>OU893345.1:1200000-1800000 GCA_918026875.4 Diatraea saccharalis | reverse complement strand
AAATCAACAACTGATCGTAGTTTCACAGTTGTAGTAATGGATTTGCTTAAATATCATCTAATTATAATAAATTAAATGAACATACTTCAACTTCTTACAAAGAGTTCTCAGTCTAAGGTGTCATCTACTTCAAAAATGGACCACACCACTTTAGGTAAGAATATAAAAGGTCAAAAGAAGACTACTGGCGAAGACAAAATATATTTCCAGACAAAAAACAACAAATAGTTCATACGAAAAATATAAATTCGGCGAATAAATACCTTTATTCGCCGAATTGAAGAAGAGATGAAGATTTTATACAAACTAGATGTTCAAAAATGTATGAAACAGCAAACCAGAATTATCAAGAAGTTGGTTGTGCACCTGTATTTCTATCGGTGTACTTCCATCGTATCCAATAACCATTCACGTAGTAGTATTTATTATTTACCGCCAGCCTCAACTCGGGATGATATAGGGCATCCGTGTGTCGATACAGAATAAAGGTGTATTCAATTTGTAAGAAAGTCGTTTTCGTGATATATGCGAGAGAGCAGCGTATGCTTGTACTGAATTTATGCCGGAGCACACATGTCTTGTTGGTATTTGGGTGTTGGAACGAGGATCTTACGATTATACGCCATTCTGGAACGTCGAACGGATAACATTTTTTCTAGTATTTCGTAAAATATCTGAGTATGTATGCTAAATTCAGTTTAAAATTTGTCATATAAAAAATCTATGGTCAAACTAGCATTCCACAATAAAATATAAAAAAAAAGAAATATATTAAAATAAATAATAAGCGACTCATTCATGTTGGATGGAATAAAATTATACTTACTTCCTTAACTATAACCAGTTAAATAATTATAATAATAATTTGTGAAATAACAAACAAGTATGTACAATTATGTTTATACTTTGACGGTATAATAATACTACTCGTACGAATTAGCATGATACCCGAAGGGCTATTCTATATTACGAAATTATTTTTCAAATTCTGATACGACTCTAAAAGAAGGCACTTTTATGATCCAGAATTTATGATGCAATGGGGATAGGATCTGACACTGTCATGCGCAGGTAATCTTCACAGGATTATGAGAACGATTTAAAATTTTGTTCGAGAATACATAGAATTAGCTCTCAGGTCAGGTGTTATTAATTTGTACGAGTTATACTAATCATCGAATATTATTAATAAATTGTTGTCCAAACTGCAGACATGTGTGTATCAACCTCAAATGCGAATAACTTAGGTCTTAGAGCATCGTTAGTTTGCTTTGAAATAGGTTTATTTATGATGCTAACTACAAACATACAGGTTCATTAGGGGATTTTGGTATCATTTATAATATCAAAGTATACTAAACTCGGTAAATAAGACGTTCAAAGAACATATGTATATAATTATTTCAAAGAGATATTAAACTACACCATAAAGAACTTAGTTATGAAAGTGGACCACTGGAATATTACTCGGTATTTCGGTATAATTTTACCACAAATAACAAATATTATTTAACTTTAAGCTTGATGATTATGTTTTCGAGTGTAGAAAGCAAATTATGAGAATATGTAGGTATTTATTTACTTAATAGTATAAATTAATTCATAACTAAACATATACTAGAAGCATGATAGTGTAGTAGATAAGCGCCGAGGCCCGCAATCGTTGTTAAGCAACTTTCGCATAGGTCGGTCACGGCATGGGTGACCAAAAAAATACTATCTCGAGTTACATCGTGTTTCGGAAGGCACGTTAGTTGGTCCCGGCTGCATTTGCTGTCATTAATATCCTCCAATCCGGATTAGGTTAGGGTGGAGGGTCATGGCCCATTCTCCTTCACCATCCATAAATATAAATAAATAAGGTAGGCTTGAGCCACTACAGTGGGTACATTAAAAGGCCGACTATGATAATAGTATATATACTAATATTATAGAGAGGTAAAGTTTCTTTTTTTTTATTGGATCCTTTGATATACTAATCAATCATGGAAATTCCATCTACGGGAAGTTACATCATATGTGGAAATGATATATAGGCTATAATTTAAGCGGGCGAAGTCGCGGGAAAACAGCTGGTTTTGTATAGATATACATCACAAGAATTAGATATAGGATTCTAACTATTCGTCAAATTGTTTTTTTTTTCCAATTATCTCGCTTTAACGGTCCATTGCATTATAATTTCCTCGGTGGTGATCCGAAACTTGGCAAGGTCTACACATATTTTAGCGGTTCGTGCGCTATTAGATTTTTACAACCTCCGTTGAAGCCTGAATCTGTTTTATGGTTGGAACGTGCGACTGGACCGCTCGGTGGCTACTTAGTCGGTCGTAAATCTATGGGTGTACTGGCCAGTTTATACCCAGTGTCCGTTATCCCGGTCTAGAGAAACGAAGCATGCTTTATACTTAAGCTGTAAGATGTTGAGATAAGGAATCTTTATTCAGTTTGTTTATTTTAATTAAACATAGGATGTCTTGGTGTTATATTCTTATTTATTTAAGTATTTTGCACACGCATATAATTTTACATAAGCAATTATAAGAGACATATAGTACAAGGGCTCTGCTTATGTCAAAATAAAATTTCTACCATTAATAAAAAAAATACAGTAAGGTTATTGGTGTGTATCTCCTAAATGAAATTAAAATTTAATTGAAAACTTACACAATTGCGCAAACATAGGTATTGTTACGGAATGCAGCGTCTTTACTAGGTTACTAGACATTACTAGATGGCGTTATGCGCCAATGAATCGCGCTAATACTGTCAAAACTACCAGTGTCACGGCATATGGGTATACATCAGATCGGCGAGAAAGAGAGTGGCAGCTATTCTAGAACATTTTGGTAATGCCTCGAATACACCGGTTGGGCCGAGGCCAACCTACAACATTCTAGATATGATATGGGCCTCCTATAAATACGCGATGGGCTAGCCGTCCCCACATTCAATGATTATTGAACTGAATTCGAGGGAGATCAGATTGTTGCTGAATTAATTTTGTAATTTTATAATGTAAATAAAGTCGAATTATGAATTTGATTGGCTTGATTTTTATCCTGAACCCTAAGACGTAACGTTATTTTTTATTTATAATAATAAATAAAAATATATCGACATTAATAATGCAACCTTCTATATCAAGAAGAGGAAAGTTAATGATCCTTCACTTTTTTATAGAAAATTGTAGAAATAGTGCGACTGTCACGTATATCGGTAGGTAGAGAGTTCCAACGTCTAGCATGGCATGGCATGAACAGTGACTGAGTATGAACCGAAATATGTTTTGTGTTAAGGAGTTTGAAGAACGGTCTTAAGATGGGGTCTGTGATGAGCACCAGGAACGAAGAAACAGGAAGGATAGGCAGAATTATATAGGTGTTGTACAGAAGAATGTTGGAATTATCAATTGTTTATTTTATTAATATATTTTCCTTTCACTATGATCTTCATTATTATCATTCATATCTTTCACATAGATCACTGCTACTGTCTGAGAGGTTTTGGCTATTTTTATCAGATCATTGATCCCCTGATCCCCTCCGAGTAAGCCCTTACTCGCTCAACATCGACATCCAGTGTGTACGGTGCATAATAATTACAATTTTACTTGCTCCATAATTCGCAATACATTCATCAATCTGCTTCACATTAATTTATATCATAAAATCACGAAAATAACATTCATTCAACAATCACGAGATCTTATTAACATGTTATAATTAGCATTAAAGGAGTTTTTTTTTTTTGTAAATTAGGATTAAACTCATTGTTATCTTCAACAATTTATTTATCATTCGTCAAGGTTTACAGACCGACTCAACATACTGTATATTAAATAATTTCGATAAAAAAGAAAACAATAACATCCACTTCGAACTTGAATTTCAACTCCAAAATTAAAATTAAAATATCTTAAGGTATAAATATCCTAATTATAAGATATCAAAATTATATAAATTGGTGAGTCCGAGTTTAGACAGGACAGATTTTGATAAAGGTTACTTTTTCAACTCTGAAAGAAGTCTTGAATAAAAGAGTGGTAGAGGAGAAAACTTTATAGAAAAACTAAATCCGATTTCAAACTTCAAAAAAATTATAAATAATACTTATCTCAAAAGCGACTTATTCAAGAAAATGCTATTGAAGTCAGGCGGAGATTTTCTGTAGGTTATTCATTAAATGATAAAAAGTTTTTATTTCACGCTTTTAAAATCATATCGATACTTTTTATAAAATAGGTAACACTAAAAATATTAAATATCTTTGTAAATAAAAATATTCAACATAGTGAAAGAATAGGAGATTTGGTTTATTTTAAATAAGAAAGACTTACAGCTAGTTGCACAAACGTGCATTAAATTTGTCATTAGTTTAAAGCGACATTACTCATACAATTTTGACATTCATTAGAGCTTAAAGGCGACATTAAACCTTAATTAACGTTTGTGCAACTGGCCGTTAGTTGCTTATTTGTATGCATTGAATAGGCCCCGAAACTATTTGACCGATTTATGTCTTTCATCTATGGGAAGCTACATAATAGCCGGAGGACGTAGGCTATAATTAACGCGAGCTAAGTCGCGGGGAAACAGCTAGTTCGATAGAAATCGGGTCACAATTCAAGACGAAATCCATGAACATACTTACCCCTATATACAGACTTTACTCACTGATATCTACTAACTATCATTTTCATAAAAATACACATCGAACAGTAAAGTATACATACTCGTTGAATATAGACATTTTTATTTTCAGATTTTGAATGAATTATAAAGGTAAATAAGCAAACCTTCGTTTTTTTTCTAAAATAGACTATGTCGTAACATATCATCTTAATATTTAGCTGATATCTCTTGGAAAGCGTATTTTGTTTTGTAATGAAAGGAAAACTACTCATTTGATTTTGATAAAATTCGAATGAAAACCACCTCGACCTATCAAGCTGTCGGAATAATTTAGAAAATCGGTCGACAATTAACGAAAATATCGATGAACATACATAAACAAAAGACAAACATCACCATATAGCCACAGAATATTAATAAAATAATATACTTTTCAATTCAGAAATCGCTTAAAAATATATCGGTTCTATCAATTTGAATAAGAATATTTAAACATAAAGGTGACAGAAATTGTATAAACTTCTTGCTGATAACAATGCACCGGGTCGATGCATAGTTGAAGATATGTCGCTTATCTTTAGAAAAGGAACGTTAGAACTAACAAAATATGAATTTACCGTTCGACGACCTTATACTTCTGAGAGATGCTTGCCCTATTTTCCGTTAGATTTACACTTGATTTAACCGATCCCAATGACTTATTAGGTATCTGAATAACGTTATAATTTACACAATACGTAAAACTAAATAGTAAATCCTCGCGCACTTTACAGAGATTTAAATCTAAAAGAATTTCATTGCCATTCAATTTTTAAATAGGCATCGTCATGCAAAAGTGATAACCAGACCGAAATAAATTGACCCCCACCAATATAAAAAGTGAGCTTAAATTGCTACCGAGTTCTGCCTACCAAGCACTGATTCGGGTCGTCCGACGAAACTAAAAAGTTGAAAAATAAAAGAGGGCAGGTATCGGCCGAAAGCCGACAGTATCCCGGCCGCGTGCTTTTTTATTTCCACGTCCATTTTTCGGGTTTCCCCCGTTCGAAATCATTGACTGCTTCGAAATCCAAAGTTGCACTCGTACGTAAGTTCCATTGCTTCGTGAGAATAGCTGCGGATTGGAAAGGAGTTTTGTTTTATATTGTTACTGGCCGCTCAGGTTTCGTATAGGCTATAATGTCTGTGGTACCATTATTTATATGGTCTGTCTTTTATTTCGGATATATGTTTGTTCAATATGAATTTGAATTTTATATAATTTTTAATATGATTTTTTGGTCTGTATTACACCGGTTAAGGTATCGCCATCTCTGAGGTCCTGAGTTCGATACCTGGTGGGGTGAACGTAGAGGAAGTTCAGCATATTTGAAACACTGTAAGTAATTAGCGATTTCTAGATCTCTCAATCAATATAAACGCAATCTGTGTTTTGTCCCCGTAATCATAACGTCACAACACAGATGGAGCCAGCGAGATCTGAAAACAAGACGTCATCTTGACTTGACGGCCACAAGCCTAATGGGGACAAAAAGAGTGTTTTAAAAACTTTTTTTAATGATTGTAATTATCTTATTAAGTTATGAAGTAAGGTCGATTTATAAATATTCGTATAATTTAATATATAACAAGGATATTTAAGTTAAGTACTTGCACGCCTAAGAGAAATCATGTTTTTGGAGATTCTTTGTATTGATTTCAATTTTATTAATGTTTCTATTTTCTTTTTCGTTCCAATCGATACTTAGTATTAATATAGTTTAATAAATTTCTTATAATTTGATGCATTTATATTGAGCTATCCCGTTTCTCTTCTAAATTGTTAAGATTAAAAATATTTTTATTGCCTTTACTGTGTACATACATAATTTGCAGATGTTATTAAGTAATTCGTAACAACAGTATACTCAATCAGATATGCAATATTAAAATTTGTAATCTAAAATTTTAAACAAACATTTAAAAAGAAAAAAAAAATCAAACAAAAAGTTTGTGGGATTAAAAATAAAAAATATACGTTTACATTTTATTACAAACAAGAAACATAAAACTATAAATTAATATTCATTCTTAAAAAAAAAATAAACAAAATTTATATCACTCAATTATCATCAAAATATTCTGCCAGACTCCAAAATTTCTTTTTCAATAACCAACCCTTGAAATATTTTTACACTTATTAAATTTCTTAGCTTTAATATCTACGTTTTATCTCAAGTTTTTGTCTTGTGGTACTTATTCATTTCCCTAAAGCTAGTGCTTTAGCTATATATGTTAAGTTCTGAGCAATGTGTCTTATATTATCTAGTTATTCTTTTTATACATGTTCTTATCATATCATACCTCCATAAACTCACAACAATAATATCGTTACCAGGAAAAATATATGTTTTTTATATCGTGTTCTACCCTATAAATATTAAAATCAAATCTCCCCGCTAAATCCACATCAAACAGCATTGAAATATAAATATGAACGTAATTTAATAACGCGCGTCTCATAGAAAACCCATAATATGATTTCACCATAGTGATCGGATCTAAAGTTCCTAGAGCTATATAAAAATTCTCATAATGCGGTTCGCAGCTGATGCAATATTAAATTTTAAATATCGAACGCCCACCGTCGTCGGTCGCCCCGTTCAATTTGCCGCGAAATTCTGCCGCGTCAACGGTAGGCTTACGACGTACTTGCGATTGTATTATACCTACAATAAATCGCTAAAGCTCCCTTATTTTTAAAAGCATAACCATGAATTTTGCTGTTTTTAGTTTTGATCACGTTTGGTTGTTTATGTTTAAAAAATGGTAAAAAAAAGAAATATATAAATATATAAGAAATATATAATATATGATTTATTTATTTGAACCCTATAAATAATAATAATATATAAATTATTCACAGAAAATGAACCACTGTAAAGGATTTTATATTTTTATTTGAACCTATTCTAAACCTAAGCCGGTGAAAATGTATAGTGAATTCAAAAGTGCTTAGATTCAGTACAGTAGTGTTAGAGTGTTCAATGTAAACAAACAAGCAACTGTTGTGTTTTAACTCTTATATAACTATTATATATAGTATAGATTATATAATACTAAATAAGTGTATCTTATAACACACCTTCGTATTGAAACAACCCCAATTTCTTCTAATTTGAAAAGCGTTAGCAAGTTGGAACTTGGCGTCGACTGAAATCACCTGCTTGTGGTGGTAAAATGGTAATAGCGATGATGGTGACTTCCTAAGGATTCTCAAATTTTAAAAAATTAGGGTTGTTTAAGCTCAGTTCTGTTTTAAAACTTCTCGGTCTTCCCTACTATTGTTCTTAGGACTGTGAGCATATTCATAATAAAAAAAAGTATAAACTCACTCCATCTAGCAAAAGTGCTTTGATTTTTAAACAATTATTAAGAGAAGTTATAATAATTCAAAATTTCTTTGTTACACAATGATTATATTTCGGTCACAAATTTGAGAGCAAATAAATGTTCAGGAAATTCCCATATAAAATTGAACAATCAACGTTCAATATAATACTCGGCCTTTATAATGGAAACCTGTAAAGTTTTAGAATACGATATAAAGTTTCTAAGAATTTTTATATGACAAAAGAAGTCTACTGATAATGATTCAAAGAAATTTCCGCCCACCACAGTTATTTTATGAGAAATAATAATAAAAATTTTCAATGCTAATATATAGTCAACGCTTTAAAGATAGGTAATAAGGGGAGAGCAGAAGTCTCAGAAGTGCTTTATTGATATATTTTTATAAGGTATACCCAAACACTTTGTGTTATACAATACAATTATTCTTTGTTGAACTTGGCAAATCAACTAAGGAAGACTTTATCGCTAAAAGCTATTTTTACAGCTTTTGTATGGTTAGTAGGCTATATAAATTCAAACTAATTATAGCTTGAATTTTCTTGAAAAAGAAAATACCTTTTGATATTTCCTATAACATTTTATTACGAGTTAGGGCTACAAAAAACCATAGTCAATCTTTATTATAAGTTTTTATAAATCATTATTCGTAAGTCATTTCATTATTGTACAATTTTTCACTGGCAACTCTTATGTGCACAGTGACATAAATATCAAATTTTTACTATAATAAAAGAGTATGATGATGAGAAAAAATGTTATAACTGTTAGGAATTGGATCATGCCGCAGAATACACAACAACATTTATCTTAAATGTAATATTTTCGCAGTTGAATTTGAAATTAACCAACAAAAAACATATAATTCCTTTTTTGATATTTAAATACAATTGTTTCATTTCAATACTGAACTTCCAGTTAACCTATCGGAGCAGTTTCAGACTGCTGTATAAAAAAAACGTATTTTATATTTACTATTTTATTTATGTAGTAAAAACAAGTCTGTGTGAAACTACCCAGAACTGTCCATCGCTGTTCCACCATAGTTTCAATCGAATAACAATCGAGAAAATAACGTATAAGGGATACAGCAAGATCAGTCTATTTTTGATGTATAAAGATTTCGTATTGAGAAATGATTTTAATAGATAATTAATTAACTCACTGTATAAGATTTTTCATTTTAGAAAAAAATGAAATTCATTTATTAAGAAAATTTACTTTTCAAAGCTTATTTTATTTTTTTATTCAAATAGCGTGTATACTCGCCCTAAGACGACCAGAAGTCGCTTGGCGGCGCTACCAGCGAGCAATCGATATAGGTTGCCAAGCAACGATCATGTTGCAAAATAAACAATCACAATCCTGCCGCGCCGTGAGCAAATTTACTTTCTCAATTTATTACTTCTATCAACACTTCAGATCTATATTATTGGATTATTTACTGTAACATGTTATTGTGATCCGTGATACGTCAATATGGTGTTGTTACCGCCGTGCTCGCCCGATATGTGCGGGAAGGACTTTAGGCAGTCTTTGAAGAAGCCTAGCCCGAATTATCCTCATGGACATAAGATGAGAAAGCCGAGAATAGTTCCTGCTTTTACAATACAAGGTAAGTAATCCTTTTATAATGGTATTGAAACAATGACTCATGCGTCGAGTTCATAAATGAGGGGTGATATCTGTGGAGTTTCTAGGCGTCGACATCTCTTAGTTCCCCGGGTGTGATTCCCGGTATTAAAGACTATAAGTTTGGGATATGAGCAATTTTTGTGATGTTATCAAAAATTAATTTCATAATTATCTTAGTACATAATAATTTATCTTTATATTATTTCTATTTGTATTGATGAAATAGCATTATAAAACGTTTATCATACACTTCATTGGCGAGCTAATAACTATTTTATAGTCAGTTATTTTACATCGGGTAATACTGATATTCAGCTACAGTACCTTAATAATACAATCGATGTATATTGACAGCACTACAGAAGAACACTAAGGTGAAGCCTCCACCGAAATGTGGTATCTACGATCCTCAACCTGCAAAGCCGACGATGTTCAGAAAGTGTTATCAGCGAGGAGAATTTCCCGTGTCCATCGAATTCACTAATTGCGGAAAGAAGCTCGGATGGAAGGTTATTTTTAGCTTTTTAGCCTATTGTAAAAATGTATAAAGAAAAAACATAAAAACGATTCCATGAAATACACAGTTTCATGTTGTTATTTCATTCTCAAGAAATAAGAAACAAAAACAGGTACAGGGAAGCGAAGATTTAACATGGATAATCCAATTTAATCTTCTTAATTACGAAACAAAATTTGAAACTACAATCAAAATCCGTGGAAGCGAACTTTATTAATATTTACTATAAGAATACTATAGAAAAACTGCCACTAGTAAATTCTTCGACACATACGTTCACTGATGAGTCGTTTCTTTAATTGTTAAGCCTTGAAGCATACTTTATTACTGCAATCTAAAATATATTAGAAGAAGCACTTTCATTTAAAAACGTATAAGCGATCACACACCTCGAATTAAAATAGGTTATTATAGAATTATCATACTAAAAATAATATTTTTTACAGGTTCCAATAGAAAAACTGGACTTCCATCATTACTTGCCTATGTTTTTCGATGGCTTAGCTGAAGGCACATACCCCTTCAGCTTTATAGTGGAGGAAGGAATTAACGATCTGGTCACCAAAGGGTCTTACAAAATCTTGCCTGTTGTGCCACAGCTGATAATTCCAATTAAGAGTACGTACAAGTTTTATTTTCGAGATTTAATTTAATAAACAACGTGTAACTCTTGTCATAATCAAAATTAGCTTTATTTAAATTGGTAGTAAGTAACAGTCAAACTCTTATTTTCTTTGGAAGGATAGTTTTTATGGTATTGTTACCATTTACCTTGTTTTTATTGAGTTTACGATATTTTGGTGCTATTACAAGCGTCATGAACGATCCTTCTAATGTAAATGACCATGAAAGTTTAAAACAACATATCTTTTTCTTCGATTTGATAATAAACAAATATTTTTATTGCTTGGATTCCAAGGTAAATAGATAAAATATTTTGTAATATTGTAATTGAAAAAAGCATAATCATAACTGCTTGCAAATAATACTAATAAATTCAAATATAACTACTAACAAACCTCAGAAACGAACACAAATAAATCTCTAATAAAATTTGTTCAAATAAATACTAACAGGATTGTCCATAACCTAAATTTTATTGTTGAAAGCTTTTACTATTGGCAGACTATTTCGCTTTGTCCGCATTGTATGATTGATTAAGTTATTTGATTTAGAGCATGTTTTGTATTTGATATTACAGATTCTACCGTTAGCAATATATACGTCTAAATACAGAAAAACATTAGCTGTGCCTTAATAATGGGCCACATCACACCCCTAAATCGAAGTTCAATACAAATTACTTCGAGTCGGCTCACAACCTTGTTGATTTATCGAGTTGAGCGTCACCGGATCTTCTCACAATCAAACGGCTTGCAACTCGATCTTTCTCACTCAGATTGGATCGACCTTCCCGTACACGTCAAAAATAATGAAATTCTCCCGTAATCCCGGGATTATTGCTTAAAACAACATCTGTATTAGATTACGTTTAAGAGGATCTACTTTTTCACTTCACGATGATTTGGATTCTTTAAGGTTCATTTAGAGTTTTTCATCTCGATGAAATCTACCGTTTGGCATCGATTTACTTTGATGGTTCTTTGAGTGTTGTTTTTTTTACTTTCAATTTCGTAGCTTATTCTTATATTTATTTTTCATTTAACACTTTCATAAGAAAATTTCTCTTCTATTAAAGATTTAACAAAAGATTACGAAATCTTTTGTTAAAACTTTTATATTGTGGTTATGAATAATATTTCAAGATTGGAATAGTATTTTTTATTAACTTATATATTTATTATATCATAGGAAGGTCTACGGCTAACAAACATAAATTATATTAAGAAATGGGGCAGAAAGCCAGATACAGGTCCTCAAACATATGAAACAAAGTTTACACGTTCAACTAATAAAGCATTGCCTACTATTATACAATTAGAGTTATCAACTGAAAAAATAATTGCATAATATGTTTCTTGCCGAAGATGGCCTAGTATTAAATAAATGAAAATTAATAATATTACATAAGTTACTAAAATTATCACTAGCGTGCAAGAAAAATTCTCTAGAAAAATGATAGTTATGCAATGCTTTATAAGAATTTCTTACTATAATAATATCTATAGAATCACACAGTCTATTCAGGTAAATCTAGTTTGTTCTAAAGTTAACACGAGTTAAGTATCCATGTTTTACAGATGCATTGGCAACGAAACGGCCTTCGGTGATCTGCCACGCGCTCAAGTGCATTCAGATGATTGTCACTGGGTCCGACAAAGTGGGGGAGGCACTAGTGCCGTACTACAGGCAGATTTTACCGATACTCAACTTATTCAAGACTCGAAATCGTAAGTGAATTGTTGTAACAACCAACGTATTATAATGCCTATTTCATAATCGATTTAAAAAAGTTAATAAATGTATAAGTGTTAATAACAAGTTAACTAGGTAGAATATTTACATGATGTAACAGTATTAATAAAAGAACTATGGACTGGTATTTTCTTATTAAGCGCGACAAATTTGCAAAAACAATATTTCAGTATTTTACTGGGAATTGAACATTTGAAATCTTATTTGGATGCACATATATCTATCCCTTAATGCAGTTCCAAAATATGGCCGAGCCAGTTCTTGCCCTAATGTCGTCATATCGCTTCAAGACCAAATTAAAAATATATTCCCTTTTTAATGGAAAAATTACTATTTTATTCTTATTGTTGTAATTTTCCATTTAATTCAAAGACCGTTTAATATCTATTTCAAAATAAATATCAGAGACATATTCTTTTATTTTCATTGAAAGCTAAGAATGCATGACATGACATTTTAATCTAGTATATCTTTAGTTATAACTAAGAGAAATTCAAGATACATTTTGAAAAATTACACTAACATCTAAGCCACAACTATTTACAACATAGGAGACGAGGCATTAGGGTAGGGTGTGAACGCGTCGCGTCCACAAGGAATGTTTACGCTGAGCCTAATGAACTCACTGCTAAATAAGTGAAGCAAAACATTGTCTAACTTTTGGTTTTTGAATAATTTACATACATTTTGTTGCGGCTGACGGTGATAATGAGGATACAAATGGCAATGTAGAAGAGGTCGTGAATAATGTAATTAAATTTATTAAGTGTTGTTGATTTTTCAAAGGTATAAAATTCTGCGGGGATATTACAATTAAGGAAGCTCATTGTGCAACATAAAGAATAACATTAATTCATAAAAAATATAATGGTTGAGTACCTATACAATCTTTAGGGCAAACTATATAAAGTTGTATGATTTATGCCCATTTTCACTAAACTTACGAATCGCCTAAATATTTAGAAATCTACTAAGGTGAAAATGCATTTCATTAATGACTAGGAACCGACTAACGACTTTAAGCAATGTCTAAAGTTGCGGCACCTTGAGCTCGGCATATATATGATGCCTTCGCAAACTGGCTCTTAACTTATGCATGATCCCAAATCATCACTATGCTATTTGATTTATTAACAATAAATAAAAGCAATGTCATTAATATAAATACCAATATCATATCATAACATAAATCTATCACACATTTAAGTATTTCAACTGAATCTTATAAGATTGATAATTTATTCTAACGCTATTCCAAACCAAACAGTTGTGTGCACGATGTGCTTAAACAAGACAAATAATCGTTTGTGTCAAGTATGCGCCACAGAGCGGTCGGAACGATCAGAATCCGCACAACAATGCCGCCGTGACGCGGTGTTGTCACGATGTGGGACGTCACACGTAATTAATCTGCTGTGGAACCCGACATTCTATTATGTTGAAAACAATGTCTCTTGAGGTCTTTTCAGTTTCAGCGATTCATAGTTTATGGGTAAAGGAGTGAGGACTTACTCAAGAGTGTGTAATTCTAAACAAAAAATAAATAGGTCACTTTTATCAATAAATAATCAAAAACATAAATCATGTTACACTTAAAGGTTATGTCTATTCGTACTGCTTGGACAAACGCAAATAATCAATAAGTTTATTCAATAAATAAAACAGTAATAAATAATTTCGATGATATTCTTGACTTTTTTTAGATTAAAATTTACCCGACTCAAAAGGAAATTAATTCACAAAAATAAAATCGTTGGCATTAGATAAATACTGAAAGAGTTTTTAAATTCAACGGGCAGCACTTCGTCCACACTTATAAAGTTATAATTACTTTGTTGTTATTTTTACAAAGTTTAGATTACCAAAGCTCTAATGGGATATTCCTAGTAGTGAAAATCTTGAGGTAATGTGTAACGCTGACTACGCGTAACAAGAGGAGAGTTCGGTCCCGTCGATTGGGCGGCATCCATCATGCGCAAAATAATTGACATCGCGCCGGCTCAGGAGATATTGTTTTCAACGTAATAGACTTGTCAGCGGTAGATTAATTACATGCATCCGATGTACGCCATGCGTCACACTTGATAGCATTTACGTGAGATAGGTTATACTGTGGATTCGCTTTGATAGTTTCAGATAACTAAGATCTAGCAGATATTGAAAATTTCTCAACTGATATATTTTCTATAATTATTTCCTCAATACTCTCATTATTGACTTCTGTGTTGATACTAATTTCACAAAATGTGTCAGCATCTGGGTTGGTAGCAGTCAACAATCTACCACGATGACTGCCATTAAGTTCGATCGCCTCTTGTGTTTGCCAATGTTTGAAAATATGTTTCTATATAACTGGAGTAATGAACAATAAAATATATTCACTCAGCATGAAATTTAGCTATTCTGCAAGTTCACCAATTATATTTTTAGCTATTGGTTCGATTTGTCTGAATTAATAACTGGCATTAATTTATATTAGTTGAAATATTCTTAAATAACTATGGCACTATCCAAAATATCTCATATGCTGTAAAAGTTGTGCCATCCCCATAAAAAATTTCCTCAGAAAGTTTATTTAAAAAATAATACTTAGATTATGTAACTAAAATGTAGATGGTGAGTAAACTTTTGTATTCGGAAAAAGTGCAGCTTTATTTTTCTTGGCACAGGTAACTTGGGTTCGGGAATAGATCATACTACCAGCCGAGACGAGAATGTTGCGGACCTCATCGAAGATACTCTTCAGATCTTGGAGCGCTACGGAGGACCTGACGCTTTCATCAACATCAAATACATGATACCCACTTACGAGTCATGTGTTCTCAATTGATGTTTTTGCTTCAAATTGTTTTGTACCTACGAGGCCGTTAATATTATTACTACTCATTATTGGTATGCGATCTAGAATGGTCAGTTTACTGATCTTATAAATTTCATCTGTATGTGACGATTGTCTTTAGGCAGATTATTTATTGCTGTTAAATTCGCAATTCTTAAGCGTGATTTATTTTTAGTGATGTTTCAGATTTATTGTCTGAATTTTACTTCTCAAGATAACTATGTAAAATTGCAATCACGATGTAGTTTTAATGGACACATTTTGATGATTTGTCTTCAATTAGTCTTTGCTATTTTCAAAAGACATTAATGGTAAATATTAAAGAAATGTACACACATTCACATAGATTTTTAAATCATGTTATTTGCTCACATAGAGTTTAACATCTAGAAATTCTTAGTGAATTGACTATCGTGACTCATTCTTAAGTAAAGAAAGTTTTGTATCATGTTTAGACTATTTAGCTTTAGCTGTTTATTTGCTTGTTAAATTATTGTTATTCGATTGAAGTCATATTGCTTTTAGCATAGAATTATAGATCAATGATGATTAAGAGTTTTTACAGTTTTGTACCTATAGCATTAACTATTGTTATCATCTCGCTAAAAAACATGACATCTATAAGAAAGAAATTAACTTTGGTATGGGCTCTTAGTTGTTGGCTTGGTCAAAAAAAAAGATTACTCTATCGAGATACTTAGTTTGTTTCAAATCACTCTGAGTTACATATCAAATTATTAAGTATCGATGCCAACCCTTGTGGTACAAACTGCATTAAATTTAGTAACGATCCTATCAAACTGTGTTTTCAAAAGCAAACATGGCGCATACATTCTTTTTCTTATATTTTAGGTGACATCAGCATATCGATATATAATACAATAATAAAATTAAAGTTTGAGTTCAGCTTGAAAAGTAATTCAAAGTTTGCTATGTATATCTTCATTTCCCACTTCTTATTTATGTCTAATGTCGTCATGCATCAGACATTTTGTTTTTACCAAATTAAAAAAAAAACAAAACCAAATAGCATTTAATTTAAATTCAGTACTTTACCTTTACTCAGTTCCTTTAATTTACGATTGAATATTGCTCTTACTTTGCGGTTACTGTGTCGTATGTTGATTAGTGAGTTGGCGGGGCTCGGCAAGACGGATCGTCGTACTGTCACCGTCAGATCATTCATGTCATACTCATTAAACGGCCAACCTTTTTATCTGTGCAATAAGACTCTTTTCGATAACACCCCGTTTCATATACTCCGTTGCTGATATTGCGACCGCGTTCTAAATTTGCACTGCGAATGTATACACGGTCCCAATTTGTTGAATGTCGCGATGTAGGTGGCTTAGGTGGGTACCTTAATTGGTGGGTTTTCGTGCGGATAATGAAACGTTTCGGACTTGAAGATTTTCTAAAAATGTTTGAGTAAAAATTGCTCGTTAAATTGTATAAATAAACTTATTATGTCATTTGTTTGTTACTTTCTATTTATGTTATTTTATAGCTTTCACATGATATTTATGTCAATACTCAAAAAGTCAAATGTACTAATTTGATTTGGATTTATTCTTTGTCATACGATGTTATTGTCATTTAAGATGTTATATTAAACTCGTTCATACTGTAATTAGTTTTCCTCAGTTATCGTAGTGGTTTGACAGGATATGAATTAAATTTAGAACAGTTATATGCTAACAGAATTGTCACCATTGTTAATGGACCTTGTCTTTTTAGTAATTTGTTTTTATATTTATCTAAATTTAAAAAAAGAGTCTAAACTTTTTGGTTTACACTTAGTAGTTTATTGTATATTAGTGAATAGAGTAGATAATAATTGTTCTTATTATGAATGTTACTCATTACGTTTAAATAATCAATAGTTATATTTGATTGTTATTTTTTTATATTTTATTAATGACCATTTTTTTATATAGTGATCACTCGATATTGTTTAGCTTATACATATTTTTATTCTGTTCATTTACTTAAAAATTATGTGTGATAAATGTGTTTTTTATGTATCCTAAATAAATAATACGATATCATTTAAAGAGTTTTTGAAAATTAGACTGAGATGATAACATTTAAGTCTTAGGTACTAATTCTCAATAATATCTGATTATCTGATTTGTAAAATAGATAGGTTTTCAGGTTAGAAAAAATGTGGTTTTGTAAAAAAGGTTGCTGAAATGTTTTATTATATTAGATACCTACTTCAGAATTTTTTTGGCAATAATAACTAATTTTTTAATTGATATCAGCCACATGATATAGTACCTAGGTCAATATTAGTGAGAATTACTGAGAGAGAACAGGCTACGCAGTATAAATTAGTGGATCCTAAGCAACTGCATATACACCTTCCAACAGAAACTAGAATTGATAAAGCTTTGTCACCTATCCTATGATCAGCCTTTGCGAAAGTTGCTTATCTTTCATATTCGTAAACGGAATAGCTATCCACTCCGCTATCTAATTCATGTAGTAAAGTTAATTTAAATTAGTGCCTTACATAGTCAAAAGAGCGTCTTGACCTCAAGATGCCAATTATTCGGAGCAAGCTAAAGCAATCTACAGTCTACAGGAAACTAAGGCAGTTTGAATTTTCCCCTTTGACATACCATATGCAAGTAATTGATGTCGAAGATTACTCGTCGCTCAATATAAAGTCATTATACATACAAACGATAGAGAGATCACATAATAATACAAAGAGATACAACGATAACGAGATTAGCTCGGTTGCATAGTGGATAAGCGGCTCGTGGTCGTTGTCATAAAGCAACTTTCGCAAGGGTCTGCCACGGGATGGGTGAATATTATATCAAGCGACTTTATGGTCTGGTTATGACCGGGAAAACGGGTTCTATCTGGGAACCAGTTCTCAACAAATTCTATGATAACAAAAATATTGAAGGAACAATACATCATTACATGATCTTGTCAAGAAGTTCCCAAACTTATTTTGTCTACTGCCCATTTTGAGAATAAATAATTTTTTTAGCGCCCTCGATAAATGCTAAATGAAATTACAATTCCCCCACCACCCAAGCCTCTACACAACGCTCCCATTTATTTTCCCGTCTCTTATCGCCCCCTTTAGGTCTGCAGCGCCCACGAGGGGGCAGAATCGCTCACTTTGGGAAAGGTTGATCTAGTCAGTTTAACATGCAATAAAAAAATAAATTTCCAATGAACATAAAAAGGGCGTACAAAATAAAGCATATCCATCACGTACAGCTAAAAAATAGAGTATTACACTCACCTGTTCATTTTGAAAAGGTCGTATAAATCTTAAATGCATTAACCCCTGTTTTATGGCGAACGTCTCAAATTTTTATCACCAGTCACGGTGCACTTATATACATAATAAATATTAATACAAATTGAGCGAAGCTTTACTCGCTGTAGATTTATCAGCTAGTTGCAGACGCGGTGCCGCTCAGACGACACCTTTTTGGTCGGCCAACATTTATAATGTCTATGAGTTGAGTGTTAATGGATGTGAACCATTTGTTAGGTGATACCAAAGAGAATATAACCACTAGCTAGCTGCATACTTGATGCTATAATGTTGTGGATTTTTAGAATAAACCTTTTTTTTCTGTTCTGTTAATAAAACTGTCATTTTTCGATGAGAAATTTGGTTTACTTAAACAAAAGAGGTTAGAATTATAAACATTTTCAAGCATACAATTTCATAAAACTAATTATATAGAAGGTTGATGGTATTTTTTTGGTCATAGTCAAGTTTTGCTGAAAAAATAATTGTTGTGAATTTACGGAAGATTGATCCGTACACGTTGTACTATCGTGAGGCGCTTGATGAATCATAATTATAATAAACCTAGGGTAAGAACAAATTACCCTCAGAATAATAAGAAATACGAGTATAATCAATGTAACAATGATAAAACGAAACCATGATAAAAGTAAGAGTTGAAAATAGCTATTTGGCTCATAATATCTAAACATATCAAATCAAATCAAAATTAATTTATTCAGTTAAGGTTTTTACAGAGCACTTGTGAAAGTCGAAAATCGCAAAACTACGGCGGGAGACCTTGTACTAAGAAGAACCGGCAAGAAACTCAGCAAGGGCTGTTTTTCTTCCTGTTTTATTTCACACAGAGAAGTCTTATTGAAAAGTGACTTCATTAGAATATGAAGTCACTTTCCATTACAATGTTAGAAAGTAAATACAATAAAGTTAAAATATCTAACACCATGCCTTTTTATCATTTAGATATTTCTTAACGGTATAATATCCTTTACATAGAGACATGACTACAATGTTTCCGCTTGCTATTTTAGCGTGATGGACGGCAGTTGCATTATGTGACCGACGTTACACATAATGCATCTGCCCTCGACCTCTGCCTGAATATAAAAAAAACAAACCTTATGTGCTTATTTGCTATGAAATAATTAAATTAGAAAAAAAGGAAGACCTCAGACTGCGATAGTGTAAAATTTGATGTTGTTTGTATAATTAAAGGCAACTAAACAATGCAGCCATATCTGAGACATTTTTATTTCTTAGTTTTCACCATAGAGCTATTCCACTGAAACATTGTTGGTAGTTGTTGGAGCTAATAGAATGAGTGAAAGAACATAAAGAATTGTATAAGAAAATAATAATCCGTTTTCGATCTGCTGCTCATAACTTTAAACTAAAACTCAAATAACACATATTTAATGAAATAGACCAAATCCAATCTGGTGATGTGCCTCAATATTAAGCTTTAATTTAATCTTTGCCAGTTTCTCCCACGCATGTTATAGCACCCAATGACGTAGCTTCGCAGGTTAAAGAATTTACATGATCAAACCAGCATTCCCGAAGACTATCCCCTTCAAATAAACAAATAACGTTAGAAACTTAACCTCTTTTTAATATTCGTATGGTTAATTTCAGTTTTATCATGGGGACACGTAAAAATTATCAGGACATTTTCAGCTCCACTCTAATTCTTCGTTTCAACTGACTTAAGTCTGGAATAATTTATCTTGCGAGCAATCGTGGCGGTAATTTTCGTGAAGAGTGCGCTGTGAAACTATTTTCAACGTCTGAACTTCCATTGTCTTATAATGAATCAGTTTTTATTTCATCTTTAGTCTTAGTTTAATATACAGAGGTCAAAGATCAAATCTTAATAATATGTAACTCCTTTTAACATGCATTTATTAATCATAAACCTCTCAAAAAAGGAAAACTTATTTATAGTATAACTCGTATGAACATGATATGACACCTGAGGGTATATTCTAGTCGTTCTCAAACGAAAATTCTGAAACTTAAAAATCATATCCGTGCAGATTATCCGTGCATCAAAAGCAGTGTCAAGTCTTACTTCTGTTGCATCATAAATGTCGTTAAAACCCACTAATCCGCACTGTGCCCCGTGGTAGGAAAGCCCGTTATCCTCGTTTGATATATATGCAACGAAAACAGTATACCTGAAAAACATAATCACTGATCACATCATAAACTTTGTCCACTTTCCGCCAATAAAAAAGAGGGAGTACGCAATATAGACGCAAAAAATAGACTAAGAATGGAAAAAATGCGACGATTAATATCAGAGCAGGGTGGGCTGCCATATTTTTCATCATTACGTGCTCATTAAAAATAACGCTGCTTCCTTGCGAATACGGATCAGGAGTCTTACCATGAGACTATTAGATGCAATGCAAAAGTCGTTCAAGTGATACATCGCAAAGTTAATTAAAATTGGATAAAGTATATTCGCGTTTATTTTTATTTTCTTTCTCATCAGGTTGACTGATAGAAACTGCTTAAGATATTTCTATCATTTTGCATAACTGTTTGTAAAGGGTACGATGAAGAGCGTGGCTTGTAGAATTAAGGTATAATGACGTTAGCAGAAAAATTATCCCTACAGTGAATGCGCTCGGTGGTTAGTGTGTGACGTCGTCGCGGGCCATCGGCTGGCGCTAGGCCGGCTCCTTGTCCTAACTCATGCTTGGGCTCACCTACAGCGAACACCTAACATCTACTTTTTATAAATAAATAGCAACGACATTGCAAACATTAATAAAACCTGTCATCCTGATATAAAAAGCATTATGTTATGAAAAATATATATATATATTTACGAGTATTATATAATAGCAGAGTAGTCACCCGGATAACGAAAGGTTGGGTTATAGTCCCATCGCAGACTGCCACGGACAAAGTGGATTTTTAAGCGTTTTTCATTAACAATATTTTTTAGTTTAGCATTGTGAATGCAAAACTGATCAAATATAATAAATTTAATCGATAACTAGCAAATTAATAAACTAGCAGTGGTAGCGGTTTTTGATTTATCCGTGACCGCGGCACCACAAATACAAGACGTGTAAGCTGAATCGCTGGTGGTCTTTTATTGCATCGTGTTTATATAACGACGCGCATTAACGTGCTTAAGAATACAAGTGCTGAGAATGGGTAAAGCGAGTGAACCGGGCGCTGCGCTTGCTAGACTTCAGGTAGAAAGTACAATGGTATAATGTAAGTAGTTGATATTCTATTGAAATGCTATTATTATATAAACAATAGCAGAATTGGTCTGCATATACACCACTGTTCTATTCATAAATATTTACGGGCAACAATGATTGAGCGTTGTTTCCTTTATTCTCGTATCAATGAGCTCTTGGTAGGGCCTGAGGTTGGGAAATCAACTCGACTAGATATTTTATTCAGACCTCTGCTGCGACTGTTTGAATCCTTATAAATTTCAATTGGAGACTTCACGCTGTGATTTATTGTGATCAGGTGAAAGGCAATTAAATGATAGTATTTTAGAAAAATGCCACCTCTCCGTTTAACTTTGGAATATTTAACGCTGAAAAATTCATATTTGATATATATATTGATATAAGTTTATTGGGTTCATTGAATTGAAGGTATCGTCAAACGAAAATGTAGAAAGTTGTTTATACAAAAGGTGATACCGGTAAAGATCAGCGCACTATTCCGTTGATAGTTTGGCTATTTTTAATGCTGTATGAAAAAAATAATATTTAGGATCAAGTAATCATAAATATAGGTGCTTGAGATTTTTTGTTACTTAAAATAAATTATATTGAGTAGCTCAGTGGCGATCGTTGTCATTAAGCAACTTTCGCAAGGGTCGGTCACGGGATGGGTGAAAAAAAAATTATTATCTCGATCTACTACGTGCTTCGGAAGGCACGTTAAGCCATTGGCCCGGCTGCATTTGCAGTCATTATTACCCGCCAATCCGCATTGGGCCAGCGTGGAGGGTATGGCCCATCCTCCTTAACCATCCATAAGGAAGGCCTGAGCTCCTGCAGTGGGGACGTAAAAGAGCTGGTGATGATGATGAAAATAAATCATCTGCTATGTCGACAGATCATGAATCTTATGATGGCGACACCATGAAATCATTGCGATTAATACCTTAATTAGCTTAACTAGAAAAGATATAAACTCTTTGTTTGGCGCTAAACATGTCAGGTATCGAACCCATCTTCAAATATTGTAAGCATATCCAATTCCCCATGTCATTTATAAGTAGTTCTACGTTTATCATTGTATTTTCTAAAACTTCGTTCAAATATAAATGACGCCCACTCAGTCCAGTGTCGATACAATAAAAACAATATCTGCAATAATAATAAAGAGAAAATTCAATCAAACAAAACAATGCTAATTGAGCTGAGAACAAACGAACTGAAATAAAAATGGAACGAACCAACACCTTTGATCGAGGAATAATAAGACTCGCCACCAATGTTTATTGGTTTGTGTAGTCTTTGTTTATTTTTTAATCGAGAAGAATATTGGGGAAATTCCATCTCGATTTTGTACCTTTTTTTGATGTTTATTAACAAAGTGGGCATTGCGTTTTTCACATTTAAACACACTATATGCTGGACTGGGTTAGTGTGAATTGTGAATTCAATACACGATTTACAACTCACATATCAGTCATGAAATCCCTCCCGACCGGCTCCTATCGTTGCCATTTTTAATACCATAAGGCTTTTTAGTGTGTATGAACTCAAATTTAAGTAATTATCTTGTGGTGTTTGACACAGTGGATGGTGTAACAGCGAGTAAACATCCTCAAAAATTGGTGAAAATTAACCACTATCAAAACCCCATGTTGGGCGCCAGTTGTCACGAGTTCGATGCTTAGGCAAATTAATAAAAGACTGACTTAGCTTGAGAACTCGATTTAATTAAAGGTAATAAACAAAAAAGTAGCTCGGTGGCGTAGCGGATAAGCGCCGCGGCCCGCGATCGTTGTCGTTAAGCAACTATCGCAAGGGTCGGTCACTGGATGGGTGACCAAAAAATTATTATCTCGAGCTACTCCGTGCTTCGGAATGCTGCATTTGCAGTCGTAAATACCCTCCAATCCGCATTGGGCTAGCGTGGAGGGTCATGGCCAATCCTCCTTAACCATCCATAAGGAAGGCCTGAGCCCTTGCAGTGGGGACGTAAAAGGGCTGATGATTATGATGATGAATAAATAAAAAAAGTTACAAACAAAAAAAAAGGAATATAAAAACAGTTCGTATGATAACCAAAATAATAATATCAAAATAGTTAAATAGAACAATTTCTTGTCCCTTTTCTTCGGGTTCGATGAGTAATTTAACTTTAATACATTTTTCTTGAGTTCAAACTCGCGAGCATAATGAGATAATAAATAAATGTTAACAATTATTACAATAAATTGTTATTGAATTAAATTAAGTATGTATAATGTTTCTAACTCGACGAATTTTCACGAACTGACTTTTCTGAATTCATAAAGAGCATATTGGGTTACTCAAAATTTCAAATTACCAAAAGTGAATAATAAAAATAAATCATGTTTAAGTTGAGATAAAAAGTTTGCATGCGGAAACTTAGGACGAAAAAACGGTGGTATGTCGCACCGTTACACTACTGATCCTAAAATAATAGATTTATAGACAAAGAATACAGTTTTCAAATTTGATATTTTTACATACGTAACCCTCGGTCACTCACTTAGTTTTTCAAAATCATATGTATTGTAACACTCAATCATTTATGGTCAACAAATGTAACATAAAACAGATGGCATAAATTTATATTTACATGTGAACATATAACCCCGTAGGACAAGAAAATTCGGAACGACAGGCAGATCTTAAAAATATATCAATTAGATCAGTCAGTTAGAGGTTAGGCAAATAATACAAATATTTAAATTAATAAATTACAATAGTAACGTCAAGTAGTAACTTTTATTGACATTATACTGTTTGGGTATTTTTTATATTTTATTCAAGTCAAATACTAATTAATGTTATTTTTATTTAAATAACAAATTGTTTACATCGATGTTTAGAATTTAGACAATTATATGATAAGTAATTATTACGATTATAATAATACTAGCTTTTGCCCGCGACTTCGACCGCGTGGTAAAGTTACTTTGAGCAGCATTTCTAACGAATATTTATTCATTCTATCGTGTGAAATACCTGAAATAAAGTTTCATCCCCTATTTTGTCCACTTAGGGGTGGAATTTATCAAAATCCTTTCTTAGAGGATTCCTATGTCATAACATCTACCTGCATGCCAAATTTCAGCCCGATCCGTCCAGTGGTTTGGGCTGTGCGTTGATAGATCACTATGTCAGTCAGTCACCTTTGAGTTATATATATTTAAATAGATAATTTATATGTCATAAAGGTAGTATATATTAGAAAATGAATTATTAAAATACTATAGTATGTCAATTGCGTCGCTTTATGGTGACCGTGTCTGTAGTTTCAATAAAGGACAAAACTGTGAGGTGTTGAAGATGCAACATTGCTCTGGTATTTCTATTCTATTATTGTTCTATCCATCGCACTAGAACAACAACATCTTAAGTCTTCTCGTATATTAGAACTAAATTATTATCTTTCTAACAATTTTTCTTTCACATCAAATCATCAATTTATTTAGTAGTTCATAATACTCATATAATTTACTTTATCACTATTCAAATGGAATTAGTAATTGATTTAAAATCATAATTACCAACACTGCTAAAAATTAAAAAGGTAAATAGAAAGGGTGTCGTTTCTATAATGGACTGCAATTTGATAAAACCCAGCTGTTATTAATTTAATGCTTACTAATTTGTAAGTAGTGCTAATACGAGTAACACAGACGATGAGACAAGATTTATGTTCCTTTGTCTTAACATGAGCTATTAATTCCACCACAAAGTGTTTACTTGGACAAATAAATTGTTAGAATTTCACACCCCAAATACCTTACTTACTCTAATTGATATCCCATACATAACTATGAATGTTATAAAAGAAACATGAAAATTATTTATTAGCATTTCACGTGTCATAATTTAAGGATAACTTTAAACTACTTACTCGATATTAACGAATCCATAAATAGGACGACATAAATTCTAATGAACTCACCGTTCAAGTGAAAAGATAAAATCTTATTACATTCTAACGACTTATACATTCCAACACAAATCTAAACATCGCGATTCAGAACATACCATGCAATTCAACAGATGGCGCTATTTACATAATTTTAGTTGAGAGAAGAAATATTCATGGATTATCCATTCAGTATTACGTATATATATATAAAAAACTAACTTAACTATTATAGTATGACAATGCGTAAACAACTTCCTCGAAATAATGACAAACTTTTTTGTATAATAGATATTACAAAATCAGATACCGTAGCAAAGGTTTTCATTAGTTTAGCAAAAACAGGGATCCCATTTTAACAAGCACAGCAATAATGGCTGCATCGTCTAAAATAAATCGTGGCCTGAGAGCATCCCCGCTGGAGGTATCTGCCACTTAAAGTGACAGACTCTTACACCGAGCGTTGTGTACAAAGATGCCAAAGTATACTTTCAAGCAACTTAAAACTGTATTGAATATATTATAAAATATCATTTATGTTGTCAAGTTTTTTGAAAAAAGAAGAATAACTGAGTGAAACAAGATGAAATACCAATTTCTGATTAATAAATATTAAGCGCTAGATGACAAGTAGACGGTAATAATTAAAGTAAATTAAATTGCCAAATTCCATACTTTATAAGAAACAATATTCTTATGTTTTGTTACCTAGTAATATTATATAGCAATCTGTATAATAAGGTTTTATTTATAGTATTATTATATTGCTTGTCTTGCTTAACTAAATACTAGACTTAAATGTCCCATTGTTAACGTGGTCTTCTGGAGGTTATCGTAATCATTACTGAGCATTTAAATAATATCAAGCTACGAAATTGCCGCTAGCGGCTTCGCCTGTGTGGTCCCTAAGGAACCTTATAGTGGGATCAAAATGTAACTTATATGTTCCGTATACCAAATTGCATCCAAATCATGTTGTTTTTGCATGAAAGATCAACAAACATTTGCATTTATAATATGAGTAGAATAGAATACGGTGTGATAGCAGGAAAATTTTTAGACTATTTTACAGCATCGCCTAGACAAATTTTGCAGTGAGATAAGAAAGAAAACAGGACACAGCCGCATTATGGGGGCTTGTGGCTTTAATGCGGATTATACGGGAACGAATGATGGGGTCGATGTGGCCCGCTTAGTTTTTGGTAGAGATAACGGGTGATTAAATGAATTTTGGGATTGTGTGGTGATTTACACGTAACTGGTTAACTAATGAATTAGAAATGGGTCTGTTTTGCATAACATGCTTGAGAGTATATCCAAGAGTCACGCATGGTTCTGTTCATCCATTATAAAGGAAACAAAATATCACGTTTGTTTTCTATAGAGTTATTCAAAATATTCAAGTTAAATACAATTGGTCGTCTATTACTTGCAAACTTGTAAAGCCAACGTAATGGTGATAGTTTTCCTTTTAACTTCGTTGTATATAGTTACTAATCCCCTGACGTTTGAATTTTCAATAACAACCGTTTAATTAGTAGAGTGGGGGAGACACTTGACTCTAATGAAAATTGACTCTTTAAAGCTTAATAAGTCACTAACGGTTTACTGAGACATAAAATGATCTTCCCACATTTCCAATGTTTTTGAAATGACTATCCAACAATACCCCGCAGTATCAGGAAGCCTAAACAAAATATTATCCTCGTATGTAGTACCTTATTTTTTATTTTTTTATTGTATTGTACATACCAAATTTAAACTTTCTAATACCAATAGTTTTGAGCTAAACTGCGGACAGACGGAGAGATTTATACGCTTTTATACATTTTGTACGAAAAAATAATATGCAAATAAGTACTAAATGATAAAAACATCATATACTAGTAAAAAGGTGACAAAGACAAGACAAGAATTTGTAATATTTTTCGTTAGAAAAGATAAAAAAAAAAACACTTTTATCATTTTATTAAAATTTTCCTATATGTTTAATCTTTTATTAAAGAACATTGTTAAATACGTGAGTCATATTGTAGCCCAAGGCTTTACTCAGAAGTTTTAATTGTAATAGTTTACGAGTACTTATTCCTACTGACATTTTAAATGCAAAAGTTTGTGAGAATGTATGTAGACGTTTGTTACTCATTCACGCATATAATAAGCACAAGGATTATTTTCTGTTTTATGCATTCTGTTCTATTTTACTTGACACCTCACAATAACCGTTTGTGATAGACAGATAAATAGCCATACTGATAAAAATATAGATAGATAACTATTCACTGTGAACGATACGTTTTTATAGATACAAATGTGATGTGACGTAAAATGCACAATATTTTTATCTTAATAATGTTATTTTTATCGCTTCGGCTTATAAGAGCTCTGGCTGTCATGCGACGCGTAGCCTTATAGACATAGTTAGCGAGTGCGGCCATGCAATAGATCCTACCGGTTGTTAGCACTGTTGCGAGTTTCAGCTAGAAATAACCGGTTGAAAATGTCACCATCTTATTGCTCATTTAATAACATTGAAGTGTTATCTTCGGAGGTTTCTTTAGTACAAAGTTCTTACTACTTTTTATTGTGTGTATAAAAACAAATATACGACCATTTTCCATGCAATTTTCATTCTCTAGATAATATAGAGAGTTTATATTGGACCATTCGGATATTGAATCCGGAAATTCAGGACCTCAGAGATGATGAAACCTTGAAGTTCTACTACTTTTCCATACTTTTAAACAAATTGGATTAAAATATTTTCTTTAAGCTTACGCCTTGCTAAAGTTACTGTCGATAATCATTAACTCGCTAGTTGACCGGGCAGTCTTAGTACCCCATATACTCGTTTTATAAGAATTATATAAATTTTCTTATAAAGAAACCTTGTATTGATAATAAAAAAAGAATCATTCAATTTGGTGTATTGTCATTAGGAAGTTATGCGCGTACATATATTCTGGAGATTCATTTATATATAGATTAACATACAAATATTTTATATAATTTGAGAAGATTGAACTATTATTACTTTTAAGAGCGTGTAAATTAAAGCAGTAAGTTATAGAACAATGGCAGATTTCAATTATTTGGTTTCTTTTGGACAAAAATTTTAATTATATCTATACCAGTACCAATATTATACGATTGTGAAAATTCTCTCACCTACGTTAACGTACATCATATGCAGGTGACGTTGCGGGAAATAGCTAATAATATTATAGTTTTAAGGGTTGAAATACGACATCTATAAACTTCTAAACTGCTTCCATAAACACTACCTAGTGCTTGTTTATGTACTAGTTAAAACACAGATGCAGTGGAGACAATCATCAACTGCTAGATGCACGGAGATGCTTAAGGAAACAAATTAAATCTTTCCAATAACCCTTCTTAAAAAAAAAATTATTTGCATCGTAGATAAAATTCACATCATCGAGATCTACTTTATTGCTTTTATAGTATCTCCTATAAATAAAAATGCCGTGATATTAAAGAAGTTATACTACGATTACGACAGATGTGAATAGCAAACATTCCCGATGGTCATATCATATAGCCAGCGGAGCGTAAATATTGCCTGGATATGTGCATTCCCAGTAGAATCACACTTACAGCGGCCCGCTCGTTTGATTTCGATATATCTTTAATAACTTACCTGTGATATTTTTCTGATATCACAACTAATTCCTAACAAATACGTGGTAAGAATGAAAGACTAAGTGTATAGAACGGCAATTGGACCAGTTCTACTATATAGCAGCAAAGTAAGGACAGGAAAGATTACACACGGGCGGATATTGTGCATTACTGTGTGTATAAATGCGTATGCTGAGATGAGCTGGTGTAGTGACACTTCGGGCTAGAATACCCCCCAATAAACACTTACAAGGAAGGTTTAAGGCTTCGCTTATAAACGACAGAATATGTGAAGCGAGGCACAGATGGGGCGGTCACGTGATGAGAAGACCACAATAAAGTTGTGTACAAAGAAAAGGGGAAGGGGAAGACCCCAAGCGATCTAGTTGGCAAACATCCATAGAGACATGGAAAATCTCAAACTTAGAGGAAAGGATACCAGACAGCAGAATACATGGCGCTGCATGATCAGGTAGGCCGACCCCGTGACGGGAAAAGGCGAGGATAACGATTACAATTAATTCCTTAAGATTTCTTTTTTCAAAACTCCTAGAATGGCACAGGATATACCGTCTACAATTAAAAACAGGAAACAAATTGAACATCCTCTAGTCATATCCTAGAAACCGTTGGACTACAGAAAAACAAGTTATTAAGAATCCGTGGGACCACGGATTCGTATAAAATCTTTACTCAAGCTTATTATCAACAGTTATAAATAAATTATTATATTGCCACCCGATTGTCATTCTAGAAGTCTGCGAAGGTGTAAATTACGTATAGGTGGTGTAAGATATTTTTTCGCTTCGTCATTATCCAATTCTCAGAAGTAAATAATAAGATAAAGCAAAAATTAAACTACGAACACTTCAGATTGTAATGTATTAGATTTAGTAACAGACCTTCAGATATCTTTGGTAATGAACAAATGTAACAAAACGGAATACATACAAAGTTAAGTACTTACTTTTGACCATTTTAGCGACTTGAAAAAATGGAGGAGGTTCTCAATTCGACCGTAATTTTTTTCTTCTTAACTCTACTTTTTACTGGGTGAATCGATTTTGATAATTCTTTTTTATTTGAAAGCTAGTGCTCGCCGTGTAGTCCCATTTTAATTTGGTCCCGATCTGGCGCCTATGAGAAAACCATAATAAGTCTTGAATTTGCATTAATTATGCGTGATGTTTGTTACCTAAATTTTCAGCATAGTATTAGTCAGACTTAGGAGAAGGTTTTAGGTATGCGGGCTAAAAAAATGGAGGTACGCACTTTAAAATGGTTTTATTTTTCTATTTAAAAAATAGACTTAAAAAATAGAAAAATAGATAAGTGAAAAACAATTCTTATCCCAAAAGCGGCTTATTCAAGAGTCGCTCTTAAGATAAATATTATTTCGTTTGAAGTTAGTTTGCATTCGGTTCTATATTTTTTTCTATATATATCAATTACTATCAATATGTATGTTATTTAAATCATTGTTTTGTTTTATTTCACTGTATTAGGTATTGATGCGGCGTGAACATATACATAGATAGGTTAATGTATTGTGGTTACTTCTATTAAGAACTTATGCATCTCATACATTCATGCTTCTGCTCAGCCTGGAGAATAATGGATGTCTGTGTCTATAGAGATAGTATGTAAAATGTTGGATCATTCATAAGGTCTAATTATTTTAATAAATAACGGAAATAATTAAATGAAATTTTTCTCCTGTTACATTAACATTAACAGTAACATTGTTTATTTTCTATATGAAGAGCTTACAGTAATGAATACAAGATAAATTGTATACCAGAAATATGCAATTTCATATATCTCATCATTAAGAGAATAAAAAAAATATAAAAAAACTTTTTTGTAGATAATATTATGTTTATGAGCCGCTACAAAATGTGCTATTTTCCCGAGTTAATTATAGCCGGTGACACAGTGCGTACGATGTAGATTCTTAGAGGTATTTTCATGATCGGACCAGTAGTTCAGCATATTACCCCCTAAAAACAAAGAAATAAAGTAAGAAACTTTACCTCTTTATAATTTAAGGATAGACAGCTTCCTATTATATTGGAGTTGCTTTTTTATAAATCCTAGCTGATTGTAATTCATAGCGGAATACTCGGGCTAGATTGGTTACTAAAAACCTGGATAAAACATACTGCGAAAAGTCATACGAGCATATTCGCTTATAAAACTGACTGACCGGTAACTCGATACGTTATTGCACTCCGACCTTCATGCAACCACCCACTGACCTCAATTCCGATGACCTGGACTAAATAAACCAGCCAATGGCAATCCAGCCTGCTGTCAATTGGTTAATAATTTTAACCAATGGCAGGCCTAGGCGTGGCGTGGCAAGTTGCCAGCGATGCGCCACTGCACCTCACTTGTTGATATAAATTTCATGAGAGGGCGTTGGTGATAGGTTTTTAGGTCATCTGCTAGTCTTTCTGGGAACTGGCATGGACGCGTTCATATTGCAATCGTATATTCAAATATTCAAGTAGATTAGAACATCTACACTTATAACACACTCGATTAAACTTTCTTTTCATCGATTAATTGTACAGTGATATTCTAATATCTGCAATTCAAATACAGAACTTTTCTCATACCCCACATCAATCATAACTCGTGATATTCGGATTCTGCTTAATAATATTGTGATGCAGAATGAATGGAATCTATATAAAAGTTATTCCTAATCGCAAAACACAATATATATTGGCAAATTAGTTTTTTTTTTTTAAGTTTACAAATTTGAATAAGAAAACATAGAAAATAATATCACTTATTTTCCTAAATAAATTGTTCCATTTGACGTTAATCAAAAATACGTGCGTACTAAGGGTCGAGTTCACTACTTTTAAAACAACCGATTAGTACTCAGCTGACGAATTGATCAAAGGTATTGTTATGTTAACCACACGTTAACTAGCGGCTTCGGTCCATAATCGGTTGATAACCCTAATCGAGGACTAAAACATCGTTTAGTTTTGTTTGAAATTATTTGTAATCTCTTGCTTAGATTTCATAGGTTATTCGAAATGTTTGTAGTTTTGATCACAAAAAAAATATCTAACAAGTAAAATATTATCATGATATCATAGCGAAAACAAACAAAAGACCTGTATCTTAGCAGTGGAGTCATCACTAGGTTAGAAATTATGACATGAGGTGAGGTGACCACATATACATGAGGTGAATGTGTGTCTGTATCAAAGTAGAACTATGCATCTTCGTTGAATTGATCTATGTTTAAAGATATATAAATTTACGTCCCCTTTTACGTCCCCACTGCAAGGGCTCAGGCGTTCCGTGTGGATGGTTCGGAATGATGGGCCATGACCCTTCACGATGGTCAAATGCGGATTGGAGGGTATTAACGACTGCAAATGCAGCCGGAACCAACGGCGTAACGTGTCTTCCGAAGCACGGAGTAGCTCAAGATAACACTTTTCGGTCACCCATCCCGTGACCGACCATTACGAAAGTTACTTAACAACAACGATCGCGAGCTGCGGCACTTATCCACCACGCCACCGATCTACTCAGTAGAAATTAACATATAAATTTTCTGCACGCGAAATCATCACTCAGAGATATCAAATTTATATACCAGTAGCATATTTTTCTGTGAATTCATGAACAAATTATGATAATATTTTGTATTGACGGTGTCGAATAAAGAAGATATTATTTTTATAAATACTGGCTGCATAACATGAGTGCCACATAAAGGGGGATTTGAAAATATCATTGTAGATTTCAGATAGGGAATATTATGCTCAGAACCGTTTGGCTCCGAGCCTGGACGTGAAAATAATGTTAACGTCTGGTCCAAGTTATAAAAGAATAGAGTTTTAGATAACGGCCATGAGTTGGTAGTGATGAGATTTACCATATATCGTAGAGCTATAAAACAAATTTTCTTTGGTCAATAAGTTAACTCTTAGAACGCATGTAGAAGCTTGTTAAAGGCTAATCGAATTTCCGAGTTCCTTTTGTGTGCATGTAAAATTATATCTGCTGCATCCCGCATGCGGTATTGACTAGAATGCATCACTTCTAAAATACAGGGATTTTGATACACTTTACAGAAATCAACCATTGAAATATGCCTTTAGATAATACCAGGATGTCACACTAGTCAGTCGCAGAGTGGTTGTTGATTAAAAATAATAGTCATCATCATCATCATCACCAGCCCTTTTACGTCCCCACTGCAGGGGCTCAGGCCTTCCTTATGGATGGTCAAGGAGGATGGGCCATGACCCTCCACGCTGGCCCAATGCGGATTGGAGGGTATTAAAGACTGCATATGCAGCCGGGACCAACGGCTTAACGTGCCTTCCGAAGCACGGAGTAGCTCGAGATAATAATTTTTGGTCACAAATCCCGTGACCGACCCTTGCGAAAGTTTCTTAACGACAACGATCGCGGGCCGCGGCGCTTATCTACTACGCTACCGAGCTACTAAAAAAAAATAGTAGTAAAAAAAAATAATAGTATAGACTTGAAAATAGGTTTGAATTGTATTTTTAATTAAAAATGCTTAATAAATCCACTTTGACCCTGGCACTCTGAGATGGAACTTGAACTCATGACCTTTGATGACTCACTTTACAATGATGACTCACAAATAAGTATTTAAATTTTCATTAAAGATGAACATTTGTTCTAATTATTTATATTAAATATATAAAAACAAGACTAAGCGGGTTTTGTCAATTTAAATATCTCTATGTAATTATACCAGTCGAAATTTAGTCTATTCAAACGTAAATAAATTATTATTATTATCAAAAATAACAATTAAACATATCATAATGATGAGAATTGCCATTTTTAAATGGTAAATATTAATTATAATATTTCTTGTAACTTGTACCACACAAAAAGATCACATGCACACCATTTGTTTGTGAAAACTATAAGGTTGCACTTTTTATTATAATGCTCGGGTATCAGCGCGCACGTTATATTTTCATCCTTTTTCTTGTGTACACATAATGAAACAATTTTACACGTAAACCTGAGATTTCTGTACTGATGATACTGAGTTAAAATTATGTGGCTATAAAATAGAGATTATTAAGCTGGTACGCCGAAGTATGTATACAAAATCTTATTTTAAGAACTAAAGCACTTCTACTATTAGTATTTTTCCTACTATTTATACTTTTTATTCATTCATTAGACAAATGTGGCTTGATAAAAGTTGCGTGCAGCAATTAAAACATCAATCGTGTCTTGATTAGATTCATTACTAAATAATACATACAACATTCAGAAATCTATTTTGCGGAATAACCTTAGATTTTTAGGCTTAATTGAGCAGTTAACAAAGGAAAATGATTGGTATTAATCCGCTTGTAATATTCAGGGAAATAAATTTTCCTTGCTAATATATGAAAGTTCGAGTATTCTTATTAAATAAGGCTGGTTTCAGAGTTATGCCTGTGATCTACAGAAACTGTTCGTTCGATATCGGTGCGTGATGTCAGGAAACAAGCAATACGAAACTATAATATCTTGAATATCTCATTAGCTGTTTTCCTGCGGCTTCTCATTAATAAATTATTGCCTATCTCAACCCCGTATGATGATCACCCTTAGGTGCAAGATTTTTTAAAGTCAATCCAGTTGGTTCGGAGCTTATTCGATGCAAACTTCTGAGTTTATTCAATGTAGAAAATGAACTGGGTGTTGTGGTACCTTCGTTGTCTCAGATACTCCATAATACGGGGGCTTTAGCTACTCATCTTGGAATCTGAGCAATATATGTGATGTTGTTTAGTATTTATATTTATTTAAACATTCAAAATTTTCCTTCTTAAAATATTAGTAATAGATAAAGTATGCATTATAACATTCTTACACATTTTTTTCCCACCTTAAATTAGAAAAAGTGGACAACTCTTCCTCGAAGAATATTCTGTTAAATCCATTGGTTTTTAAATGAGTCGTAAGGGATCAAATAAGTTTGTTTGTTGTTATCTTATTTCATCATTCGATTGATTTTGAAAGCAATATTATTGAAGTGAATTTTCACTGAGTCCTTAGTGCAGAACGGATTGTGTGTGCTGCTACGGGTTGCCGGTACGCTTCATTCTGAATCCGACCTAAGATTGTTTCGTTCATTTTATGTACGAGTGTATAAAAATATGTTATATTGTTAGCAGTTACACGTGTCACATATTTAGTATACAAATCAAATTCATATTAATGGGAGTTCAACAGAGTGGCCTCGTATTCATCCATACATTTCCTTAGTAACAGCAAATTGATTTGTATTATATTCATTGATTGGCGTTTCAATTGATACGTATAAATACACATATTATAAACGTATATACGAATGTATGAAAAATAAAAATCGTAGAACAATAAAAATGAGACAGATTATGAAAATCCAATAAATAAATTTCTCGCTTATATAATTATATAATCTTATACAAATAAGTAAACGAAATTAGCAAAATATTGGTCCATCCAAAAATCGTTTAATGCATTTATTATTATTGATTATTGATTATGATATTAATTATGGCAGTACGAATTATGAAAATTAGAAAGGCACCAGGCTCAGATGCTATACCAGTGGAAGTTTGGAAGTTTCTGCAAGTTGATGGTTGGAAGTGGTTTACTTTATTCTTCAATAAGTTGTTACAAGAAGAGGTGATCACTGACGGGTGGTGCAACAGCTTACTGGCGCCCATCTACAAGAGAAAGGGTGATATACAAGACAGTAACAACTATCGAGGAATTAAGCTCATAGCGCACACGATGAAGATATGGGAGGAAGTGATAGAAAGAAGAATGAGAGATGAGAGTGAGGTGACCCAAAACCAGTTCGGATTTATGCCTGGACGAGGTACGACGGACGCCATATTTGCACTTCGCCAGCTGTGCGAAAAATACAGACGTGCACATAGAAATTTACACATGGTATTCGTTGACCTTGAAAAGGCATACGACAGGGTCCCTCGGAGTGTGTTATGGTGGGCTCTGACTGTGAAAGGTATAGTATATAAGATTGGTGAAAGCGATGTATGAAAGAGCAAACACACGCGTCCGGACGGAAGCCGGATTGACCGACCAGTTTGATGTAGGCTTCGGGGTGCACCAAGGATCGGCTTTAAGCCCTTACTTGTTCCTTCTGGTAATGGATGCTCTGACATCGGACATACAGGAGGAGGCACCTTGGTGCATGCATTTTGCTGACGATATCGTACTGGTCGGAGAAGATGCACTCGAGGTCCAGAGCAGGTTGGGAAAATGACAAAAGAAACCGGAGGAGTTCGGTCTCAAAATCAGCAGAACCAAAACCGAACATCTGTTCTGCGATTTTGGTGGAACCTTTGGTTTCCAAAACATTGCCTTAAATGTTGTAACCTTCCACGATTAGAAATTAAAAGATTAGAAATGAGTACGTAAGAGGAAGCCTGAAAGTTGCACCTGAGACGGAGAAAATGAGGAGTAATAGACTAGCGTGGTATGGGCATGTTATGAAACGAAAGTCATGTTACGAAAAGAGTGATGGGTAGCATGTGGATGGATATGTGAGTAGAGGCAGACCGAAGAAAAGATGGATCGAGTGTGTGAAAGAGGATATGAATAAGAAATGTGTGGATGTGGAGCTGATGTCTGACAGAGAAGAATGGAAGAAGAAAACATGTTGTGGCGACCCCACGTAACGTATCCCACGTTACATGGGGTCGGCACAACATGTTTTCAAAGGGCAGGAGGATGATGATGATATGATATTTTATACTAAAATAAACCTAAAAATTTATCTACCGATAAAGCTACCGTTATTTATTTATTGCACAAGTCCTTTATCGGCGTTTATCTGTTTGGCCGTTACAAATTTTTGTTTTAGATGAAATAATTTACTAGAATTAATATTTTACGGTATGATTTACCCACATTTTTGGGTAAATTAACAAAAGTATAACGATTGCTTTTTAATTAAAAAAAGAGATGGCGGAAACGGTTTGAACGGCGTGATATTTAAATACTTAAGTCTACATGGGCTTAAACACGTCTACAAAAAGTTATGCGTGTATGTATGTTTGTTTGCTTGACTACATATTTCTTGCAAATTTAACTGCCGATCGAAATTATTATATTTTTTAAACTTCAATAAGCTTTGAACTATATGACAAGTGTCATTAGAATCAGTTCAGTGGATTTAAAGACATAAAGTATTTTTATTGTTATAGTTAAAGAATACAGAAATAAAGAAGGATTTTTTTTCTAAATATAGCTTAATAAAAGCAGAAATATATTCAAAGCTATTCAAAAAGTATTTTAAATTATTTATCACTTTTATTAAGTTTGTTTGTTTTTGATGAAATCGGAATAACTATGCCGGCTGCTGATACAGTAACTAGTAATACGTATTTATTTATTTAATTTTTTTTAATTTTCATTTAAGATTTATTTTCCACATACCTATTTTAACATAAAAATATTATGTTAAAAATAAATTTGTTTTATTGTGTAGCACACGAAGTTGCACCATTTCAATAGAATACAATATGGCAGCTCCGCTACAATATTCGTTTTAATTAACATTGGACTCGAATGCGCGGACAAAAGACAGTCGAATATCCACTCAGGGGTGACAGTGGAGGTTATATTACAAGTCACGATTTGATCACGATCCGATTTTTTAAATAAATTACGCGGGTACATCGTTTGCTACTCAAATTAACTAGCTAGAGCTCTCGTGTTATGAAAATGAGAAAAGTATCGAACTGCCTGGACCCAAAACAATATATAAAATCATGTGTTTATGATTTTATTATATTGTTATCTTATATTGTTATATTATTATGTGTGTATGGATAATGCTATAGCTACTGCAACTATATAACTTGAAGAACATAAGCTAACTTTATTAGCTAGTTACAATTTTGATAAATATAGATCTTTTGTTGATTGCAATGCGCACGTACTATTTTTGTAGGCATAACTTAAGGCACCATTGGCATATAAAATTGAGATGAATTTTTCAAATTAGTTTCAATTAATTAGTGTAATCGACCAGTTTCAACGGCCGAACTACGGTATATAATGATCAAGTTATACTCCGCTTTGCCTTGTGCATAAAAATTTTGTCCCCACTGCTCTGTCAAAATGTTGTGGTATGCTGGTCGTTGTTGTTAAGCAACTTTCGCAAGGGTCGGTCACGGGATGGGTGACCAAAAAATTGTTATCTCGAGGTACTCCGTACTTCGGAAGGCACGTTAATTAGTTTTGGCTGCATTTACAGTCGTTGATACCTTCCAATCCGCATTGGGTCAGCGTGGAGGGTCATGGCCCATCCTCCTTAACCATTCATAAGAATGGCCCGAGCCCCCGCAGTGGGAACGAACAGAGTGAACGAACACCACGCAATCGGCTTCTCAGTACTATTCCTTTGCATTGATTTTGACGTTGCACAGTGATGAAGAAAAGTAAAAACAAAATATTGTCAAATTATCTTATGAATTAGAATCGATACCTATATGTAGACAAACACTAACCTAAAGGATCATCACTCGATTCCTCGCCTCTTGAGGTGCTCGGTTCGGAATATTTTCCTTGACCAGAAAATTTAATTGGATTTTCTGATTACTAGTCTTCCAGTAATGATTTTTAACCTGATAATATTTTACTATCACTGAATCGAGACCAAGTTAAGAGAATACTATACACCCCTCTCGATGTGTTTTTATATAACATTTTATACATCTGCTTATAAAAGCAGCAGTTAATAAAGAAAGTCAATACATATGACATTAAGTAACCACTGTAATATTAGAATAAAATAAATATTACAACGTACTCGCAATTAGATATTTTTTTACAAAAATGCCGCATGAGTCAAAATACCTGAGGCCACACAAGGTGTATTTAATGTTATATGACTAAATGATAATAAACTTATTAGTGTACAGATATTTGAGCTATTTCACGAGAAAATAAAATATACGAAAGACCCCTGTCCGTCTTTTTAGCGTTAACTATATTTAAATATCAAATAAATTGATAACGAAACAAATAAAATCCAAAAAGGTCGAAATTAAAAATTAGGTAATTCATGTAATATTTTTGAATGTTCCGCGTAGGTTAACTAAAGTCACGCTTTCACATTAAAATTTTATCGTCAACTATACTTTTTTTCGCCATTACTTTTTCTTAATTAAAAATATATAAATTCGCTTCATCCGCCAAATGCCACCACCAAACGAAACACGTAATAAAAAAATATTATTATGAGTATTTTAATTATTTAAATTCATTTTCATCTACTTTATACAAAGATAGGTACAACACATGAAAAGAAAATAGAAACGTTCCCAGAATTAATTATACTCTTACAGTATTTAGTGAAATAAAAAATCAAGATTATTAATTAATAGGAAGTTATAAAAGAGTTTTCTAGTTAAATTATTCGGGTTCCGACAAGGGCGTCAGTGGAATTGACAAAGGTCATTCATATTGTGCTTCACGCTCGACCGCTCGCACTAATTCGGATTATCTCCATTTGAGTCTAGGTACGCTTTAGATAGACTGAATCGTCAACCGAAATTAAACCTTATGCCACTACTATACAGTTTAATCCAACTATACCAGAGGCATATAATGATCATTCCTACTATTGTTTTCAATGTGAGCTTGAATGTATCGAATTTCAATATAATTTTGAAATGTGTAATGCTTTTTAATGTCACAGATTATGAAATTTGTAAAAATGAACTGTTCTTGTTATACCTTTTATGAATTGCTTTTTGCAAAGGAATGCCGCTTCGATGATCTTACTAGTATATTTTGTGAATTTGAATTCATACTTTTTATTCTCAGTTCTAATATTTTAATTTATTAAGCTTTGTATCCTCCTGGTTTTCTATTGGATTCACGTTGCAACATTTTTTCCGATATGTTCAAAAGTTTTCGTCTTTTATTTTTGTAAATGACATTAATGAATTACACACCTTAACCGCTTTATGCGTGTTTGAGAAATCCTTTTTCAGCTTATACAGTTTGCTGTCAGATATACCTATGGATATACGGACAACGAAATATTACAAGTTAAATATACCGTTTGTGGTATGAAACCTAAAAAAAGGAATGAGACTTTGTTTGAGAAATTATCAATTTTAAGTAGATATAAGGTTTGGGTAGAATCTGAAACCAAGATAAAAATGCAACTGCCGATTTGGATCTTGAGATTTTCAAATGTTTCAATTTTGGACGATTATAATACTGATTTATCATGTAAAACAGCAATATATCTTCTTTTTTATTTACAATCTAATATCTTGATTAAATGAATGCTGCGTGACGAATATAACAAGTCGTTTCAAAAATGTGCAAGTGCCTTCTAAAGCTTGATATTTCAATACGTGAAAATATAAAGAATATACACAACTCATTAACGAGTGCGGTTAATGAGTTGAACTACTATAACGTCAAGCTTTAAAAAGCTCTGGCACATTTTTGTCACGAGCTCTCCGTCTATTATAAGATCAACTTCAGAACCTCCATTAACTGCTCCCTTTTTCTATCGCCAATAATCATCCTAGACAGAATCTTAATTATCGCACAAATGTTTGATACAACACAATATTTCACCTTGATATTACCTCTCGTAATAACATTAAACTGTCACCTCAATGATAGACCAAATGCATAAATAACAATCCATGTTTATTAACAGAGGATTGGCAACGCACCCTTCGGGAATAATTAATGAGGCCCAGATATGATTACCGCCACAATGCTGTCATCACGCTTACAGACGTCGCGTAACAGATTTAACTAAATTAAACTCTATAATGTCCTAATAAGAGCTTTGTCATCAACATTCGTGAAATGCAGCAGCTATCTAAGCTATTGCTTCTACAGTCGCAGATGTTGCGGTTAGACATAATACGATTAGTGGACGGTATCATGGGCCTTTGATTTATTAATGTCACATAAGGAGGTGTGCTGGGAAATTTGGATAGTTTACTATCATGGATGCTAAGTGAGTGTAAAGTCTGTCTTCACTATTAGTTTTACATAGAGGATTAATAAGATATTCTTATAAACCCAACAAAGAGAGCAGTCATTGTGGTTAGATTATCAAACAATGTAAGTCAGACAAGAATATTGCGGAAGCTTCAGTTAGCTACCAGAAGATCTAGCTAGCAATAACTGAAATATTTTTAATCTTAACTTAAGATGGCCACTAATTTGAAATTAAACAATTGCATCTTTTTATTCTGCACCTCATTAGTTAAAAAGTTAAAAAGTACAAATAAAAATAACCCACCAATTGCTTTGAATTCAGACAATGATTTTTTAGATTGTCTGAATTCTAATTACCAAAATGTGTTGAACTCCATTGTGTTGCAAAAAGACTTACCTGAAATCAGAAAAGCGGAAATTAGATACGATGCTAATTAATGACATTACTTTTTATATTACGGCCGGGGCCGACAATTAAATTTTGCTCCTCGTAACAATTTGTAGGCTGTTGAAAATAATTTGTATTCGGGCAAAGCGCTATACGAAGATGTTAAGCAACCGCAGGGGACTGTTCTTGGTCATAAAGCTTAAGTGTTCCCAAGCATACGTAATAATAATATCTAAGAAAAGCTAGATATCATTATAGGATAAAATAATGTGGACTTTACTTGAAAAGTTAAATTTAAAGCTTTGTTAGAAAAAAAGTATAAACACATTGAGATTAATGCAGATATTACGAAGAAAAAGCAGAAATACATATGTAGAAGTAACATGTAACAGACAATATAATTGGTGGCCTAATTGCTATAAAGCAATTTCTTCTAGGCAACCTTAACAGAATATTCAAGATACAATTGTAAAATTCGGTAGTCCATTGTGCATTAATAAGTGCCTATAATTACGAAAACACTAATGGTTGTTCAGGAAAATTGTCTATAAATGCACAAGCATACATAGTCACATATACATACATAATTATATAAAAACATATATAACATATTCATAGATACAACTATATCATATATATACCATATAATATAGTGCTCCTTAACTAATATTTTCAAACTGTTAATGGTCTATGCACGCCTAATATCCTCCGACAATGGATTCCAGAGGCGAGCAGTTTGTACTGTAAAAGACTTGTCCAGACATTTACTTGAATGCATTGGTATTGCCAATCTCAGATTATTCGACGACTTTAAAACTCGTGCGTGCGTATCGTGAAGGAATGTGAAGCGTTCCTTGAGGTAAACTGGTGAAAATGGATTGAAACTGTAGTGGAGTAAAACAATATGTGAGAAGATAAATTGGTAGCCACTTGAGCTTGAAAATGAATCTGATGCATAATTTGTAAGCTGCCCAAGTTTATTTAATTGCTCTTCAGTAAGGTCAAGATAGCTGATATCGGCATAATCTAGAAGGAGAAAAGGTTGCGCCAGAAAAGTTTAAGTGGCTCAAGATAGAAAGTTCCGTAATCATTTTAAAGATCCAGCTGCAACAAACATTTTACGGCTCATTTCTTGTACTTGAGGCCCCCACGTGAGATTTTAATCAATTAAAATACCCAAGTTTCTAACACTGTCATTGGGTGTTAATGTAATATTATCAAATATGATTGCTGGTAGTTGTGTCCAATCGACATCGTTTGTTTAAATTTAAGTTTAAGTTTAAATTTGTTATGTCAAATGTCTCTAGTATAGTAAATAATCCATTCCTGTAAGAATATAAACTTTCATAACATTAACATACTTATGCATGTTGTGTTTACATCGAGTAGGTTTTAATGTAGTCTCAAAGATTCAAATGTTTTCTATATAATAAATGTGATCATTGTAATGCAGTTTTGCGAGCCTAATAAAAAAATAGGTTGAAAAGTGGTTCGAAGAGTCTCTGAACAAAAGTCACTTTTCAGGAGACATGTGTTGAAATCATCCATAATAATGATGTGACTGTGGGAGGGACCAAGAAGCTCTAATTTGCTTTCTAGGGAAGTTAATTCGCAATTAGGGACAATAATAAACGCCTAGAAATATTGATAAGTACCTAATACTCAACAAATTGACGTGTAATAATTCTTTGTGAGCATACAACATATTCCTCAGAAAATAAATTTCCAACAGTCCAAAGTAAACATTTCTACCTAATTTATAATATCTTCTACGTAAATGGCTATAAGATTGAATTTTATATATAATGATTATGTTTGGTCGAATCAAACGTCTTGGAAAATACCACACAGACAAATTTATCTCAAAACATTTTCCTCCAATGAATACTTAATAAAATATAGAAGAAATTTGTTTACAACCAACATATACTAATCACACAAGAACGTCTGGAAATAACAAAAATATTACGCATATCGAGTTTCGAGATGGCTCCTTATAGAAAAACAAACAAATTGATGTATCATAACGTAAGTGATCTCCCATAGTGCTTGTTAGATACATGAGAACTCCTAATGAGCTGCTTAGTCTCCCCTGTCCTTTGTTACGTGTGATGGAAATAGCGTCCGTATTACTATCACACAGCATTGTGGACTGCAATTTTTTATAGACAAGATTATATTGCACTGGGTTCTATATCAACAAAGAACTTAGCTAAATTTTAATATACATACATATTAGAATCAAGTATACAATGTGGACAGGAATCTGAAAGGCTAGTATTATTATTATTGATTAATGAATAACAATATACCTACAACTTATAAAATAGTTTTGTGCTTTTAAACCTGACTAGGCGCTGTACATTCGCGTAGGGCGTATTACTTAAATTACTTACGTCAGGGAGAGTGCAATAGCTTGTATCAAATATGTATTTCCAAGAAGTGCTATTTTGAAATGTTTATGTTTATATACGAAGAACAACTTATAACTGAAAATATTAATAATATATTTATAATATTCGCTTCTAAGAAAGTAACACACACACAATATAAAGTAAGTTATTATAAGGTATCCGATTATATAACAGATAAGAACGCTTGGAATTGAGATGATCCAGCAACTGTATTGGTGATTGCTTCTAAACTCATTATCTTGTTTCCTTTATTATTAAATGATTATGTTATCATTATAAGACCATAGTTTTTTTCTCTCTCTGATTATAATGTATTGATCTGGTAATGAAAGGGTTTTTGTAAATGTCATTACTCTTATTAGAGCTGGTGAGTTTTTTGCTCGTTCTTCTTATCAGTCAAAAGACGTTCTGAACGAGTGGTAAGGAAAAAAAATGTTGGACGATTCAAAAGTACTTTTAAGAAGTCTATATGAATAAAAATTATTTTGACTTTGACTTGACTAATGTAAGTAAAGTACAAATATAAATAAGCAGGAAACATTCCCAAAAAACCTGTCGTTATTAAAAGCATATCTAAAAATAAGTAATTTTCTAGTACTACATATCGACACGTAATAAAACCGCTCGCCTTTAAGGTCCTCTTCTTATAATCGCCTAACCTTGTTCTACCTTTGTCGTGTAACGCGACTTACGTAAACATGTCAGAACACACCTATCGTCTTGTGACACTACTGTTATACTAGCTCATATGAAAATTGGATACTGTAGCAGCCTTTCGGGGTCAGTAGCTTTACTAACACACTCTGGAATAACAAGCGTTTCATAAAAGAATATTCTAGTATGATAATAATTATATGATATCACTAAGGGCCTATTTTATAGTCACTGTTACTGGTCACCTTATAGATGTAACCTATGACGTTTACCGTCTTTAATGCTCACATGGATCATTTGCTTGGCCATTTGTCAATTATCATGTTTGAGATTGGCATAGTATGTATTTTTTTCTCAGATCAACTATCACCTCTAAATTTACTCTTTTGTTCACAGTTTACACATATTCTATCCATAATTTCGTCAGTATATCACATAAATATAGTCACAAGAATTTTTTATGATATCCACTCATTTCTGGTGATTTATGATAAAAAATTCACTGTAACATGATTTTCGTATTATTCTAGAAATCGAGGAGACAGCGACAAGAGACACTAATTGTAGTGACGACATATTCATGGAAAGATTTGTTGGAAACTGTGCAGCGCACAAGGAGTGGGCGTATTGCATCTAAAGGAGCGCATCCAATATTCATTGAAATAACTGCAGTAACGTAAGATGCTTGCGAACATAATGGATACCCACCTTTATATTTTCATGCAAACTACTCATTAAACGAACATGGAAAGATACCGAAACATCTGAAAAATGTGAAAATATTTCAAACCATTTTTGTTCCATACTAATTATCACCCGTATCTTATATCTAAAGATATTATAACTCATTCAAGTTTCCATTTTAATAAAAAAGTTAAATGGATCAGCATTTCTTTTTAAATAATTCTTCTATAAAAAAAAAACTATCCACTTCATTGGAGCATAATTATTTTCCATCACATTTAAATGCTAACCTGCTTGTTAACAATTTTAAATAAATAAATCCATACGTCGTTAAACGAAGTGTCACCTTTCAAAGGTGTATATTTCAGAAAGGTAGCCATTATTCCATTTGTCAAGAAGCAGAAAGATTCACAAAGTTAAACGAGCCAGTGGACTTTAACAAATGATAAAATGTAGCTGCGGCTAAAATTGAGAAGGAAAATGTTATTTGATATATTACATAACTGTGCGGTTTAGTGAAATGTAAGATGGGGACATTGGTGTGAAAAAAAGTGGATAACGACTGAAAATATGTGAGAACTGTATAGTATGTAGGATTTATTATATACACTTAAATGAACAAGTATTGAAATTGAATCTTTCGTGGAATTATCACAATATAATATTATTTGCGACAAAAAATATTATGTTCATATTTGGTATAATATTTTACCTCATATCATTTCATTGCATATTTTTAATATACACAAAATCTTAACATTTTTATGATATTATTATTGATTTTCTAGCAATTATAGTGATACGTATTTCAAACATAATTTTTGAAAGGCAGAACTAAATCTAGATCTTGCATGTTATTTAGGTTGTAGATTTTTATTTTACACTTATGAAAATAATTTAAAAGTCTGCGTTTAGTTGTTTTCGCTTTCGAAGATCCATAAGTAAACCTTTTTTTCAAGACCCTTGGAACTTAATACATGAAAAGTAATAAAACGTAAACTTCTATAATACAAACGAAATTTTGTATAACTTCAAATTATCTAAAACAAATTGCAACTTGAAACTCCGCGCCGTTCGTTCCCTGCAAAAACGTTGATGTATTTCTTTACCCACTCGCGGCAAGGGGATGGAAGTAGGGTTAGCAAAAACGTACCTCTCGAGCTATTGATAAGTGGAGTCTTTCTGGGAGATAAAACAAGATAAGGTCTAGTGGAGAAGGGTGTGCTCAATGAAACGACTCTTGCGACAGATTTACAAGATGCATCTAATATTCGTGAGTCTATCTTTGAGATTACAGTAAATGATAACATTTTGAAATGTTTTTTCGTTGGAGCATACGTAAGACAGAATAAATCTAAACAAAAAAAAAAGTTTCTATTTCATGTTTACACAGTACCTAAACGATATTAGGTTAGGTTGGAATTACGATCAGAAATTTTCTACGTGTCTTCCTCAGTTGCATATATTCCAACTAGTTTGTCAATTAAAATATTATTGTTATATTTTTTTTGACTAAAAAAAGCGTACATAATAAATTTCAATTAAATTGAAATGTTATTAATTGACTTCGTTTGTTGATCTTAGTAAATCTAATACACGCAGCCATGGAAGATAATTAAGCTTGCAAACATTTTGAGCGAGTATATTATGAAATTATAAAATTATCAATCATTAATTGTTCGTTTTTAAATTGTAAAAGGCGATGAAGAAATGAGTTTAATGTTACCATTGGCAGTTTTGAATCGCATATTTAATGTTATGTTACTTTACTTTAAATAATGAAGGAAATTCATAAAATCGAAGAAGGTGGTGACAAATTAAAAATCTTCTTTTGGGCTTCATCATCATCAACTTTTTACTGGGTGGACCGATTTTTTGGTCGTTTTTTGGTCCAAATTTGGCAATCCTGTCTATGAGAAAACCATATGTCTTAAATTTTCGTTAAATATGCGTGATGTTAGTTAACTCAAAATTCAAAAGATCATTAAAATGCATGAAAAAAAACTTTTTATAAAAAAGACATGGAACTGACTTAAAATTTAAAAAAGTGAATAAAATTGAAGTCGGGCTTTGAAATGAATTGAAGTTGAAGTCGGATGACTTCAATGTTTCTTCGAAAAATTAACCGCTTTTAAGATAAGTATTATTTTTCACTTTTTACATTTGAAATTGGTTGCATTTTTAAAATAAAATTTTTTATTTTAACCATACACATTGCTCAAATCTCCAACTACCTTTAACTCTGCTATGGAAATTCGAAACAACGAAGTTATTAAAACAATCAAGTCAAGATAATATAGAAACGTTAATTTACTATATAAGCCCGAACGCGAATCGAACCTGGGATCTCAGAGATGATAACAACGCAATTGTTTGCAGTGGAAGCTACAATATTCAATCGATATAATGACAAAATGTAAAATATATGCAAAGTAATAAGTAAACATTAAAGTTAACCGATAACCTTTTGTGAGGTCAATATCCTTTTTGAAAAGTGACTACCATGAAAAATGTAAAAGAAACCCTTATTTAAGTTCTCGTGGAATATAAAGGTTTTTTAAAACGAACCGTCAACCTCACAGCCGGGTAATAGACTGTCATCTTGACATTATTAATGATCACCGACCCATCGTATGTGGAACTGTATCTTAAAACTGTACGATCACCACCCCATAAGTTTACAGTAACCCTTATAGATACAACGAAAAGTAATAGCAATGATTGAGGCATTTTTTAAAGTTCTTTTGAGTAGAAAAAATAGTTGAGATTATGATTTGAATTGATTTATTTTATTATGGGATAACATTTTATAAATCTTAAATATTATATTACGGTATAAATAAAGTTTCGGTAACATAGGTTCTTTTATTACTACAGTTATAATCAGGAATAATCACTTATATGTATTGTAAAATTGCTGAATGTATAAATCGATGTTTATTTTATTTACTTGTCTAGATAAGATAAGAAGTCATAAATATTAATGGAAACTTTACTTTTTTCTTAAAGTATCTGTTTTTTATTTTATAAATAAGCTACTATTAGATAATTGCTATGGTTATTCCCATGGACATTTTGAGGTAATACAAACTTAAAAGAACGTATGGATATATTTGTGCAGCGGGTTATAGGTACTATCTTATTATATACTTGCCTAGCTAGTAATAAAAAATAAACATAAGTGCGAGTCGAACTCGCGTTCCGAAAGTTTCGTACAAGCCTGTAGGTATTTATTAAAAATATTTTGATTATATGATGTAACAAAAAAAATTACCGTTTTCGAAAGTTTTCCTTTATATGTGTTATAAAACGTTGCTTTGTGCCAAATTTCAAGATTCAGAGTCCACTGGAAGTACTCTGAAAGTTTTGATTCCCTTTCGAGTTTCGAAAAATTTGTGGTGTTGGCCTAGAAACTTGATTTTTTTATAGGTCCAAAGGACAGTGGACCTGAGTATTTAATAGAAATTTCAGCTTGATACCTCCATGCGTTCCTAAAAAAAGGGTCTCGACAAATGGACGGACGAACGGACAATAAAGTGATCCTATATGGGTTCCGTTTTTATAGGAGAGTCAAAACCCCTCCTCAGAACCTCTCGTCATCGTTAATAATTTACCATTCTATTTTACATTTCTTTAAATTCTTTTGTGGTTTTCTATTTCCCAAAATTTACGCATATAATAATAACCTTTATAATACCAATGCAAAAGAGGAAAACAATGATCGACCTGCAATTTGTATTCCATTCCAAATCACGCAAAACAGAAACATCCCCAAAAAAGCAATTCGCCGTTGAAGCTTGGGAGATTCAAAAACACGAACCATCCGCGAAACGTTAAAAATCTATCCCTAATATTCGTGCAGGCACCAGGAAACTGTGCACAAAGAACGGGAAATTGCCTATCAGGGGGTTGGCAGTAATCAAACCTGCTGCGCCAATCTAACTTCCACTGTGGACCGTTGTACAACTTAATGAGATATTACGAAAGTATTGCGCTTGAGGAAGGACAAGACTATATCTCGGCCCTTTACAATAATCGAGAGGTCAAATTACAACTTGACCGGTGTCATATTGCTTGCGTAATTCAAAATAGATGTTTATATCAATAAATCTAAACAATTCAATGAATATTAATATATTCTTTAGAAAATATTTAAAAATAAATATCAAATTCTAAGGTGTTCGTGAAAAGTAAAATATTTAATTTCCATTACGAACATCTGGAATGGTTGGATTTAGTTATTTATACATATCATAAGACAAAGAGAAAGGTTTATATGTATAATGCACGACCACCCGGGCAAAGACGCTGGCGGAAAGCTAGTAATAATAAAAATTCAACAATATAGGCGTATAAAGATAATGTAAGCATATCTTGTCGGGTCGACCCCCGACTAGATGGACGGACGACATCGTCCGAGTCGCGGGCGGCTGCTGGATGCAACTGGCGCAATGTCGTCCATCGTGGCGTTCAAAAGGGGAGGTCTATGTTCAGCAGTGGACGTCTTCCGGCTGATGATGAAGCATATCTCAATAAAAACGGAGGTTATTAATTTTGAGGTGGTATTCAATATTTTTTTATCCAAATCTCATGCTTATGGAAATATTGTTGAACATACATACATACATACATAAAAATATGCACCCTAATTCAACTTTGGTTTTGAAGTAGTTTAAAAAGTTTTAGCGTCCAGAGATTACAAGCATTAAAACAAAATTTGTTAATTTAATTAAAACTCACACATACAAACGTTTTCAATGATTTTTTAAATATAATATTTCTCAAACGAAACATATTGAACAATATAATAATATTAATCTTCCTACAAATATGCCGTAGCATCCCCAATACATACTATGCTCTTCAGTCTGAGCAAATAAGCCTCTTTAGAGATTGTTAGGAAAAATAAATTGCTTCTATCGCAGAGGATAGAGAAATTATATATTAAAAAGCAACGACCTATTAGGTATTTTGATAAAACATGCCTTTTAAGGAGGTTTTCCATCAGACCGTGTCATCCGAACACTGTGTAACGAGCACGAAAACAAACAATACACTCTATTATGCCCAGTGAACCGAATCAACCGCGTGATATGCCCGTATAATATCTAGCTGGTTTGGAAATGTACAACGTGTTATGAAAAACAAAAAAAAAACACTTATAAATTCAAAACAAATGTTATAAGCTATAAAATTACTGCAAATACATCTAGCTTAAATTCAGTTAAATACTTGTAACCGAAGACTCCTCCGTACAAGTTTAATATTCTATCGTTACATGTGCTATGGGCTAAAAAAACTGAAGTATTTTCTATAATATGAATATTAATTCAGCATTTTGAATGCAAATTAATAGTTCTATAACTGTAAAACTCAAATCTTTCTGAACTAAAATAATTATAATTAAAAAGCTTATATTATAATAAAAAACCCGCCTGCGTCATAAACAAACAACTGAAAACGCTGGAACAAAATAAAATAAAACATCATACATAAAGCAAGAAATATAATAATATGTCGAATCATTATCTCATTGTTCATGCCTCCGACTGCACGTTATGTATGATGTTGCATATTTATCTTGTTCCAGCCTTTTCCAGGTTTTTTTTATTTTATTTATGTCATTTTAGTTATACAAATTACGAGGTTGCTTCAGCAAGTGAAAGAGCAAAGTTATTTTTTTTAAGTTAAAATATAACGCAAACAAATAACCCTTCCTTTGCAGTAGGGTAAATAGATAATTTAAATTTTGGTTTGTATTAACGTTATTTAGGTATAATATCTACACGTAAATAAAAAAAATATAATTATACTATAAAACTAGCTGTTTCCCTGCGACTTTGCTCTCGTAAATAATATCTTCCCATGGGTGAAAAAATTTTGATAATAAGTCTTTCGAAGAATCAAATGTTTCCCCTTTATAATAGTAGTACAGATCTACTAACAAATTTACTAATGTCATTTACGAGTTTGAAAAAGTCGTTTAACATGATCATAACTATATTTAGTCGAGTTTATGCAACACAATAGTACCACTGTTTAACTCGACAGGTTTTTCACGTGTATCAGATAAAAAAATTGGTCGAATAGTTTCACGGAATATTACCGGTCGCATAATAGTGAAGAATGCTTTTGTGTTCCCTCTGCGACCCCATCTATGACATATTGGGAATCATATATTACGGTTTTATACAATAAATTATAGTTAGTTCACAGAACGCTACTATTGTTTCGCTGAGATATTGTTATACAAAATTTTATTCTTTGACTTTGCTTTGTTTTACGCTAACCAATGAACATTAATTTATATTTTTTTATTCGGTTATGTCTTATTATAAAGCGAGGACTAAAGGTGTAAAACAAAATGACAATGACAGAAGAGAAAACGTGAAACTGAGACGTGTTGACCTATTTTGGTCGGGTAATGGTTAAAATCTCGTACTAAAGTTAGTCCTCGTTATGTAATAACATGTTTTAAGTTTATATTTATGTCGTTACTAATCTTAGGATATTAATCTGACGAAATATCCGTAACCGTTAGTACTCGACGAATCATCCGTCGAGGTTGTACGATTAAATTTCGTACCATATATTTCTCAGATTTGACTGGCCTGTCAGAAATCTACTGATAATACGCGGCACAACTTGTCAAATGTGATCGATCTGTCAGACCTTGATTGACGATAAATTACTCAATTTTCGATTTTACTGGTCGGCATGACCTCAGCTGACAATATGCAACTCACCTTGTCAGATCTGGCTGGTCTGTTAGAACTCGACTGACGATACGCTACTCAATTTGTCAGATCTGACTGGTTTGTCAAACCACGACTGACGATACAAAACTCAATTCCCATTACATATATGCTGACACTTGAAGAGCTGAAGCTGAATTTTCTCATCAGCTAGAAGTCTTGCATCCTGAGAGTGATTAATAAAGATATTACACAAATGAAAACTGCTTTCATTAAACTATATCGAATACATTTTTTACCATTTGAAAATTATTTAGGCTTTATTATTTATCAAAGTTGATTGTACTGTACTGTTTTATGATTCTTTATCGTTCAGAGAATCAAAGAAAAAGTAGTACGGTATGGTACCTCGAGTGTGTTTTTCAATAACGTAATGCAAATTCAAGTATTATTAATAAATAATAATATAATTAGCAGCCTTTACTTCTTGTCCATGTCAATTTTACACTTTTATGTATAATATACGAAATATTATTAAAAAGGGGTCCAAACTTTACTTTTATTTCACATATTAACGAAATAACATATATAACTATAACAAAATAAATGAAACTCACAAATATATCACTCACTAACAATGGTAGCATACACTCGGTACGTTCGGAATATTCAAATTCTTTTGCCATATCCGATAATACCCAGTCTCATGCAAAATGCATACAATATCATTCTTTACCCCATACGGGAATGCTTCCCGGGCGTAATTCATGTTAAACTGGCTTTATTTGAATTTTATGCGTCCAAAATTTTTGGTGAACTCTAATCATATCTGGTTTATTTTCTTGTTTATAATGTGTTATCTATATTGTATCACATCTTAACAATTTTAAACGCGATTTTTTTTTGTGAGGATATATGTATGTATGTTTCTTACTCTTTCATGCAAAAACTACTGAACGGATTTTGAAATTTTGATAATTTTACACATAATTTTAAACCTGAATGAACATAGAGACCTCTTTTTATCTTATTATACGGGTCTCTAGGTATAAATAAGCTGTCAAATCCTTGTGTAAACCAGGCAGGCGAACTCGTCGGCGGAAAGCTAGTTTGAACACACATGAGAAAGATATGTATATTTGTTACATTTTTAAGACTTAAATATTGATATAAATAACGAGTAGAAGAGGAGTACTTTGGTGGATAGCGGATAAGCGCCGCCGCTCGTAATCGTTGTTGTTAAGCAACTTTCGCGGCGTCAATCACGGGATGGGTGATCAAAAAAAATATCTCGAGCTACTCCAAGCTTCCAGGTACGTAAAGCCGTTGGTCCTGGCTATTTTGCAGTCGGTAACAGCCATGGCCCGTCCTCTTTATCTACCCATAAAAAAGGCCTAAGCTCCTGCATTGGGAACGTAAAAAGGGCTGATTATGATGCTATAAATATAGTTTGGAATTGAAGAAGAACATACAATTAAACTACTACAAAGAAAAGTATGATATTATATAATTTCTTCAAATTGTATGCAAATGATATGGAACCCTCTCACTATTATAGAACTTATTTTTTTAAACCCATGACTCTAGACGTAGGATACGACAACTTAGCGATGCTATCACGATATTTCGTTTCATTTTACTTAGCGTCGTTACTAAAGTACATGTAAAATATACTTTATATTTTTATATTGAAGAGTGAATGATAAAAATGATAATGGATTTCATAGTAGTGTCTTGTCAACTTAGTTGTTTATTCATTAAAATGCATGTTCAGCAATAAAATTAAACGAAATATTGCCATAAAATCGTTTATATCGCTACTATGGTTAGAGTTGAGACTAGGGAGATAGGCGGTCGCATCCCTAATCGTTGTGCCCCAAGTATGAAAGCTTGGACTCGCTAGCATACCCCATTGAACCTGCATAGGTATGCCTCACGATTTCTTTCCGGACGACCTCACTCGATATGAAATATCAATGGATGTTTCGTAATACCCGTCCATATTTCGATGAAAACCAATTTATTTATAAAATACTTCTTGACTTTCCGAGTCAAAAAGTAAATATGATAGAAAGAAAAATCATTTATAATGTACAACGACATTGTGAAGTTTAGCCGTCGTAAATAAGTAGATGGAAACAAAATCTAAGTTTTTGGAGATTTCAAGGAATTTTTACTGGAAAAGTTACATTACAACGTTATCTAATAGTGGTTATGCAGTCTATTATTTATGATCAGTTAATTATCTATAGTCCTATGGCGTAGTAGATAAAAGCGGCCCGCGATGTTTGTTGCTAGCCAACTTTGCAAGCTGATAATGATGAATTAGGTACAGAAGAGATTTATTCAAAATAAGTACCTAGTACATAGTTATTAACACAAAAAATAAAGAAATAGAACAAAAAAGTAATATGTAACGCCATAATTTTGGCTTATATACAAAGAATGATTAATTATAAGTAAAGATATTAAACAAAAATCGTGATATAGAGATAGAGTAGGTAATAACTATAGAGTATGCCCATAGAAATTATGCAGATTATCCATAGTTATATTATAAGAAGAATGATTGTTTAAATGGTTTGATTGTTTACATCGAACAGGTTCCGAAACCACTAGACAGCTTTTGAAAATTCTTTTACATACGGGAAACTATATCAAAGGCGGGTAAAATATACTAGGCAATTGACGCAAGCCAAGTAGCGGGATAACAGCTAGTTGGATTCATTTTTATAACTCTATAATGGTGAATAGTTCACGCAGCTTCTTAAAATTATAATATTTATTCCAGGTATAAAGATTAGGTTAAATATGGGTTATACTTATATTTAGAATTTATTTACATCTAGAACATACAACATATGCAAATTAGATCCACATTTTCTCTGTGATTACAAATTATAAGATACACTAATTTCACCCACAGCGAATGAAATAATTTCTTTTCATGCCAACTAAAATTCAAGATTCACTACAAAAGGAACGCCCTCAATCAAACCTTATTTAGCTATGAGAATTATATCTGAACAACCTATTGATGCAAGAAAGTTTTCAATTAAAACAAGCCAGCCCATTTCAATAGGTTTCAATCGTAAATTTGCAACATAGTTCCCTGTTTAGAGGGTACCTATTCAATTTGTATACGTTATATGGGCGCGCGCGATTCATAAAGGCTTTCGAGTGGGGGGAGTGAGGTTGCTATAGATACTGATGGGGGCAGGCCGTTGCTATAGGTGATCGGTGTTGCCCTGGCATCTGACTGGATCGCGGATGCTAGCTCGAGTGACTGAAGAGCTTAATGAGCAAAATAAATCACCTGTACAGAGGACAAGTATGAAGTATAAACGTGATTCGCAAATGTAAATTGTATATTTTATTGGAGAACGGTATGGTAAATTGTGAAGATGGCACTCGGCTGGGTTGAGTATTGGAAGAGGTATTCGGAGGTTTTACGGTAATATGTTTATTGGATGAAAAAATAATGAATGAGTCTTGAAGTGTATTTGGGAGATATCAGAGTTTATATGAGAGCATAATATAATTTATAGGAACTGATATTTTTTACCAAACTGACATTATGCATTTTGTATAACATATAATTATACATGAGTTTTTAATTAGTTACTGCTTTTTTGTTTCAGAAAATTTCAAAAGTGGTTTTAGGATTCTTCTTAAAAATACAATTGAATTCATTATTTAGCATAAATGTTTGTTAACACATAGCAGCTGTATATACATATATTTTGAACATCTTAAACGTGATGCGCAAAATATATGTATATGACAACAATAAAATCTATGCACACCTGGAAATAACAACATTGAAGGAAGAAATAGATATAGCTAGCTATTCAAAGATATAGAGTCAAACTAGAAACGCACCCGAATATACTAGCGAAATTGCTTCTAACTCAGAGTTACAACAAGTGACTCATAAGGAAGGATGTTCTATAGAGCGTTATAATGAAGGAGGAAAAGTTCTTACTGAAGAACACACTCCATAACCCACTAAGCCTGCAACACATTTGCTTATAATAATTACCATTGGTTATAAATTAAAACGCGAGAAAAAATCTTCAACGTTACAATAAAGTTTTAATAAATTTATAATAATATTAATTATTCAATCAATTGAAACTGATGAAGTAAATCTTTATTAGGAAATCCATACCTACTTATCAAGCATTGGAATAGTTTAACCAGAAAATATTACACAAGGAAAAATTTAAAAAGAAACGATATCAGCCTCTGAAAACCATGTCTGTGTGCACTCGTTGTAAAGCGTTACAACTTTAAGTCTTCTCGCGATAAGTTTGATGTTATAGCGAACATCAAACCTATCGCGGGAATTATTAATGTCAAAGCAAGGCGACCCCGAGCTTGCACATCGTGCCGGAGGAGCGGGGAGGTGAAAGGTTGAAAAGCGTGGATCTGCTTGCCGTACACACAATATTCGCCGATGCCAAAATCCGTTCTTACTCATTTCGTTATTTTGCGCTGTTTAAATATCGAAGTGACAGTTACTGATGCGACAACTGAATATTTGAACTGCTAACAAATCTTGAAGTGTGGTGCTGGACAATTCAGGAGACCCATCCTAAATCGGCGGCTCCCTGAGGCTCAATAGTATGCGTTGGTATCCACTAACGCCAACGCTAGATTGTCCAATCCACCAAGGTAAGATGAGCACATTTTGCTATTGTTCACCAGTCCGAACGTATAACCCCTTTTCATCGGCGGTATTTTCTAATTTTAAAAGTACCCTTGCCCGACCCAGAGTGACGTCATAGGTAGGGTCACAGTTGGTAATTAATTGGTCCCCCCATTATTTACTAACAGACAAGGTTTTCAGATTATATACCTTGTATAGTTGTATATTGTAATAGATCCAGTAATTTCTCAGAAAATAGTTAACACGCAGCGAAGGATTATAATAAACTCCGAGAAGAATTTTGGTATTGGCTTCTCTACTTGTTAGATCACAACCCAAAGTCAAAATATAGTAACAATATATAGGTCAAGGGTGACTTTAGATATTTACTTATCTGTACTCAAAAAGACTATTTACGTATTTAATATCTAATCTTAAAGATCTTAAATTGAATGTACAGAATGTGAGCTTAATGCAGACTATTCTCTAAAACATAAAATCACAAACCTCTAAAGCTGTGCAAATTAATGGAATTTAGTAGATATTCCACTGAATAGTACTTTACTTCTTTTTATTTCGCGCCAATTAGTAAATTTGACTAATTGGTCTTTTGAACTTGTGTGATTTATTGCGATGAAAAATAATATATTGCATGTTAAAAATAGATATTGAATTTCCTGATAAAGATAACTAATAATATTATTGTTGCTACGCTTGCAATGTTTGGTGTCACCTATGGTTGGTGACAACTGGGCATTTTAATATTAGTCTTATTGTTTACTGTTTTTTATTCTTAATGAAAATATTTTATAGAAGTGGTTTACTCTTTAGAGGTTGATGTTAAATAATTTGCCGAGGTATTGAAGGCTGATGAAGACTCAGGTGATATGATAATAGTCCCTCAGGCACATGGCGAAATAACCTTTGAAGACAGTGGCGATGAAAACGACGCTAATATCGTTGATCTTCCTTGCTGCATGCTTCGATCTCGAGTTGAATTATAAAATTGACTTGCAATTTCTATACAGGACCAAGAATTGGAAGAAGGTGAATAAAACTAGGCAAACCTTTTCCAAAAGATGTACCTTCCGTTCATAAAAATTTCGTTTCCTCTCTTGGATTTTGGGTTGGATAACGCTTGCCAGAATGCGTGGCTAATAAAGAGAAAATCACTAGACCTACTGTAACTTCTGCCATTGTTGCCGCTACCTTCCTAAAACAATACGGACAACTGCCAATTCGCAATTTTGATTCTGGAGTCCTTGTGAAGTTGAGTGTCTAAGGGGTCGAGGAACGCAGCAAGATGATCATGCAAGTCAACCGACTGTTCTCAGCGAAATTGTGGATACCATCAACAAACTAGGAAATGTGAACATTTATGTGTACCTAAAAAACCTAACTACTGTAAGTGGTACTTGTTCCAAAATAAACTAAGGTTAGATTAGTTCATTTTAATATTCTTTAATTTTTAAATATAAATTTAATTCTTCATAAATAAATCCCGTGTTTTATTCGTTTCTAATACTTAAAAACTCATCTTATCTATAGTTTAATGCCCAATAAAATGGGAGGGATAGAGTTGATTTCTTTTTTGACCTTTCAATATTTACTAAATATGTCAAGTAAAAGTATAAAACGAGTATAATTTTGGACATTGGAATTGAAACCTCATGGCTAAATATAAACATGTTGCTTATCGCTTATAATACGACCCACAGAAATGTTTTAAATTTTTTATCTTTTTATTTATTTTAACTATGCAAGAATAGTGTAGATAACTTTCAACTGATACCCTTAACGCCATCTATCGTACTTAAGTTAAACTTAAGCCACCCTCATAATCTAGACAAATACAACCCTACAAACACAGAATCGCAAAAAAATACTATTAAATAAACAATTAATTAGGTGTTTTTTGTTATGTAGTAACAGTAATTTGTAAAGAATCATTTTAGCAAATAATATAATTTAAATGCAGCGCCATCTGTGCAAGCTTTACGGAAACTTTTACCGGGGCGTTACACTGAACGGCAGGGGATGGAAACACATCCAACGAGATAAGAGGTCGCTACTAGCGTAGTCAGTAGTAAATGAGACGACATCTTTCTAATATGGGAGATGGCGCTTGTAACCTGTTTCAGTTTTCAGCAATGATTGTTATTAAACTCATTGGTTTTCAGTGAAAATAGTATGATGCCTAAATAATTGTGTTGTAAATTTGACAATGTAATTTAATCATTTTTTTTTTACATTTGCATATGTAAAATCTTTACTAAGTCATAGTTTCACTGTTATATTTGATATATTTTGGCATTTACAACGCCATATTGATATAAAGAATACTTAAATTTGAAAAGTCATCAGTAATCAACGTATTATCCAAGTAACTACATTAACCTAAGAATCTTATATTGTAGAAGTTTCTTATCATTATTAACCCCTTGAGCTACCATTGACCAATAGAACAGTCGCACAGCAGATTAATTTTGGCCTGCAGATTAAGGAAAGTTATAGGTTCGAATCGTATCTCGGATAACTGAGACTGTCGACATTTTTAATTAGTATTCTTTAAGCTTTACTGTTAAAAATCTAATTAGGGCCGCGTTTTTAAGCAAAAGGCATATTTCATGTTAAATAATAAATTATAATAAAATTAAAATAAGCTACATACAGATGTGAAGAAAACTTGTTGGAAAAAAATCCGCTATATGAACTGTACTTAATGTGAAATTAAAATAATACTTAACCTATGTAAAAAAAAGAGATTTCAAGTATTTTTTTTAACGGCGTATAAAACGTACAGCCTTAGACTATCGGAACGTAATATCGATTTACGGAACGAAGAGCGTGCCACGTCGAGATCAATTCGAAACAAAACGCTCACGCGTAAGTGGCGTTAAAGTGCCGCGGGGGACATGCGGACGATACTGTCCGTGTGTCCGGCGACTCGGACACAGCGGACGATAGTGTCCGTGTGGAACTAACAAATTGCCGGCAACATGTCGCTTACACGCCGCAGGCACGTGCTGTTTACATCGTACCAAGGTTTTGGCGTTACGGGAATTGATATGTGCACGTAAGCTTATTTCACACGTAAAAGAGGGTAGGAAAACGTGTTAATGTACATTAATATCATAAAGAGGCGGCCCGCGGTCGTTGTTTCGAATCAACTTACGATATGGCCGGTTATAGGATGGGTGACTAAAAATATATTGTATTGAGCTCGTTCTTGCTATAGTCATTAACACCCATCAATCCGCACTGAGCCTCTATTCAATTTATGTTAATTGCATCTATAAGTAAGGCCTGAGGCCCAGCAATGGGGATATTAAAAGGCTGTCGTTGGTCATGATGATTGAATAATAATAATCAATCTTTATTTCAAACCCAGTGATCCATATTAAAGTACAAATTACAGAAACATGATTACAAATAAAAATATTGCATAATATAATATGGCTTTCTATTACATAGATTCAGGTGGCAATAGGCTCCGAAACTATTAATAACATAGGGTAATAATATACGCAGCTAACATAGGGTAAAGAGGCGGGAAAACTAGTAAATCCCACAATTGCTGTGTTGAAGTCTAAATTATATATACGAATTAAAATTCATTTTAAATGTGGGAAAGTTGCTCAGATTTTTGAATTTGAAAATACTTCATTAAGAAAATTAATACTAGACGTTAATGCAAAACTATTTCTTTTAGCACTAGTTATTAATTACCCGTAGCACCATCAAATAGGTTACATGCCTCAGAGGTGTTGATATGAACTTTACCCAACACTAGGGGGTGACGTAATTAGTCATTTGCAAATGCCGAACGGTAATTATCAACGCGCGTGGCCTTTGGACGATGTATCTAGAGCACGGTGTAGGCGTCATCGCTCTGTCTTAATTAGGGAAATGGATACCCACCTGGATAAATCAACATCAGCTCATTAACGTCTGCACTGTAGGACCGTTATACCTTCTAATTGGCAATACCGTAGAGAGAACAATTCGTACTCTTCGAGATAATGTCATTACATAGTTGCAATAGTTTAATAAACTAAACGACAAGCAGAGAATCGCAGGAAAATCAGTATCTGCAATACTATGGAACATGCAACGATGCAATTGAAATATTGGGAAACTTCCTCACGCTTCAGTGGTTGAAAAATTAATATATTTTATATTTATCAATTCTATATTACAATAACTGTGTTCTTATTACAGTATGCATCACGTAATTTCGATTTGTTTATCATCTATATATCTATAGTAATATTTCACACTGACGTTTATTTTATTAACTGAAAAATAAGTAAAATTAAGTAAGGATCGACTACTTGATACACAGCCGAAACTACAAAAAAATCGCCCCTTAAATGGATAAAAAAGAGGCAGTTTATATGAAACTCTGTCAGTTCTGAAGCTGAATACCTATACAAAATTTGTAAGTACTTATTTGTTTTAGTTAAAGGGTTTTTGAATATGGGATAGTGGGACAAAAAAAGGCGGCAAAGTTTGTATATTCCGGTGTAGTTTTGGGTACAAAGTTTGTTTAAGTAAACAAAAGTATTAAATACCCTGTCAGATCTAAAAGCAAAAGCGACACCAAAGCGTTGCTACGAAACTAATTGCAGCAAACCTCGACTGTACAACCTTATTCGGACACGGATTTATGTCAGTGTGGTATGTCGAGAATTCGGCTACCGGACAACGCTGAAAAAGACGATAAAGGAACGGGCCACCCACATGGTCTTCCTTATTTTGCATAAGGCACGTTTTGGGCCTTTATGGGCTCTTGTCATGTGATGATAGCACTTAAGTTATATTCGAAGATAAATATGCAATAAACAAACATAACCGAAGATAACACATGCCTTATAAGCAGTAGTATTATAGGTTTCTGATAGAAAAATCGATAACTCGTTCATTGCTATTTTTATTGACAGAATATCACCTTTATTGTAGCGAATTAAAATTGACTCTTAAATTTTCAATACTCTAAATAACATTTGAAAACTATTGAGTATTTTATTTGTGTTCTGTAGTAATCAAATTTTGCGGGTGGTGTGTATATTCTCTTGGTTTCAGCCACGACTTTTTTCAACATAAGTCTAATAAAAAATAATAACAATCCTTGATAAATTGCAGGCCAAATTAGAAAACGTCTGGAAATACAGTACGTACAATCAATGATATTACCGCTTAATGTTCCATAATTGTTTTATATTCTGTTTTGCTTATGAAACGTTTATCCCTTTTTGCCTTAGTAAATTAAGTCATCTTCAATATTAATTGTCTTAGCAGATGCTGTACAATCGGTCATGCATTATACAGTGGTCAAGTCACGTCGCATGCATATGTTGCAGCCGAATGCCTTTGCATCTGACGTCTGAGATAACTACACACTGACCCTCCATTCATTTGAATACGACAGTCGTATCCCGTGTACGTACATGAAATTATTAAATATAATTATTCTCGCTTTATTTGTTATACATATACACCAATTTTTAAGAACATTTCTTCTTTCTTTGATGAAGTTTAAATTGAAATTTAGCATTATTATTACCAGTGACAAAGTATTGTTATGTCTCCTTACGCAACAACAAAACTAGTCGAAGTATTTTATAATTGTACATTAGAAAGAAACCGAACAGACGCTAGCTTGAAAATAGGCTCAAATTGGAATTTACTCCCAAGTATTTCTAATATTTCTATACTCACAGGAATACGATTACACAATTTCGATTAAGCCGGAAAAACAGTAGTTTTTCTGTCAGAAGTTACTAAAAAAATTATGATAAACACATATTTTTTTAATTCTTTGCTCAACCTTTGTTCGTTTGTAAAGGGTTATCTTCGGCAATACTTATTCGATTATGATATTTCTTTACCTTCAGGTAATTACATCACACACAGGTGATATAGGCTTTAATTTATTTTTAACTACGCCTTCGTATATTGCATTCGTATGACCCATGGGCATTTATACAGAAAATAAACCAAAGTCAAATAGTACTTATATAATTTTGCAACATACTAGACCGTTTTAAAGGTATCATAATAAAATTTTACTTCAGTATGACGAACTCAACTTACAAATTATACGTCGTAAAGGAATAGGTACCGTTTATTAACTGAAATTGGACGGTTGTAAAATTTTTACAGCGGAAACCGTCGTTAAAAATTTTAGGCAAAGGTACGAGGACATTATGGTATGGCCACTTATAATTAATTAGATAAAAGTTGGCCATTAAAATATATTATGTTCAATGAACTCCAGACTAATTTTCTTGCTTTATCAAATAATGGAAAAAATTACACTGCACTACAAGACTTGATATATTTTGTATTACAATAAAAACTAAAAAAAGAACGGCATGAAATATTATCAACTCAGTGGCAGAAACAGGTCGTAGGAGATGATTTATCATCGTAAAATCATCATTATACTCAGTACGAAGTCCATATTCACATAGTACTAACCAGATCCTGCGCTGCCCTCATCCAAAAGCGTTAATTAGACTGTACCAGCACCTTTTGGCGGGTCTACCTACTAAGAACAAAAATACGAATATTCATTAATAATAACAGATAAACTTCTAGCCGTATATATAATAGAACTAGCCGTTAAGAACTTAATATTGTAAAAATGAATAGAATTTAAATTGGTAGTTGTACCTAGCATATGTAATTTAATGTTTTAACATTATACTTTAACAAATATCTGCCAATTTAAACATGTAATTAAATGCTAATGGCGCCATATATGTGATAATTTACTACATTGAAAATAAAGTTTTCGCGTTGAAAAGCATGGTAATAGGCTTAACTTTGCAAGACTTTGTATACGTGTTTATGTGCAACTAAAAGTTAAGCAAATGTTTTTATTTATTGAAATGGTAAAAAAATTATAAACCACACAGATAAGATAAACCAAGCTGAGCATAATTCTTAAATAACTAGCGAAAAATTCCGAAAAGGAAAAAATATACCGTCTACAAAATGCCAAAGGAAAGGTGGAGAGGCGAAAGAGCTTTTATGGTACAACTTTGGCGTACTGTGTCGTGCTCAGGGCGTTTACTAGGTACAATAGGGTAGAGTGATGATTACAGCGATTTAAAACCAATGATAGTACGGCGAAAGACCCGGTTTTGTTCATTGCCCACTTTTTGGCTATTTCGCACTTAAAGGCGTTCTAACGTACAATAAATACTTTACCATAAACGGTTTTTAAAATGTTGAATTATGTCAAAATTAATGCCGTTAATAGCTATGATGGATAATAGCTATGATGTGTCAAAGTTCACTTCCTCATAAATTTTAAAATAGCAAAAACCAGGTCCTCCCTGATTGTTTATAAGATGTATTAACATAAATTGGTTGATGATTGGTTTCTTCAACTAATTTGTATATATAAATTGTTATTTCTTTTTTATTTTCATCATATAAAGGTATTTAGTTATATGATGTACTAGAAAGTATGTGAAGTTTCTTGCTTGTTGGTGGTGGATGTTGTTGATGTCAACAGTACTATTCTGTAAATGATATAGCGTCAAGCGCAGCGTCGAACAGAACGCTGTAACATCATTAGAGGTTATTTCTAATAAAACATACTTCAAACGAAAATAATGGTTCGACGGTGCGTTCGACACTGTATTTTAATAGAATTAAAAGCCTGGTTAGGAATGGTGACAAGATATTTGAAGATTTTTTTCATTTAAATTTTAAAACTAGCTCTCCATAAAATTTAACATGCATTTTTAGTAATGAAAAATGTAACGATGACATCTTCTAATAAAAAAGCAGACGATTTCTCATGCACACATATTTAACAGCTTAATAACCTACTAATAATATAATATAAGAGAAGTAGTTTCTACACGCTTACAACATAACCACACCCCAAAGAAACAGAAGGAAAAAACTGCAGCGGCGGGCGCAAAACGTCTACGACAAACATCGCAGCCGAGTCCCAACGATCTTTTGTAGATATGCAAAGCGTCGTTCTTTGTAACATGATCTTATTGTGCTGAGAAATCCCCGACGCCGATGCGAATACGAAACAACTTATGTCGATTTTGAAATTTATTAGGATCGCGGTAAAAATTTTCATGCAGCACGCGCAACACTCGACGGTTGCAACGACTTATATTATTCGCCGGTTTTGCATTCTCCTGTACCGATCCCGTGGTGAAATTCAGATCATTTGGGATAAGGTGGGGAATGTAAGCACTGCTGTTTCGTTATCTTTTCTTCTTATTCTGTAGTATTTCTCGATAGTGAGTATAGTGAGATTGGTAATCACTGTCTTGTCGATGTGCTTGGTACATTTAGCTCTTTGGTAAAACGAATAAATACACTAAGCTGTTTGTTCTTTACGGTTAAACACCAAAAAAATGACATAACAATTACTTGGACATTTCTTGGACGAATTGCACAACTGTTGCTCTACCACTCGGAAGAACAACAGTAGTGTACAACTGAAGCTCTGATTAATTTAGGAACATATCGCATCCTGAAATTTATGGCCTCCGTGGTCGGGTAATTAGCACGAAAGGTGTCGCTATCATCTTCAATTCCCGAGTAAACAAATTCAGAAATTTAACTTTTATATAATGTGTATGGAGTTGGGTGTTGTGGTGCCTATGTTTTGGGTTTTCTTAATACAATCTACGTAATGACGGCGATATCTAATATTAATTTAATAGTAGTCCTTGGAGATAAAAGCGCAATAAAAATCACGGGACATGTCATTTTAAAATGAATTTCATCAAAACCTGAATAAATATATTTAAAATAAACCACTTACGATATAGATGAACTCTGTGTCTTGAATTTGAAAAAAAAATTCATTACTAGACAGCTCACAGTGAAAACACAAAAAGTATGTACCTAGGATGTCTCCAAAATCCACTAAAATACGTTTAAATTAAAGATCTCTGTTGCTACTAGTTAGTCGCAGAACTGCAATTGAAACTTACTTCTAGTTGCTTTTCAGGCCTCGGGCTTTCAACAATAGTGACTCTTCTTAGTTGGCATTAACTTAAGTTTTGTTCTAAACGAAGACTTGACCAAACAAATTTTGAATCATTTCATCATTAATTATTAGCTTAGTGTCGTAGTGGGTAAGCGCCGCGGCTCGTGATCTTTGTTGTTAAGCAACTTTCGCAATGGTCGGTCACGGGATGGGTGACCAAAAATTATTATCTCGAGCTACTGCGTGCTTCGGAAGGTACGTTAAACCGTTGGTTACGGCTGCGTCTGCAGTCGTTAATACCCTGCAATCCATATTGTGCCCACGTGGAGGGTTATGCACCATCGTCCTTAACCATCCATAAGGAAATCTTGAGCCTCTGTAGTGGGGATGCTTGCAAGATACAAAGCCAATTTACACATTTCTAATAAAATTATATAATTTATTATCTATCGCCAAATATTGTTTTATTAAATAATTTTCAACGCGATTTGTGAAATTATATCACTAATATAAGATACACTTTTAATTAGGTAACTGGCTCTAGATTCTGTTGTTACTGTAGTGAGACCTTAAGCCTTATAAATTCCCCAACAAGTTATAATAAGAAAATATAAACACGAAAATGATATTGAAATAAGATACGATTTTAAAGAATAGGTACTTCATATATCTGGACGTGATTCGTAAATTCGTTACTATCTTGAGTGTAGTAAAAAAATAGTGGGCTCAACAAAGTTCCCGGAGGCAGTCATCTGTACCAACTTCATTTGAATAATGCAAACGTCTTCGGAGGCCATTTGTTATGTCTCCACAAATCGCCTATCCACAAGACCGCCGAGAACCCCATTCCCTGTCCATCCAGTGTGACAATGATAAGTCGAAGATTGCACCGAATGCCTGCAGATCCCAGCGGGCCCGAAATTGATCGGTGTAATTTGGCCGAAATCACACCGACTCGCAACGAAGATTCGTCTTTGTGCGATGCCCAAGATATGAGGTGACGGCGATTAATAGGAGGGATACTTTTGGATGAACTGATTCCAATTGATCAACCGCACTTCTAGGCATTCACATTTCTTACAAAGACAGCTTTGGCTTTATTAAATAGGAGTAGAAATGGTACAGTTTCCTTATATTTTTACGAATTTGATTCAATACAAATCATCGTAATCATAGGATCATAATTATTGTGCTTTCGATAAGTATAATGTTTTTTGTTATTGATGTACTGGTAGAACCAGCTAAACTTCTTTATATTCCCGTTTTTAAGTAATGGTTTATTTATCAACTAAATATATTTCTAGGTAATTAGACATAGCTACCCAATAGAATATTATAAACATCATATATAAAAGAGCACTTGTAAAATGACAGGTAAGGGAAATTAATATTAATTATATCTTGCAGTGCTTATGATTGTCATTAGTTTACCTCTTGGGCATTGCGCCGTGTGCAAAAATATATCTATTGTCACATCTAAGATCCAGCACATGCTTATTCTAATATATACGAAAGGAAAAAAACTACAACCCATAATTATTATTAGAGTTCAATTATTGATATTATTTTATATACGAGTATATTTAATTTAAAATTCACAGTATCGAAATGTCAATTGTTTCCTTCACTATCAATCGAAGCAATTCATTCAGATGTTAGGTTCATTTCACCACAACCTCGGAGCAGGGTTATTGCGAGATTTAAAATGATTTCTCGAAATCGTCGGATACGATGTTGCGAGAAAGAGCAATTTCTGTTCACGTTAAGTCAAATCGTGCGAGAGTCATTCCCCTAAACGACGTGAATGCTCAGTTAAAGGAATCGATGACGTCAAATGGCTTGTTTCCAATACTTATTACTTTTATATTGCTGCTGAACTGCCAAATATATTTTTATGAAATGCATTGGACAAGACGTTTCGAAGAGACGAGAACATGAATAATATCTCTCAATGCACGATACAATAACATTCAAATGTACGATGTAAATAATTATAACGTCATAACAATGATTTCCAGTAAGTAACGTATAACCTGTTATATTAATAATATTTAAATTAATGTTAATGGCCGATGCGTTATAAAAATATGAGCCCACTAAAAAACTTGAATTCAATGATGCCTTCTCGTATAAAACTGGTCTGAATGAAGTAAAAATACGTATAGACATGGAACGTGCAGCGTCAATTTCACGGAAGATTTCGCATACAATTCTGAGAGCCATATAGCGGTATAAGTACAGGCTCGCGTGTTATATTGCTGGAGATGCAACGTAAACAGTGTCAGGCCTACTATTATGGATTCACTCGCATATTTTTCAATAATAACCCTGACTGAATTATGAATGAATGAATATTCTTTATTTACAAGGTATATAAAACTGAATACATAATCACAAAATTCAGCGTTATTGCTGAGATAGCAATCTCTGCTGGGCAACCCTAGGTTAAAAGAAACAATACCAATTCAACAAATTATATGTGACTAAAATGTAAATTAGCTAATTGAGCAAGTCAAGATAGTAGTAGAGTGAAAGGTTTGGGCAATTAAATGACACCATTTTAGTTACTAATATAATATGAGAGGATAGATTTGATTGTTTGCATCGAAAAGGCTCCCAAACTACTAAACCGATTTTAAAAATTCTTTAATCTACCGGAACCTACATCTTATGCCGTGGATATACGTTATATTTTATCCCGAAAAACAGCAAATAAAGGGATAAAAGTTACCATAGTAACCATTGTTTACTATTCAATTTGTCATTGTCATTATATCCGTGACATGATATGAAACCTTATCCAAACGAATTATTAAATTATATTCTAAACCTGGATTAATATATGGGATACTTTTATCCTACGAAACAGTCCCCCGGGGATCATTTGAAATCGCTGGCACAAAGCTAGGTGTTAATATAAATACTTAGTATAATAATGATTATACCTACGTTTCTAATTTTTTTTTGTGTAAATGTTTAGCTTTATCTGACGTGATTCGTTCATATGATAGTAAATAACTACCTCATAAACAGCATTAAACTTCATAAATAAAAATAAAAAAATAGCATGTAATTTTTTTGTTTTTAAGCTATCGATAGTAATTTTTGGCTTATGTTTTTTAGGTTTCATAATATCACTTACATGTTGGGTAATAGATTTCCATCTGAGTTCCGTTTTATCATAAAGGTAAAATTATAAGGGGAGACCTTGAAGTCCCAACAGCAAGATAGCGATATCACGTTACGTGTGAAGGTATAAGGTAGAGGATATAAAGCCTGGAAGAGCCAACAAATAAACATTTAACTTTCATATAATGGATATTTACTAACTATAAATACAAATAATATATATATATATATATATATATATATATATATATATATATATAAGGTGACTGACTGACATAGTGGTTTATCAACGCACAGCTAAACCACTTGACGGATCGGGCTGAAATTTGTCATGCAGGTAGATGTTATGACGTAGGCATCCGCTAAGAAAGGATTTTGATCAATTCCCTCTAAGGAAATAAAATAGGGGATGAAACTTTGTCAATTTTAAGCCGATAGGGCTGATACTTTGCATGCATAAAGCTACCATGACTTAAGCATCCTCTAAGAAAGGATTTTGATCAATTCTACCCCGAAGGGGATAAAATAGGGAATGAAAGTTTGTATGAAATTTTGTCAATTTTTAACCGATCGGGCTGAGACTCCGCATGCATAAAGCTACTATGACGTAGGCATCTCCTAAGAAAGGATTTTGATAAATTCCATCACTAAGGGGATAAAATAGGGGTTGAAACTTTATTTCAGGTATTTTACACGATATTCTTTAGAAATGCTGTTCAAAGTAACTTTACCACGCGGACGAAGTCGCGGGCAAAAGCACTAGCTTTTGCCTACGACTTCGTAAGATGTAGCGAATAAAAAGAAGTTTAGCTGGTTCTACCAGTACATCAATTAAAAAAACTTCGATGACTACATCTATATAAATGAAAATGTTGAATCGCTGAATGCATGTACGCATATAACTTCTATACGATTGCAAACTTTATCCTATTTTAGTTGTTATTTTGTTTTGCTGTAATCGGGGCAAGTTTTGTGATAAATAGGAAAAAGACTCTAAATTAAAACTACTGAATATATAATAATAAATAAAATAATTATTCGCTATTAATTATTTTGAAGACTGGCAGAATTCTATTTAGGCTACTTTATATATTGTAATGCTCAAGTAGACTCCCGGTACAACACTTCCAGTGATCGAACATCCAAGGGCACCCCTATCAAACGCTCGTTTGTACAAAGTATAGACTGGAAGTATATCCAGAATGGCGGAGAACACGGAGCGAATGGCTCTACGAACACTTTTTCCCTATTTCCAAAAGAATATAAAAGGACTAAAAGAGAACTTCATGACTTTTGTTATAGCGTATCGCTTTTTGGTTCGCCTTTGGCACGTGCACAGGCAAATTTTCTAAAAAAATAAAATAAAATACCTTTTCCACTCGCTCTTGGTACTTTGTAAGTGTCGTGTTGAATTTATAATGGCCACTTTTAGTTTAGGCGGGTGAACTAATTTTAGGCGCACACCCAGTAATATTATCGTGAGAGCTTCTTAGCGTATGTACTGTGTCGTGCGCTCCGGTGGTTTTCATTGTTAATTCTTTAGTAATAGCGTGTCTACATTAAGTAGTCTATTTTGTAAGTAGCTAAAGGAGACTTTCAAATCTATTAATGATAACATTTTAAATAGTTTGGAAGAGATTCTTGCTTTCATTTATTTTAAGTTAAAATGTTCTATAAAATCTTCCATATTACTATTAGCTCTCGCCAGCGGCTTCGCCCGCGTGTGCCCTAGGGAAATGTTTAGTGGGATAAAAAGTATTCTATTATCTAAGTCAGCTAACACCCTATCTTTATAACAAATTTCATCAAAATCCGTTCAGTAGTTTCGGCATGATTGACCGACAAACATCCAAACATCCAAACAAAGAAACTTTCACATTTATAATATTAATAGGATAAGAAATGATATGAATTGACATTAAATAATGAAATACTATACCAAACCAAAAAAAAAACGAAGTAATATAAGCCTGAATTTATCCTATATGCAACAAACCCATAAACTTATTTAATTTTTTCATTACAAAATTCATTGATTTAAGCTTCCCATTCACGATTACTTCGTTTTGATTGTTTCTTTCCTTATTGCATTGCGTTAAGCTTCAATTTTGCGTGTTCGTTGTATCGTTTTTCACGCCCACCGTGAGCGTTGTACTCGTCAAAGGATTATATACATCTCGACTCTGTTGGTGACCTTGCGAATCAGACGCATTGCAGGTTTTCGTGGACGTCAGTTTGGTTATTGATGACAAATCAATTATGTACGTAAGATGATTAATTCTTTATTAGTCATTGTTCTTCTAATTAATAACACCCTTTGAATTTACTAGCAAACTCGGCTACGCTATATTGCCATATGTTGGAATGATATTTTACTAAAATAATTGTCAAAGATACTTCAATATCAATAAATGCGTAAAATTATTGACCGAGTCTGCTCATCAAATCTAGATAACTAATGATCGTGAGATAATTTACTTACACTGCCATCTATTAGAAACTTATAGAACTTATAAATAGCTACAAACTATTATCCTAGTAACAATATTTTCAAAAGCTAAGGTCTTTTGCTACCATTTATAAAAAAGGTTAGATTAACATAAATGAGATCTCTAATAGTAATCATCGTGACTTGTTATACTATATCGGTTTTCGACAAAGCGATTTAATTATATAATAGTAAAGAGCGTAAATAGTAAAGAACATGTTATGATTTTACAAAAAATCTGTGATAAAACTAGGGCCTATTTGGAGTTTACAATATTATTATAAAACTAATTACCGTGCGTTGAAACTTCTATTGAAACTTCTATATTTCTGAATTTTGGTACTTGTAATATAAGTAATAGAAGTGGAATCATGAGTACATGCTGAATATCGTGATATTGGTATAATTATATATATATATATTGAAGGATTGTTGGCATTTGGTATCTACATATTGACCAGGTTATAAATTGGATCTGAAACGTTCGTTCGTTCATCAATTTCACCCTTTTTCCATGGTCGGCTTTCAGACATAGGCCTCAGCAACAATCTTCTACTCGTGTCCTTGCTTAGCCACACTCAATGGCGCCCAGCGAGAAACCAATAAGTTGTATAAGCAGGCGACTTCTACTACGCGTACTTGAAAAAAGTTCCCAGTTGTACTGTAATATATAATATAGATATAAATTAAATTGAATGTAGGTATAAATTAAAACTAGTAAAATAATAACTCGTTTGCAAAACGTTAAAATTAATTAACTTACTTCACGGAGTATATGATTGGAAAGTTTCATACATACGTTTCTACGTCAAACAAGTAGCAAACAGTATTTATTCGATCATCCGTTTCTTACTCATAAAAATAAAACTTCCTCCCTCGGTCTTTCTACTCATATATCTCCATGATCAACATCTCGAGCAAAAACTCTGCCGTAAAAAGCCTATTCTATTTAACAAACTACCTGTCAGTTACCATTAATCCATCTTCGATAAAAACTATAGTTACTTATCGTCAACCACACTCGTTATTCACGTCTGAGAAGCTTAAAGTCAACGTCAATTTGTTAGCTGGCTTAAAAATCAGGCGGCTCAACGTAAGCATGCTAAGCTGAAGTGATTAAACCGTTTAAGCGAGACCACCTGATGAGATCATTACCTTTATATCGATCCTGGGGATCTATTTTTTAATCGTTCGTCTCAAGACTAGCGATTTTTGCTACTAGTTTCATATATTTTTGATTTACCTTACTGCAATTAATGGTGCACCGAGGAGAATCAAAGTTATTTATTTTTATAACAAAGGGCAAGATGTATTATCAAAACAAGAGTTATTTTTAAAGGAATTTTTAAGATAATAGTAACTGGAATCTTAATTTAAAAATATTAACAGCCTTCTATTTTATCACTCTTCTCCAACACTTACTAATGGTGCAGTAGAGCAGTTTATTTTATTTAATTAATAATAATAATAAAACCATTTATTCCATATTTCTTACAGTTTTTATATGTTTTAGTTTGTATTGTTAGTATTATATGAAATATGAACCCCTGTTTGGGTAAAGGCCTCCTCCATCCTCTTCCACGACTCCCTGTCCCTGCCCAACTTCATCCAGTCGTTTCCTGCTATGTGTATTATCTCATCAGTCCACCGTTTTATCGGTCTACCAACATTTCTTTTCCCCTGTGGTCCTTTCCATCGTGTAACTTCAATGGTCCATCGCCTGTCCGTGTAACGTGAGATATGTCCGGCCCATATATTTAATTTATTTTACCATTTATCGGCCCATTTATTTAATTACAGTTTATTAATTAGTGGTGGATGGAGACTGTTACTGTCAAACAATACTATCGATAAATTGATTTGTTTTATCAAATTAAAATCCCGTAGTAACCAAAGTGATCGACTAGAGACTAACGATTCTAGAATAGATGCCCGGGTGGATCAACGGATAGATTGTCCAAGAGGAACAGGTAAATTAGTTCTCTATCTTTTTAGATTAATTGATGTCTTTCATTATGGTTTGAAAAGTAGATTAGCTTGTTCAATTAATATTTCGTAAATAATATAATCAAACAATTCACGAGGGTTAAAGTGTAAAATTCAATGCACGTCAGCCATCATCTTTGACATATTTCGTCAAAGGTTTCAAGGTAAACTATAATAATGACAATGTCGATAGCATTGATTGATTGATTGGTTGGGATTTGTGGGTTTTAACGATTGCAGATGCTATAATATCTACAGCTCAATATGCTTTCTGAAACACAGAGAAGCACAATGGCCCTTTAGAAAGTTGCTTAGCTTCGGCTATAGCAGACAGAATTTTCTCGCCATTTTAGTGTCGAGTTCTTCAAACAAACATAACTAATAATACTGAGATGTACTCTACTAATAAAAGGTTTTCAAACTTCATAATTTGAACGCAAACAGCTGTTTAAAGGTGTAAATTTTGGGAGTTGTAAATTTTTTACGTTTACAATTAGTATTCATTAAAGTGGCCTACATTGCGATCTCCACGAAGATTAAAATTATTAATCCGGTTAATGATTAAGCTTCTGTGAGGAGAAAAGTAATGGTTTTTTTATTTGTGTAGGGGTATTATTTTGGTAAAGAAAATTTTATTAGTCGTTAGGATTGAAACAGTTATAATGGAGTAAGGATAAAGAAAATACTGAAACCTACAAACGTTAGAAGATCATGCGAAGATAGAAAAATGTAAAAGTTAGCCACCATCTTTTACGCATCATATATTTTTAGAAGGCAATGTCTGCAGCTATAGAATCTGATAAACATGTATGATTAGCAAGAAGGTATAAAGTATACAGGGCGCATTTTCTAAGACACTCGGTTCCATACGGAAAGGATAAGGAGTCGAAATATTAACAGCAATTCTTGTAAAAGAAAGTAGGTATTGCAATCCTAATCTTGATCTAATTTTTTTTATCTACATATATTTTCATGCAGGATCCAGTAGGATAGGCATTTCACACTTTTATTATTCATAAACTATAATTGAACATGTCACAGACTAGACGTATAAGTATTAAATGTACGTTTAAAACCTACTTTTAACTAAACGAATTAAAGACCTCGATCAAAGTTTAACTTAAAAATGTTGCTGTCTAACATTACTCTATTATTTCTCGTTGTCGTTAGTGTATATTTTATTTGCTCGTGTATAAATAATGAAGCTTTTCGAGCGATAAAATAAACATAACACTGATATCTTATGCATGTTGTGCTTACATCGAGCTGGTTTTAATGTAGTCTCAAAGATTAAAATGTTTTCTGTGTATCAATGTAATCATTGTAAACCAGTTTGTGAGCCTAATAAAAAAAAAATATCTATACTATGTATTTATGTAGTATAATATCCATGGCTTCGATCGAAATCGGAATCGGAGTATTTTTTTAGCTCCATAGTTAGGTTTCGTTGCTCTGAATTCAAACCCCGGAGTTTAGAAGTTTGGGTCTCATATAGATTTTCAAATAAATGTAAGGTAGAGCGTAGGCACTAAATTCTGGTACTTACATAATCTTTGACAGGTCTTTTTCACAATTTGTAACCGGTTCGCTCTTTCTTTTGTGACACATTATTTCTTTTCTGTTCAAAACGCAAATCAATTAAAAATGTATACTTACGAATGAAATGTGACCCCTCGGTCTTTTGATGACTTAATTATGTTGTTCCTGAAGTTTCGCATAACACAGAATAGCATTTTTAAAATGATTATGGTGCATAAACCAACACAATCAACGCTTTCGACAGACCGCGCTCAGGTATGCTAATTAGCATAATTTTAAGGTGATATTTTTTGTAATTCAAGTAACCTTTTCTATTCTAATATCATTGCGATAGCTCATATGTAAAACGAAGATCAAATGCAACACTACCTCACCGAATAAAACAAAATGTACAAAGATTTTATAAGTTTCTTTTTAAAGACTAGGTGTAACGTGGTCCAAGTGTACTGTGTACACACTGGTCTGCAATACTGGAATCTAAAGCTAATCTTACTTAAAATATGCCAGTAAGCATCCACCTTTATATCATCATCATTAGCTTGTCAACGTTCCCACTGCTGAGAAACAGGCCTGTGTAATAGATGGAACCAATTATGGAGATCTTTGGATACCACGAATACGTCTTTATATAAATAGTTCAGTTGCTCTTCTATCCATTTTAGTGCGCAGTACAATCGAGACGCCTTGTTTAAATACAAACAAATGTTTTCTGTCACAAAAATAGTTCTTTTAATGAAATAATTTCATATTAACACCGTCATTTTGCTTGGATATTTGACTACTGTTCTTATTCTTGACTTTCAGCTTTTATTTTAAAGGCGTAAATCAGCCTGATGTTCTGCTTTTATAAGATTAACTGTCAGCTTGTTCTTGCCTTCTCAATTCAGCATTTTCAGAGATTTTATTGTGTGACGAAAAATTAAATTTTGCCACTGAATATTTTTCCATCTATTCAATTTGTAGGTATCGAATGTATCTAGTTTATTCAATAACCCTGATACTTTGAATTTTAGTTGCTATTTCTTCGTTGCTATCACCTAAATATTTTGATGATCTTTTGTGGTTACGTCCTGTAAATAAATAAAAATTCAGGACTTTCGCAATCATTTAAAATATTTAGCATATTTTTAGGTTATAGTTTATTGTAATTATTATAATGAATGTACGACCTTCCGCTATTCGGGCTGATCTAACAACTGAGCTATCCAGGACCTACGACAGGACAGGACTGACGATTTTTTCAAGTACTTGTTACTTTTTAGCTACTACAATTTTCATCAAGGTACATATACTATATTATCCAACAGTAATGTTATAACAAAAATATATTTATATATAAAAAAGTTACTTTATATTATAAACATTGTCTGAAATTGTATGTAATTATTCATATTACAGGAAGATGGGTGCAGAGGTTACACCGCACCCACGCTCGTGGCTTAACATATTAGCGTCAAATTGATTTATAATTTTCATCGTTTGACTGCACAATGTGCGCGGGCAATTGATTTGAAATCATGTTATTACTTATATAAATACTTAATAGGCAATTCATGTGAAATTATTAACGTGCAATTTATGGTGTATACCATTTATAACAAGGGTTAACCTTTTTTATAAATTATATTCTTTTATTTTAAATTTATTTGTTTATAATATATTAATGAGATTCACCTACTGTGATAAGATCGCTATGAATTAGAAGATAATATTTTAATGTACGCAATTGTAAATCCTATTCATTAGCTAATTATTCCACGAAACATAGTATTATCGTCTGTTAGGAATTTGTTCCCAGTACTCTGCGAAATCATACACGTTAACCTTTGGAAGAAGGTAATATGGTAATTTCTGCATCGTCGACCATTTGCTGTATCACCCAGAATACTAAAACTAGGTTTCCTTTTTATAGGTAGCTAAAGGTCTTTCTTTTTCTTTTTCAAACTCAGTTTTCTGATTTCTCGAATTCACTTAGTTTGCTTTGAATATTGTGTTATTTGTATTGTCTTTCATTATACTGAACTACGTTCCTGCACTATTTATAAAGCTTCAAATTTATTACTCAGAAACACCTCGTCTTCCACGAAAAATATACTTACAATAATAAATTGGCCAGATTGAGTCATAACCCAGGTCGTTATGTAAATTTAGGATAGAAAATTTTAAATTTTCTCGTTACGGCTATTTGATTAGGCCGTGTAAATTGTTTCATTTACCGTGTTTGCTTAGGCGTCTTTGCTAAATTCACTGTTAGTACATCATTTCAGTTTTATACGGGTAAAGTTACCTACAGTAAGTTGATTAACTATATTTTTATGATATTATTCGGTAGGCAATTTCTTAAATATTGTTTATTGGAATCTAGGTTAATCGAAACCAATAAATGTTCTTAATGGCTTGCGGCGGCCGTTGAGACTGTAATAATACATCAATATTCTAAAAACATTCTACTAACATATTTGATGGTGAAGGTTATTTGTATTTTTAAAATATTGAGAGATGGATTTGTATTCGTACTTCAAAAATGGAATGGAATGGCACGGATTTCGTTATTCCCGACGCATGTGCTTCAGGGATTTTTCGAAACTGATTCCCTACCTATGCGTGGAGATACATGACTCGCGGTTCGACCGTAAAATTCTCCGTATGTCGTATTTCAGCTCTAAAACTTCAAATGGAGTCCTAAACTATATGTGAACTTCATTATCACCACATCACATTTACGGTTATGAATTCGATGTAAAATGAAACCATACTTATAATAAGAACTCTTGATGGTCGAGGCTTTTGTATAGTTTGAGGAATAGTACAATTATCTGCTTTCTGTACTTTAACTTCCTCATTTATTGTAAGTCGGTGAATTCAATAATAATATTTTCCAGTGTGATTCTTTATTTTTATACAATTAAAGATAAAAATAAGAGTTATATCGTTAAATAACATAAACGATATTGCAAAAGCTCCTAATCAAAATATGATTATTTGTTCAATAATGATATAGTTAATAAAACGAACAAAATAATTCAAACCAACTTGAAATCAACCAATCAAATCAGCTTAGAATTATATTATTATTTAGTTATACAGAATACAAACTTCGCACATTTGACAAGCTAATAACAGTTGTAAGTAATACGAATGGACTTAAAATTTCATCAGAGCTAATAGTATTTGAAAGTCTAGTCGATTAACAAAGAAGTCTTTAAATATTTAACTATATTCAGCTGAACAAATATAGGTGAGAAAGTTTACCTAGCTTGTATTTGGTTAAGTGGTCCGCAAATATTTAAAGGCAATGCTGAAGGAAAATTTGAACTCAATAACTTTTTTAACGAGGTAAAAAAAATATTTTTAATTTGATTATTACAGTAGACGTTAGAAACTATTGAAGAATTCAAAATGTTTTTGAAATGCAACAGTAAGCATAACATATTGTTTTCGATGTGAAACCGAAAAATAAACTTACTTAAAGCTTTCACCCATGATTTCTTCTGCATCAATAAAGTGTGAAATTGCAGAATGAAATTAAGTCTTTGCCAATAAGTTAAAAGAAAATCTATTAAAAATCAATGGTTTGAAAAATTTCGTATTTGTATAGTTAAGCTTACTTTGACTACTCATCGTAATTGGAGATTCAGTGATGTCGTTATGTAGTGACAGCGTTTGTTTTACTCAGTCAGCAAGATTCAGTACTTACCTGAAACAAGAAAATAAAAGAATAATTAAATGTAACTCCAATTCAATTATTCTACTTATATAATAAAAGAAATTCAGCAGATGAGCAATTACTGACAAACGAAATTCTAATCTAAATCTAAAGTAGGGAAGATAAGGCACTTTTGTTTAATTAGAATTTGAGCAATTAGAACTTGAAGGTGTTCTAACTAACGCATAGGCGAAACATTTTACTATGCACGGTTTTAAATATTGAACTATATCAAAACTAATAGATATAACTGATAGTTGTGATGTGTCAGAGTTGACTTCTTCGCAACTTACAAAATTCGATAAGCTCAAAAACCCGCAATATAAGTTCGTATAAACCCAAACCTCCCAGTTTCACTTAAATATTAATTTCCCTCGCCATAATTACAACAAAACAACAACAGTTACCTCCCGCACAGGTTCAACTTTAAAAACTAAACATTACCAACACAAAACATTGTTGCATACATAATGTTTGACGTCACCAACCACTCCGTTTTCAATTACCCATAATTGTGGCCATACCCATAATAGCGTTTAACCCTACAATTTGTATATCGAACGCAAATAGCATTTTGTTTTTCAATGTCTGCCTAGCAGTAATTTGCTCGGCGTGTTTTTTGTAGATGCCAGTGTCCTGTTTTTGACGTGCAATCCGATCTGTTGAATGATAACGTTACATTACAAATTGACAATGTTGTTTAATGTAGCAGCTACATAAAACTGAAGTTGAATATTCAACTTAATGACTCTAGACTTCAAAACATTATACTTTCAATCGTTCATTACTATTCAAGATTGCTACTGTCTTAACGGTGAATAAATATTATAATTGAAAGTGCTTATTTGAATTGTAATATCGTTATGTGAAAGACATTTTTGTTATAAGCAAATTTTTATTCAATCTATTTTGGATTATATGAGTAGCATAGCAGTCTTCTTGTGGACGATTTAAAATTTATGTATTCATAGAATGTGCTCAACTTAAATAAAAGTTACGTAGCCTTGTTAAACAGTTATAATAATAGAAGTTATTTTGTAATTTTCAAGATGCTACACATTACATTTTCATGATATTATCCTTTGCAATAGACGTTGCATCCCACACGAGCTGGCTACTTGATACAAAGGAGGTACTTCAAACTTTCTTGGGGACGACGGAGTGTATAACTACTTTCCTGCAACCCGAGTTTAACAGAAAAATGGTACTAGAACGTCGATATTTTAATCGGCAAGGGATAATACAACAAACATGCAATTAGTAAATTTTACTGTTGGGCCATTTTATCTCAATTTAAATATATTGTTGTTATCTTATTTAATTGCGCCGAGAGACCCTAAAATTTAGATAGTAGAGCACAACATTGAGCCACATTTAATAATAATAATACACTTTATTGCACTCAATATAATACAAGTTACAGGAAAATTACATTAAGAAGAAACAGAACACAAATGGCGGCCTTATTCCTGTGCAGCAATTTCTTCCAGGATTTCTTCAATATTAATTGATTCAAAAATAGTATTTGCCCTGTAGAAATTATTCGTTTAATCGATTTGTAATAACAAATATATTATAAAAATACACCAAAAATTTCGTTTGACAAACCTCCAATACCTATCAGTTTCAAAACATCATGCGAATAATATTTTTTTTTTTGCATTGTCGACGTAAAAGTTTGCATTCCACCAAATTTACACTTTATCATTATTTTCTTTGAATAAACAGTTACCATTTACTCTTTCACCAAAATAAACATAACCTGAAAAATTGAAGGCATCTCATACCATTCGATCTGCGTACTCATCATTACTAGTCGATCTTGATGATCCATCAATTTCGTTCCGCCACTTGATTTCGTATGGCCTCCATGGCTCCCATTGAATACGCGTTCATCGTACAGTGATTTATCCAAATTTAATATCGAGATGCTTTTATTATGTTATCGCGATTGCGCGGATAAATAGTGAAAAAAAAATCATGCACAATAAATCTATTTAGTCTGTATATCCGTAATCCAGGAGTAAAATTATTAAAAAATCTTATGGACTTCTTGAGTCTTCTGCTGACTTAATATATATTAAATTAAAATGTTGAAATTGAATAATGACTTTGTAAACCTTGAAATATTGGATTGTTTTAAATAAAAGCTTAGAAAATTACCAAACCGCTCAATGCTGGTGAAGTAAAGCAAAAATTATAGATGTGAAAATATAAATACGATGAGGTGACAGACGAAGACAGAAGAAAACTTGCACGTAATAATCGAAAGGAAGGGATTGGTTTTAGGAAAGTATGAATAATACCAAAATACCTAAATCTGTTACGTTGTAACGGAAGAGACACAATTTCTTTTGCGGAGGTTTTCTTGAGCCAAAGTGATTCTTGTCGCCGGCCGTCGGCGGGTCTTAAGCCCTTTTTACAGAGGATTAATGCTGTCGTCCCTTTTAGAGCAAGTCCATGGTAATGCTGTGACGTGTTTTAAGTGTACCTTTTATTTTAGATAAGTAAAAAATACAAATCTTCAAAATTAAAGTCTAAGCTAGCAAAGTTTTAATGAGTAAAATAAATTTATTTCATGACTAAAAACTGTCCTATGTTCTTTGTCAATGTCAATTCTATCTCTGTAAATTTCATTAAAATTGGCAGAAACATAACGCATTCATACACACGGACATAGTTACTTTCGTATTTATATTAATGTGGATTTATTATTTATCAATTGTTTACACAAAGATGCGCACACATTCTTTTAACCAAAAACTCATCTTTTTATGGATTCATAAAATGATTTACGTCAAATATATGCTTGACAAAATATTAAAAGCAAAATTTCAAAATAAATTTACACATTCGATTTTGTTCATTAAGAATATTATCCAGTATAGCATTGTGAATGCATTATTAACCAAATAGGTATAACAAAATGTAATGGATTTTAAAAATATAACTAATTAAGAACTTATGATTTTTTTTTCGGCGGTAGGCGTGAAAAGGAAAAGATCACTCTCTTATATTAATTTTATTTAAAAATACTTAAAAGTACTACTTACCATTCAAAAGTACAGAATCTTGTTGTTTATAAATCACTATTCAACATCTAGTATTATCTAAGCTGTACATGTGTAATTAGTGGTGTTTATTTGCACTGTCCTGTCGGTCACTTTCATTCACACGGATTTACACTGAAGATGGCGAATATTACTGCTGTTTTGGAGACGCAACATGCACTTGAGACTAGGCTTTTCAACAAAATGAATGAGCTGGAGCAGCGGTGGCAGGCTTCCCCTGCGCAGACGGAAACTTCACTTGCCTGTCTACGAGAAGAGTTTCAGGGATTCAAAACTGAAATGTTGTCTGTTTTACAACTCCTACGTAATCAAATCTCTGTCCTCTGCAAGAGTATTGACGACATTGAAATGCGCCACAGAAGAAAATATCTCTTGGTGGGTGGCATTCCGGAGGACAGTAACATTGATCTCTCTAATACGGTTGTTAGCTTATTAGCTAATAAAATGGGGCTTGCTTTGTCATCCGAGAAACTCTCCGTTTGCCACCGTCTTGGTAATGTCGTGGAGGGACGGTGTCGGCCTGTGCTGCTACGCTTCACCGAGCCTTCCCTCAGGGCTACTGTTTGGAGCAAGAAGACTGCTTTTAAAGGTACACCTCACACTATTTCCGAGTTCCTGACTCGCCAGCGGCGCGAGGTCTTCATCAATGCGCGTAAACGTTTTGGTATTAGACGCTGTTGGACAATGGACGGGAACGTTATAGTGAAGCTAAAAAACGGCTCCAGACAGCGAATATTTACTGAGGGCGACCTCTCTTCTCTCGCTACAACGGAGGATGAATCCCATCAGCTGGCAGCCGGTCCAGGTCCTGCGGCGTCAGCGCTGTCTTCTCCAGAGTTGCGTACAAAACCAAAGCGGGCGGCCAGGGTGAAAAAGTAATGTTAAATGTATCTCATTTGTTTAGCTTGCTGGATCTCTCAATTGCTTTAACAAATTATTTCATCCAGATATTTGATTTGAAGGTTCATTAATATATAAATTTTATTAACTATTGGCACAAATATTTCATAAGAGGTAATAATGAACTATTTAATTCTTCTTCTTCTTCTTCTTTTATTAATGACTTATCTGCGCATTTCACACAATTCTGCCAATGTCAAGTGAATAAATTTATTTCTACATGTAAAATGAAAAATCAACTATTTAATTATTTACATATTAAATTGTATCATAGATGTCAAATATCAACACAGACTTGTTCTTTTTTTTTTGCAACGGCAACGGGATCTAGCACATACAGCTTTGTTTAATAATATTTAAAAAAATTTTTTTTTTCTTTTTTTTTATGTCACCCTGGCTATCAACAAGCCATTTTGCGTAAATGTTAATGTTTTTTTTATTTTTTTTCATGTGAATTGTTCTTGTTGTCTTATGTTCTCTTTGTTTATCTTTCTTCAGTCAACCGGCAGGACATGCAATTTGGTTGGTTAAAGCAGTTTTGTAAGATTATTATTTTATATAATATTATATCATATTTGTATTTTATATATATATTTAATTATTATGTCTGATGATGACTCTTTTCATTCAGCTCTTAATACCAGCAATTCCTCATCTGGTAGCTTTCTCTCACAAACTGACCCGCAGACCCTAGGTACCCAACTGTTTAAAATTTTTCAGAGTTTCTCCCACAGTTTCAATGTCTGCCACATAAATGCTCAAAGTATACCCTTCCACTACACCGATTTCCTTGACACTTTTTCCTCTCCTAACATCCATGCCGTTCTAGTCTCCGAAAGCTGGTTCAAGCCATGTCTTTCTTCTTCATCATTTTTGCTTCCTGGGTATACCTTGATTCGTAATGATCGCACAGGTAAGCGTGGTGGAGGTGTTGCAATATATCTCCGTAGCGACATTTCCTACAAACCATTGATTTCTTCACCCTCCGCTTACTCTTGTTCTGCTGAATACATTTTTCTAGAGATCTCAGTTGGTGGTGCCAAAGCTGTTCTTGCAGTCGTCTATTGTCCTCCTACTATAGATTACTTTTCTCATTTCGAGTCCATTCTTGAACCGTTATGTTCCGACTATAGGCATCTCATAGTCATGGGTGATTTCAATACTGATCTCTCGTGTAACTCTTCTAATTCTCTAAAATTATTTAATATTATTAAGTCTGTCAACCTTTCCGTTCTACCCTCTGAGCCAACTCATCACAACCCCTCTTCTCCTGACACATGGCTTGACTTAATTATCACATCTCCTGAAAATGTAATTCACCATGGTCAAATATCCGCCCCCGGTTTTTCAAGACATGACCTTATTTTCCTCCAATATAAATTGAAACCACCGAAAGCGAAACCAACAACCATATGGATGCGCAATTTTGCTCGGATTGATCTCGACAAATTGAAAAAAGACGCTGCTGAACTCGATTTCTCTGCTGTGTTTGAGTCTTCGTCAGTTGACGAAAAGGTTTCCAATTTAAGTGACGGCATACTCAAACTGTATGATGCGCATGCGCCACTAAGAGCTGTTAGAGTCAAGCGAGCTCCGGCGCCCTGGATCAATAAAGGGGTGCGTATGGCCATGACGCGGAGGGATCGTGCTTTTCGTGTTTTCAAGCGTGACAGATCGGAGGAGAACTGGTGTCATTACAAAGTAGCGCGAAATCGGTGCAATCGAATGGTAAGAGCAGCCAAACGGCAGTATTTTCACGATAATATATCCAACAGTTCTTCAGCAAACATCTGGAAGTTCCTACATTCCCTTGGTCTGGGTAAATCTTCTACGCAACCCCTGAGTTTGCCATTTTCTCTCAATGAATTCAATAATCATTTCTCTTCTACTTCTTCTTTAGACACTAACACCAAATCCAACACATTAAATTATATTTCTTCCAGGGCTCAATCTTCTTCAGAATCTTTCTCTTTTTCTCCAGTGTCATCCGATGAGATAAAGAAAATTATTATCTCTGTGAAGTCCAAGGCCGTGGGATGTGACGATGTAAGCAGAGAAATGATCCTACTCATCCTTGATCATATTCTTCATGTTATCGTCCATATCATTAATTCCTCTTTCCTTGTAGGCGAATTCCCACTTCTCTGGCGTAAAGCTTTCGTGATTCCCCTTCCCAAAATTTCTTCGCCAAAACAACTTAGCAACTTCAGGCCTATTTCTATCCTTCCCTTCCTTTCGAAAATCCTGGAGGCTGCTGCTCATCAACAGTTATCCTCGTTTATTTTCTCAACATCCGTACTCACTCCATTGCAATCCGGCTTTCGTCCTGGTCACAGCACCACGACTGCACTCCTTAAAGTCACTGAGGATATCAGAGTGGGCATGGAGACACAGCTGGTCACCATTCTTGTTCTTATCGATTTTTCCAACGCATTCAATATGGTTGACCACGATCTCTTATTGGCTATTCTGAAATCGCTCAATCTCTCGGCTTTGACATTGGATTGGTTCACAAATTATCTTCGTGGTCGTCAGCAAGCTGTGCGTGGGGGTCGTGATATGTCCGGTTGGAAAAATGTGACTGCTGGTGTTCCTCAGGGTGGTATTTTGTCCCCTCTCCTATTTTCCATTTTTATAAATTTTCTCTCTTTCTCTCTTGGCTGTTCTTATCATTTTTATGCAGACGACCTTCAAATTTATGTGCAGAAGACCGTTGAAGAGGTTGGTGCAGGGATCTCTGAACTGAATGGAGCCCTATGTAATATCAGTGCATGGTCAGCTAATTTTGGGATTACTGTAAATCCCTTAAAATGCCAGGCAATTATTGTGGGTGGCTCGAAACAGATCTCTAAGCTCGATATCAGCCTGCTCCCGTCTGTTGCGTTCGAGAACTCAATTATACCTTTTAGCCCCAGTGTTAAAAACCTTGGCCTCCACATCGACTCCGAGTTCAAATGGACCACGCAAATCGCCGAATTGAGTCGAACAGTTACCTACACTCTACGTTCCCTCAACCGTCTCAGGAACTTTCTTCCTATCAAGACGAAGGTCACTCTTGCCACTTCTCTTGTTCTTCCACTCATTGACTATGCCGATGTCTGTTATCCTGATTTAAATGAAGATCTTGTTAATAAGTTGGACCGCCTTATCAATAATGCTATCCGTTTCATCTTCTGTCTTCGTAAGTTCGACCATGTTTCCTCTTATCGGTTTCAGCTAAAATGGCTTCCTATTCGACAGCGGAGGCATCTGCGGTTGCTTTGTACACTTTACTCTATTCTTTCCAATCCTCATACACCAGAGTACTTAAAGTGTAAATTTCAATATCTCTCTGACACTCATGGTCGTCACCTGCGTTCTTCAAACTCTCTCTCACTTTCCACTCCCCTTTTTCACACTGGCTTTATGTCCAACTCATTTACACTACATTCAATTCGACTGTGGAACAGCCTCCCCGATTCCATCAGAAGATCGCCAAATAAAAACATTTTCAAAAAAAAAGTTCACTCCTTTCTGTTTCAAGGCTTGTGAAGATTGTCATCATCATCTGTGTATTGACGTGTGTGTGTGTGTGTGTGTGTGTGTGTGTGTGTGTGTGTGTGTGTGTGTGTGTGTGTGTGTGTGTGTGTGTGTGTGTGTGTGTGTGTGTGTGTATTTATTTATGTATGTAATTATGTGTAATGTTATTTATATTTTAAGTATGTTGTAGTATGTTCATGATTAGTTTAGTATTTGTTGTTGTAGTTTTTTATTTTTATTGCTCTGTACCGCCATCGCGTTTGTCTGTTTTCCCAAAGGTTGACTGGCAGAGAATGCTATTAGCATTAAGTCCGCCTTTTGTACCATCTTTATTGGTCAATAAAGTTTAATAAATAAATAAATAAATAAAAAGAGACATCGTACGCCATATTTAGAGATAGTTCAAAATAGAACAGGCAAATATTAATTAAAAAGTATTATAGAATTAATTGATATGTGGTCGAAATCAACGAAATGATTCACCTTTCATACTTAAAATTATGTAATTTATTCTAGAGATAATTTCCAAGAAAGTGAAGAGAATCGTTAGTATACAGTGAAACTATCTGACAGTACCATCTGCGTAGTTCTAAGTTCCTCTCGACTATCTCCTAACTTATTTTTTTAATCTCGACAACAAATTAAAGTGGACAAAGTTTGAAAAGGAACTGCTCATCAATTTGCTGTTACGGAACACGAATACGGTGCAGAACTTTGACAAAAACTATTTTGAACGAAATACACGTGATAAATCGGCAACAATGACATTGTACGTTATACTAGAACATCCACAATATTATGAAAGTATGTTAGATTTATTATCATCATCAGCTTTTTTACGTCCCCACTGCAGGGGCTCAGGCCTTCCTTATGGATGGTTAAGGAGGATGGGCCATGACCCTCCACGCTGGCTCAATGTGGATTGGAGGGTATTAACGACTGCAAAGGCAGGCGGGACCAACGGCTTAACGTGCCTTCCGAAGCACGGAGTAGCTCGAGATAATAATATTTTGGTCACCCATCCCGTTACCGACCCTTGCGAAAGTTGCTTAACGACAACGATCGCGCCACCAAGATTTATATAAATTAGGTTAATTCATTACCATCATCTTCACCGATGGAATCGAATCGAATAGGGGACAGTGTGGATAACGACTACAGTTACACCTGGAATTAACGTCCTTTCTGAAGCACGTAGGAGCTCTACATAATAAATTTCTTATCACCCATCCTATGACCGGCCCTTTGACAAAGGTAACAACCGTATCGCAGACTGAGCGTTATATTTGGTTCTTTATATCCACTGCGTTATGAAGCTCCTCTTTCATCTATTAATTTATGATTATAAATCTATATATTTATATAACTTTAAGAAATGTAAGTTACTAAAAGTGAAATATGTTTGTCTTATAATGTCAGCTTGAACTTAGTATGTCCTTATTTTGTTCTCAATTCATCTACATACCAAATATCTAGTTACAATTTTCCTTTACAGATGATTTATTTTCTGTTTGGAGACTTTATAAAATGATAGTACGCACAAATGAATCACACGAAATTTGTACTATATAATTTAAATCAAACTTAAATATCCAATTGTTATAATACTCAGCCAACTTTGATTTGCGAATCTCAAAGGCTTGCCAAAATGACACCAATGAAGTTATTTCCTATATCATTGATGTTATTAGGTTAAAAAAAATAGTTTTTGTTATTTATTTACAAAACATAAACATACTAGGTTATAAAATTGAGGAAGTTAAAATTGAAAGCTCTTAATAATAGAAAACTTTATTTTCATTAAAAACGAAACTTTAATTTTTAACAAAGCACAGTTGGAATCACATTGATAATAGCTACTCAGCATTTCAGTAATGAACCATCGCAGATAAAGAACAAAATATAACGTCAAATAATTGAGATATTAAAAATTCATATCTTTGGAAATTGAACAGTAGGTGTTTAGGTGTACCAAATCAAGCTCTATTAATATCATAGAAAATCAGCTACGACGGACCGACAACTTAAATATGGCACTGTTATTAAAATCTTTAAGTACTTTAGCGGTACAATCAAAAATTTCATATTTAATCAATGCTATAGCAATTTTTGGCTATCGAAGTAAGTCTTACCTATTGTAATTTGAAATCAGTTTACCACTGAAATGAAATGGAAATGACAATATCTTTATTCACTTTTGAATCGTCTAAAAAAATTTTTTTTTTCTCTACCACTTGTTTAGGACGTCTGACTGATGGAGTAATAAATTTTGCAGTCACATTATCGCACTCAAAAAGTCACAACCCCATATAACATCTTTTAAAAACATTTTCATTCAAACATAGTGCATATATATAATTATATTTTGATAAGACATACATTGTAGCAATGATCACCAATGGGTAATCATCTCAAAACGAAATAAATATTGAAAACAAGCTCTTTTCCCGCGATTTTGCCCGCGTAAATTATTGATTATGTCACTCGACTATGATTGATTTCCTTTAAGTGAAAGAATTTTTAAAATCAGTCCCGAATTTTCGGAGCCTAATCAATATAAACAAAGAAATTTTTCCTTTTCAGTCAGAACTACATGTCTTAGATCCAAACTTCATCATCATCATCATCAGCCCTTTTATGTCCCCACTGCAGGGGCTCAGGCCTTCCTTCCAGATCCAAACTTGTACCAGATTAATTTCATTGCAGTAATTTCTCTGAGGATTGTTAGGCAGTTAAGGCAAGACATTGGAATAGTACAATTGCAATCTTAACTTCAGGTGTGATGACTTATCTAGAGTCTCTACATCCGTCCGATGGGGCACAAAGCGCTCCACTCCAGTGTCCCGTGCCAACAAATGAAATTTTCGATCGAGACGAATGACTGTGCATTACTCTTTTTGTATACAACGACAACAATGCCGCTTTTCAAAAGTGTTCATTGTAAAGCGAGAAATTTTACAGAAACTTGCATATTGGCAGATCTTCTTGTGAACACCTTTGTGGCTTCATCTTTTTCATTTTTCTCACAAACTATTCTTAACCTGAGTATGACAAAACTTCGTTTAACAAAGACGGTCAAGTTGAAAAAGCGAGTGATAGTTTAATATGGATAAAATTGCCTCTAATTCTTCTGAAAATTATAGTACAGAACTATAATTTTCAGAAGAATTAGAGGCAGACGAAAAACTAACTTCGATATATGAATCCAGTCCGACCAAAACTTAAGTCATATCCAAAGGTTAATCAAGAATGATTCATAAGAGCAAAACAGTAGCGTAGATAACTTTCCTTGTTTCAGAGATCACGTAGCATTTATCATAATCGATATCTAATTTATATCGATTGTTATAATTTTACAAGTACCACTTTTCTATTACAAAAAGTGCATTCCATCAAAAGGTTCTTTGGAATTATTAACAAGGCACATACGTAACCCAAACTCTGACGTCAGACCTTATGAAACTATTACGTCTAGCACTGCTCTAGTTTAATTAACGTGTTCCGTTATTCGTGTAGTTATTCGGGCTATTTAACGCCGTATCTAGGGCATATTCTGAATCGATTTCTTATCGATGTTAATAGCTATTCAATCAGCTCTAATCTGAAATTTTAATGGTTAGATTCTTTCGACACAAATTTTCATCTTTCTCGAAAGTTTAATATTTATAAAAATATATTTCTTTCGGCTGTTCGGGTGGATTGCCTGAACATTGATGAAAATACGCTTTGTAGTAGTGAATAAGTAACAAGTGCTTGAAAAATTCGTCTCAGTGGTTAGAGCAGCCGCCCGGATTGCGAGAGATCATGGGTTGACAAAATGGATTTTTTTAAGCATTTTTTATTAAAAATATTTTTCTGTATAGCATTGTGAATGCGGAATTGATCATATATTATTTATTTATTTATTTTACTTTAATTTTTAACAATGGCGGATCTTTGATAAATGATCACCTAGCCTACGTTATTTTTCATTAATGGTCAAGCCGGTTCTTTTCGTTTACATTTAAGTAAAACCTTGTAAAACGAATTGGAATTGAAAAATGGATATTTTTGAAACTGATAATACGATCAACACTTACCGTAACGAACTAAGGAAATAATAGAAGAACTAAAAAATTTTAGCCATCACACTGTTGTAAGAAAGCCAAAAGTCTGCAGTATTTGACGACCTCCGTAGCCGAGTGGTTCGGAGCCGGAGGCTTCGGCTTTATCTCTGAGATCTCGGGTTCAATTCCCGGTCGGGTCAATGTAGAAAATGAACTTTTCTACATTGTCTCTGGTCTGGGTGTTGTGGTACTTTTGTTGTCTCAGATCTTGGAATCTGAGCGATGTACGTGATGTTGTTTAATATTTAATAGTATAAGAGCAAACCCAATAGGGATTTTTATGACAAAGAATTTATGCAACCTTTTTCATATTTTCTTTGCTAAAGGACAATGTCCAGCCCCCATACATTTTTCGCCTAAGAACCTCTAAGCATGTACTATCACTTTTCGTGTTCTAATGTATCTATATTTACGTCTAAATATATGTTTAAGTAACGGACACTTCTAAGAAATGTATAAATCAAAAAATATATTTTGGATTTGAGGTTATAATTTTAACAATTGTAGCGTGCGGTTAGATTCTTTTTAATGTTTGTTTTACTTGCTTTTTGTAGGGAAATGTATGTCTACTTTGCTTTAAATGTTGATTGTTGTTGTTTGTTTAAAAGGTTCTGTAGGTTCTGTATCGGGAGCATGTACTCACCAATCTTGGAGCAACCCAGTGTTGTATACACTGAAGGATCTGCTCATCTTCTAATACCATGCAACCAGAAGCTGAACCGCAATTAACACAAAACACTTCAACACACCCAGATTCCATGTTAATGTCCGTTAAATAAATGCCAAGTCGTAGTCTATAGTAGGTCGGTATGCCGTAAATCACTGCCGGAGGTCGATATTATAAGACGAAATCAGTCCTTAGTTCAAGCCAAGTCGTTATTTTATAACTAATATTCACAAGACACAAGAAATCGTACAAACAAATTCAAGCGACGTAAACACAACGCGAGTATGAAAGCGATTGTCAAACAAAACTTCAAAAGTTCAAAATTGTCAAACGTATGTAAAAGAACGCTTCCAGCCGCTTAAAAATCTACGAACGTTTTGAGTCTCGTTTTAATGTCAAGCGCTTTAAGTGTTCATTGGTTGATTATACATCAAATTGTGCATAGATCCTGATTTGTCAACTTATTAAAATATGGTGGCAGCGTTTATTGAAGTTTATCAAATGTATTGATATTACTTTTTAAAGTAATTACAAAAATGGGCAGTGTCCGTTTGATTTTAAAAGCTGATATATTAATCATAAAATATGATAAGAATTATGATATACAAGATATTCTTAGAGGTTCATAGGCTAATTTGGACATTGTCCTTTAGCATTTAGCAAAGAAAATATGAAAATGGTTATTGATATTTTGAGAAACGACATGTGTGTGTAAAGCCGAGGTGGCAGTATACCAGTTACAGGTAATGGCAGAAATCAGATACTTGGGCTGGCTCGAGGTAGGTAAAATGTACAAAAAGCCATTATTAAAAAAGGTTTATAACGAATGTGCAAGTATGTAATTATTACCTATCATTTGTTTTACAGGTACAAGAAGATTGACAGCAGACGTTATCGAGACTTTGCGGGAAAGTCGCTATCCCTTTAGTCTCGAAAAGTTCTGTTTACATTAAAATACCTAATAATTAAACTATCCAAAAGTTATATTCCATTTGTGGATTTCCACACTTTATCGGGGCTATTGATGGGACTCATATAATAATTTGAAAAGTGGGTGGCGATGGTAGTCAGTACTATGTAAACCGGAAAGACACTATTCAGTAAATACCCAAGACATATACACATACAGGTCAATATAAATTTTGTTGCAAGAAAATGATCCTACTCTTTTGGAATATTACGAAAGTAATGCCATGTTGTAGGTATTAGGTCAACTGTGATTAAGCAACATTTAAATTGAAAAATTAATGACATTGTGTATCATTGGAGAGGCAGCACTCACGATGCAAGACTATTTAACAAGAGTTCGATAAAAAGAAGTTCGAAGAAAATTTATTCAGAGCAAAACTACTAGATGATAGCTGTACTTCTTTCCTATTTACCCCGGTTTCAAGACCAAGGAGATATTCAGAACAAAATTATAACTATAGACATATTCGCACCCAAAACGTCATAGAAAGATGTTTTGATGTACTAGAAAAGTTTCTGAATACTGCTGGAAGTGATGGCAGTATTGCATGAGCAGCAATGTTGCACAACCTAGTCATCGAATTTAAAGACTTAAATAGTTTATAGTAAGCCTTATCCCTAATGTGGTGTATGAAGTGGAAAATAATTTAAATTCCCTTTTTCATGACGAAGCCGTTTAGCTTTTGGCATGATTTCCATCCAGTGTTTGCAGAATAAAATAAAATAGTATCATTTACCGTTGATTAGTTAACGAATGCTTAAATAGCGTTTATAAGAAATAAATATTTAATGACTACATAAGTAGTTAAGCAGTGATTAGTTAATCAAATGCTAAGACGTTGTTTAGTTGAATTTTATAAATAAGGCTGATTGTGTTTAACGCTTGTGTAATACCCGAAGCTATATCTATGAATATTTATTAATGTCAAGAAAACGGAGGAAAGAAGATAAATTAAAAGTAATCCTATCACTAACTAAAAATAAAAGTATATTATTACCCAATACATGACCCTATGGTTTGTCTAATTAAAATCAAACGCAGCTCCAATTCACTATGGAGAGTAGTGGCTTTAAATGGCATGAGCTTGTCTGGAATAAATTAACATTTGCAATACGCTGCCATCCATTTGAGGATGGTGAGGCGTCTTTGAGGGAAATTAACAAATTTAGTTAAGGTGACTTATCTTCAAGTAAAAGAGTAGATGTAATTTTTGTTATATAATAAATTAAATTTCGAACTTACCTACAAAAATACTAAAATCTAAAACTTGATTCTTCCGAAAAAAATACTTTTTTATTTTAATTAAAAAAGAAACAACAAAAGAGGATGGCTCTTTAATATCATGAGCGCCAAAAGAAAAACCGGTTGACATTTTGTTCGTAGCCGTCGTGCTACTCAAGTAATGAATGCAAATTTCATCAAGCTCCCAACACACGCTTTTCATAATAAAATGTTTAATTAAAAAAAAAACTAGGCTCAAACGCCGCCTCCATTATTAAACCTGTAAGTTACATTTTATTAACCGAACTCTTTTTATATCAAAAGATTATATTTTTATTTTCGACAATAATCGTTTTAAATTTTATAGCCCGTTGGTGAGGGTTAATTTGTAAAATAAATGGTACCGTTTCATTTAAAATTGTTGTTAAGAGCTTTACAGCATTTAAAATAGGCTCATTTAGTGAGACGATCACGCATATTAACATTTGCTTTAATACGACAGTGGGAATAATCCGCTGTATTATTAGTGTTGTGCAAACAAAATCGTTTAATATCTTCATCCCTAATTATTATAACTTGTTTCTTTGCACAGCTTTTCGAGAAATTAGCTTTTCGATTTAAAGCTAATTTCTGCGGATGCTAGAATAAATCTTTAGAAGTCTTTAGATTCTTTCAAATCGCTCCTAAAATTTTTATACCTGTCTGAAGATTAATCTGCCTTTCCTTTCTTTCTCTTTTTTCTTTTTCTTTGTTTTTTTCTCTCTCTTTTCTCCCCCACATGTCGCACTTTATTTGTCGCGAGTATGCTTTTACGCTTTGTACATCTATTCATTTCATAATTTCAAAATATGCTAACTTTTCTTTTGTTTGTCTGTCTAATTACTTTGCGTTACGTTTGCACTATCTGCTAATAATTTAATTGTACTTAGTTAAATTTCTGTAAATGGTCTATCAGAAATCGCTATCAAGCGATATTATAAATATTAAATTATTATTATTATGTTTTTTTATTGATTCAGAAGTGGCACAGTTGTTTTGGTTAACTATTTTATGAAACTTTGTGTGCTATTTGGACTTTTAGCATAACATGTGCACATTACAAAATTCTTCATAAATCTTTATGCCATGTTCTAAACAATATGAATTGAATCCGATTTTACGAAACATTTAAATACAGACGGAAATATGATTATAAGAATTAAAACGATGAAAATTAATCTTAAATTATCACCATTATCTACAATCGAAATTAACAACGGGTAACTACCCAGAACATCAAATTCGCGATCTCTAACTACCCACAATTAATGGCACATCGAAGTGTATGCTTTGGCAGATATTTACTTAATGCCCATTTGACACAAATCAACACAAAAGGAATAAATTAGCGTATGATAATAATTAATTTGTTCAATGGTATTCCACGAAATAGATACACACGATATGCTTGCTTCAATAATTCCGTACCAGTATTCCTACTTCAGCGATTCTCATCTCTCCCAAATGAGAATTCGGTCCAATTACTTCCCGTGCTGCACAAATTCAGGCGAAATTCGGAAGCGAAACAGGTGGTGACACGACGCGGGAGTGTGTTAATTAGAGGAACTTTATCTTTACTAAGCAGAGTGATGATGCACTGAGACGCGACTTACCATTGGATACACTGCCGATAAGAACGTCCAACAATATTTAAGTATTGAAAGTTTTTGGAACTTTTTTCACAAGTACAAATGGGTTAAAATAGAAATTAAAATATTTTTTGAATAATAAACATATTGTTAATTTTCGAGAACACTTCTTAAATATTTTTCTATAGTTTACGAAAAAAATAAGAATAATTTTCTGCATGTATTTTTTAAATTTTCAACAAAATTCAACATGTGCTAATTTTTCAAATAAATAAGTTCTTTAGTTACAGCTGGGACAAATTACAGGACAGTCAGACAGACAAGTGTTTCGCTGTCGACGCAGTGGTTGACTAAATCCCTCCCCCCCACAGGCTGTACTTATTTGTCTACGGGGCACCCGAATTTATAATATTATGATCAAGGGACTTAGCTGTCATTTGGAGACCTTTTGGAGAAGGAGGACATGTAGTAATAAAACATTGTTATTATGTAAATATGCAAATTCTAAGTTAAAGCGTATAATGACGTCATTTGCCTCGCTCAAGTTCCAGACCAATCTAAGTTTATAAATCTAAACAACGTTGGCGCTCAGACTAGGAGCCGATATGTCCACTGACTTAGTACTGCGACACAAGCGGAGCTAAAACCCTCGCAAGAAGAGCGGGGACTGATTCGGATTAAACTTTGAATATGTACGAGACTAGTTCAGTTACAATGTCGGATATACTGTCTGGCCGAACGAAAAGTTTTGCAACGGACAGTGTCATTTGTAGGCTTCTTTCGGGTGACATTATAGTGCTTTACAAAATAACTCTAGTATTAGTTTTTTTTTTTTCTTGCTATCTCTTGTGTAACAGACTCCAACGATTAGCTTAGGATATTTCAAATATTCTTATAGTTGTAGCAGTTTGTAGCAACTACAAATTACCACCAGTTCCGGGGACCCCGGTATGGGGAACCATAACCTTTTGCAATTTTGCATTAAAGATATGTATCATTTTAAATGCAAAATTGATCAAATATGATATTTTATGATTATCCCTCTTAACATTGACGTTTAGAATCGTTTGATGTTCCATTTACTTTTATATGATAACACTACTTTATTTGAATTTAAAAAATATTTGACCATAAAAGAATGTTTATATGAGTGCTATCTTTTAAAATACCAGTGGTGTTTATTAATCTTCTGTTCTCTTCTTAGTGACACCATGACTTTAAGACTTACCTGTAACAAAGAAATTATATTTGAGTAAGTAAATTAACACTGCACCTTTACTATTAGATAAATTAAATTAGACAAATATTATCATCAACTTATCGATACGATTTTTTAGTGATATTATCAAAGAGGTAATATACCTTAACTCACCACATTAGCTAATAAGAACCAACAATCTATTCTTTCCAAGGAAATGTATTGTCACCCACCCTGAGACCGAATTTTAAAAGTTGCTTATCTTTCGTAACCGTAATTGTTATAAGTGTTTTTTAATATACTCAATATCCACAAATCTTTATTATACTCTGTTACAAATGGAAACAATCCCATTCTGTGTTTGTCGCCAGCAAAATTTCCTTTACGTAATTCGAACAGACTAAAACGTTTTGTCGCTGTCTCGAAGAAATTTGATGGATGGAACTTTATGAGCCAATATTAAAGGAAAAACGTATTTGAAGATCAGCCGTTCAGTTGAGAAATGTTATTTGTATCTATGTTTTTTTTTTTATATTCCAAAGGACTTGGTGTTCTACTAGGAGCCCGATGGCGCAGTGGTTGCAAAGCAAGTACTACAAGGGCCGGCCATAGGATGGACGACTAAAAATTTTATATCTCGAGATCTTACTGACTTAAGAAAGTACGTTAAGCCGACAGTGTCGGTTGCACTTGCAGTCGCTCACAGTCACCATTCCACATTGGACCCGCGTTGTTGGTTTTGGCCAATTTTCTCTACATAATAAGGGGAAGGCATGTCTCCTAGTAGTGGGACATTAATAGACTGGTGATGATGATGTATTTAGTTAAAACGTTTCTTGTAAATTAACATCAAATACCCAATATTTTGGGTTTAGTAATCAACAAAAAAGTCAGTTTTTCTATAAAACGTTTAGTTCAGACAATTTTAGTAAAACACTGGCAATATGACACTAACAATAGCCGAAAAATTGTTATATTTAATATAGATTCATTTGATTTTTAATAATAATTTATTTTTCTACGTTTTACCATAAAATAAAATAAGTAGCCAGTGACAATCTTCACAAAGAACATAAATCATTTTAAAATTAATGAGTTAATCCTCACTTTTAACTCATAAATTTTAAAATTATGAAAGTTAAATCAAAACCTACTCCATAAGCTTTACTTTTCATTGAAAAATAGATCGCTAGGTATTATTTAAAAACATAAACCGTAGCTTAGGAAAAATCCGTTCATTGTAACCAGTGTGTGGCGCCTGCAACCGCAAGTCATCGCGTTAAATTGCTCAAAGTGAGCTCATGCCTTCCAAACTTTGCCAAACTAGTCGGCCAATCTATCGGGCAGCCAATCTAAGTGTCACGTTAGAGAAACTGTTCGTAGTAAAAGCAATATAACTTCATTGCCTTATTATTTTAGACATAGATGTAGTTGGTGTTATAAAATAAACATAAATATGTATAATAACGCACCTAGCCCTGTATATGATTGTTATGTATGACGGAGGGATGGAGGCGTGAATCAAACGAGGACACCAAGTTCAGACTCATTTATTATTAAAAATGATTTTCTAATATTCACAAATACTCATAATTTCCATTTTATATAAAAAAAAAAACAAATGATATATCAATTAACATGCATAGATATTTATAATATAAGCAAAATAACAGTAGCTTTCTAAAAGGCATATTTTTGGAATTGCATAATAATAATATTCATAGGTTGTAATAATTATTATTAAATATTATATCATTCTCCGTTTTATAAACATTAATATGATTTATGCAAAATAATATAAACTGTGAAATTTAAAATACAGATTCTGTTCTATATCAAATTCTATTCTATATATATCATAACATGTAGTCTGTTGTGGGATAGGTAAACAAAGGTAAACGCCCCTGTGGTATCTACAAACAATTCTTACTTCTTTTACATTCCTAACTCTTAAAGTGTACACCCACACCAATGCCACTGATGCACGGTACGCAATGGATACGTTGTCATACGTCTACATCTAAAACCACATCGAGATTTTTAAAAGAATATAATAGATATTCATTTGCCTTTAAATAGGGTACAATTTGATAGGAATTAATTAAAATAAAATTAGAACTTAAAACCTATTTAGCTATACAAAGATAGCATGCAAATATTTAATTTAATTAGTTTTTCAGTTCCGGAAAAAGCAATCAAATTATTATCAAAATTATACAAAATTATACAATTTTTATGCAAAATTAACAAATTCACTAAAATTACCATAATCATTATCATTTTTAAGATAAAATGTCACAATAATAAATGTCAACATAAAGAATTTCGTAAGAAGTTAATATATCGCAGCTGATTAATTTATATGACGTCATGGGCTCGCATTGCATTCTCTTTGCTCATATTATTAACTTTTACGAGATACACGACTTATTGGGCGTGATAATAATGATAGCAATAAACAGGTTACATTTGCTATATCTTTTATATTTACTGAAAAACTGTGTTGATTGGCACGACAATATGTCGACGACGATAAAGTTGTACTACGATACAGTGTGAAAGCAAGTAATTATTGTATTAGACTAAAAGTCCCACGATATCGTGCAGCTACATGTGAATACGCCCATTGTGTTTATCAATTTGTTGTACAAGTCAACAAATACGGAAAGAGGTAGAATAACTAAGGATACGAAAGAAAAAAATATAAATGTACTTACGTAAATAGCCCTTAAAGATCTCTGCATATTTCAGTCTTATTTATTTCTCCCATAAATTAAGATAACTTTGCTACTGTATTCACACTATGCTATACGTTAACTTGTCTATTACAGTAAAATGATTGACTCTTTTTATCGAGGTTTTGTAATAGTCTCCAATAATCACGTCGGATTATCAAAACTAAAGCTTGCGAACTTTATCGAACCAGACGAGCGATCATGCTGCCCTCCAATCAAGCTTGTCGGAGTGGAAACTTAACTAAAGGGAAAAATTGGAGTGTGTATTTTCATTGAATTCAATGTTTGATCCGTTCAGAGTGAGAACGAAAACGTCAAAGTTTTAATTAAATTTATTTGTAGTTTCAAGATTGAAAGAATTGTATTTTTAAATGGAGTGTACTTTTAGCTGTTACTCCATGGCCTATTGGCTCGCATGCCAATCTAAAGCCATTGCCGAGGTCCTAAATTCAATTCCCGACCAGATTAAAACAAAAAAAAGCAACATCTTTTTTATATTATCACGAGTTTGAGTAAGTCGTAAAAGATTCGTCGTTACAGGGCCGCATTACCTAAAGGAACAATTAAAACGCCATTGAGATGCCAATGCAACATATTATAAAATTAATTCACCTGCCATCTTTCTGAACTCAGAAACTACCAAAAGTATATTCAAGTTACTTTTCAATTACTCAATTTACACAAAGCTCTTCTATTGTCACTATAAAACGTGAAATTCACTATAAAAAATTAGGGCTTAAAATCTATAGAGGGATAAATCGTTTATTAAACCACTACCATCACTACATTATAAGTTAATATAAAATACTTAGCTGGTGAATAGAGACTTAATAAATTACAACAGACAATGTTCCGCACCACTGTACTAGAGTTTGAAGCAGTAGTCCAAGAGGTATGTCTTATGCTATGCATATAATCTATTGCTCTGACAAACTTTACGTTGCTCTTGTACTAAGCTGAGGTAAGGCATGAGTGCTGTATAAAATAAGAAAAATAGATAAGTTGAAAAAATAAATCAATCAAATCTAATTACTATTTCTTTTTTTTAAACTCACACGATTTGTATACATTATAATTATATGCAATCGGGTCTTGTTCGTGCATTTTTTACCGGATTACCCTCAACTAAAATCAGAAGACGACACCCGCCAGTTCTCCAGTCTCCTCGTGACCACGGCTGCTGTAACGTAGCCGAAACGTCGAGGTAAATTAATTGTTTAAAAAAATGCACGAACAAGACCCGATTGCATAAATGTATACTATTTCTTTTTCAATTTTGAATTATACTGAAAAATTCAGCTTTACTGTGAAATGTAAAAGATACAGATCAGGATATAATAATAAATAAATACCAAAAGTACACAGTTCACAGTATTTTCTCTGTTACCAATTCAAATTTACAAAACGAGAACATTACTAAAAGCTCTAATAAATTTCGACAACAGCGATGGGTTATTTTAAAACGAACTATACGATATGACTATAACTCATAATGGTCCCTAGCCATTCGTATCTGACTAAATAAGCCATTCGCATCTATTATAAATCATCAGTTCTAAATAAATAATATATTGCATCTTAATTTTTTCATTAATTCCCATATCCCAAAGTTCCCATATACACTAGATTTCAATTCCAAAGTTCCCATTCAAATTTTGTTCATAATAAACTAAAAAATATATTTTCTTGATAAAAATTTTATATGCTTTTCGCTAGCGGCATCGCCTTTGGTGAATATTATGATTTTAATCCATACAAATTTTCAAACCACTTCTTTTTATAACTTAAATTTTCACAAACGCTGGAAATGGTATTTCATCATCAGCTCATCATCCCACTGGGGCTCAGGCCTTCCCTATGGTTGCAATCGTATCGAATAGGGATAATGGGCCATTACCACGCGAGCCCATTGCGGTATTAACGACTGCAGATGCACCTGGTAGCAACAGCTTAACGTGCTTTCTGAATTACTGACGAGCTGGAGGTAATAAATTTTTGGTCACCCATCTTATTAACGGCTCTTGCGAAAGTTGCTTAACAACCATATCACAGACCGAGCGCAAGCGCGAGTAACAAGTATTTACTCGTATGTAATCAGTAACTTAAAAAGAAATTAACATGTGTTCATCAAATCGCACTTCCACCTAACCAATTTGGACCCAGTCTCAGCTAATGTCGCTACTGTATTTCATCACAGTAAAGAAGCTGGTATTATGACAGCGCCCATTAAGTGTCACAGTATGTGTTCTGTGTGCGAGATTGTTATTTGTTTAAAAATAATGAATGACGCGATAGTCTTCTTTAACATTCGCATTGATACTTAAAACTGTTATACTCGCATTTATCAAAATTTCTCGCGTACACCATCTATAAAACGTTTCGTGCTTATAAATTCCTGCAAGTGCCAAAATATTAAAATTCCAAAGCGGTGCCAATACGTTCCCTAAACGAAATCTGGTATTTGGACCAAATATAGAAATTTGTTCAATACACCTATTTAGAGTTACCGCTTTGGTCCTTCCTCTTGGCAACCTTCCTGGGAATAAAGTGGTTCCGTTGTAACCAGATATTGAGATCGTGAACTCGTAATGGAAAATTTTCATAATAGCATTTGTATGTATATAAAAATAATAAAAACCTCTTTAAGGCTCATGAAGAAGTATATCCAATTATTTTATAGCGTAAGCGCGTATAAAAATGGTGTAAAACATATCAGCTGTTAGGGGGTTTATCTCTCTCCCCTCCAAATGGACAAAGGGAAATTACTCAACTCATAACTGTCAACTGCTCTCACTTATTACATACGCTTCAGCCTATCGACTATCTTCATAAAAAACAAGTATTAATATTTTTTACACATTACATAAGCGCCGTGGCCCGCGATCGTTGTCGTTAAGCAACTTTCGCAAGGGTCGGTCACGGGATGGGTGACCAAAAAAATATTATCTCGAGCTACTCAGTGCTTCGGAAGGCACGTTAAGCCGTTGGTCTTGGCTGCATTTGCAGTCGTTGATACCCTCCAATCCACATTGGGCCAGCGTGGAGGGTCATGATCCATCCTCCTAAACCATCGATAAGGAAGGCCTGAGCCCCTGCAGTGGGGACGTAAAAGGGCTGGTGACGGATTGATCTTTATTATGTCAAAAGTTATTCATTTCAGAGTATAATTCAAAACCACAGACCAACAAAGTAAAAAGTTCCGACACAATTTCAACAGCGAATTTTTTCTCATTTCTACCCAAATAAATATAAATTCCGAAGTAGTAGTACCACTTCAATCAGGCAACGAAATTGTAGTGCCACAAATAAAATAAAATTATATCATCTGCCAGAAATTCGGTGTTGCCGTCTCACCAGCAACTTATTTCCATAAATAATTTGAACGCATTTGAACCCTCCATAATGACTGGCAACTCGGGAAATTTCCTGAGGGGACTATCTGACATCTTCAAAATTAATTGAAACGTTTACTTGGCAATTTCTTATTATAATTTCGACGGCTCCACCACTCGTGCGAAGAGTTTCGCCATTAATTTTTTAATGAGATGTTTTTCAAAATTTCAGTCAATTAAACTTCAAAATAACCAAACACCAGTAGTACATGGTCCTAATCATAATAATAAATTAGTTTCTTTTTTTCCAGCTTTCAATTTTCATACTAACGCCATCATTATATAGTAATTTATCAATGTTAATATTTTTTTTATAGTTATGGTCATCTGCTATAATTTCTCATATGTTACGCGATCAGTTTGTGAGAACCGTATCAAAATTATTTTATTTTTATTTTTTTAATTAATCGTCGAACCAAGAGACGAGACGAATGATGATTTAACGACGATATTTTTTTTACAATATGTTAGATTTAAAATAATAATTATAATGATTTATCGAACTTAAAGTTAGAGTAGCAGATAAATAAATAAAATAAATAATAATAAAGAATGGATGGCCGAACAAATTTTAAAGTATACTGCTAATGTGGAGTTGAAACTATACCTTTTATATTCATGTGATATTTCTTGTGGGATAAACAGGGATAACTACACGCCACGACTCATCATCTCATAACATACATGCTCAACAGTTTTTTATTCTCTGACATCATTCGATACCGAATAAAAACTCTATTTAATTTGGTAGTAAATAGAGTTTTTTTCCGCCTTGTCCTGCGTCGTTTACGTTTCATATGAGTTTCATTTTTCCCTCCGTTATTCTTTTCTTATGTTCAATCCAAAGGAGCATGCTTTTGTTAATTGCATGCTCTGTTGTGAATCTGCTGTTGCTTTTCCATACTCATAAAATTTTGTGTTGCGATTGCGTTGTAAATTATATATGCTCCTTCAAAGCTCTATAGCTTTTGAAGTCTATAAGCACTACACAAGATGACGCAAATTACTGTAATGGAAACTCAATTAGTAAATATGTAATTGAGATATGGCCTGACAGCTCATCAATCATTAAACTTATGGAGGCTGTTGATGATCTTTACATATATATGTAATTAATTAATGAATCAATTGCAATTTTAACATTTAAATTAAGACGGATTAAAAAAGTTTAATGCACCAAAGAATAATAAATAAACATTACTAGATAAACAGACGGACATACCGACAAATGCACTTTTTTATTTTCATTTTAGTATATAGCTTGGTAAATAATGTAAATTAGGTACATAGCATTATTTTTAAATCAAAGCAAATAAAATTAATATTGTTTATACAACCTAGGCCGTAACTATGGAAGGAGTCAAATGGACGAATGATTCATAATCTGCCAATGCCCAATACGGATTACTGGGAACAGCCAGAGTGAAGGCTTCACGTGCTATTCTTAATACGGAAGAGTTCGAGTCAATAAGTTTTTAATCATCTATCAAATGACAGGCCACAGCGAAAGCTGCTTCACCTCTTCACTTCCCACCGTAGGAGGCCGAGCGCAATCACTACGATACGTTCCTCGGGTATTTGCAACTAAACGTCGAAAAATACAACATCAGTTGGTAAATCATTGTGGGAAACTTATATAGTGTAGAATCAGCAAGAGCTACTCTTCTCGCTGTTTTAATATAATACTCGCCTGTTTTCCCGCAACTTTACAAGCGAGAGTTATAGCTTAAATCACCTGGCTTCCCATAAGCGAAAGAATTTTTTAATTATACAATTAGGTTTGGAGCATATTCAATGAAATAATCAAACCTTTCCTTATTATAATATTAATAATGATAGCAAAGACCAGTCATAACTTTTATTGAGTTTTACTGACAACAATTTACACTGTGTTCACTTATTCTGACAAGCGTACGTAATACTATTATAACTGGCTCATTTATCCCGTTCAATCGTTACATGGCGATTAGTTTGCGTCATCATTACATATTCACTCAATCATCCCCCTAAAGAGGGCTCATGTAAAAGAGTATACGATCAGAAGTTTATTTTTACGGATACTTAGTTAGACTATGCGGTAGAAATCTATTCTATCGGAAAAATGGTGAGCAAACCAAATTTTATTGAATGTTTTAGAAGTTAAATTAGCATCATAAAGAAGAAAGATTTGCATGTTTGTTTGTTTGTAGGCTCCAAAACTACTAGACTGGTTTTAAAAATTGTTCTCCTTATGCGTAGTTTCATCATACGGGATTAACATAGGATATAAATATATGCGTGTGCAGTTGCGGGAAAATAGCAAGTTTTTTAAATAAAGTTGTTTGCTTAGAAACACTTTTTCATTTTGGATCGATGGAGATTTCACACGGGACATCCGTAAAGTGTCTCCACGAATTATGCATTAATACGCAACAGGTCTTCTTTCCAATATGAAAGGTTGAATGTTAATTTATATATATTTGTCAGTTCTGATGTACCGCAACTAAAAATCACGCGACGCATGCTCACGCGACGGATTTTCCACAGCATTGTTAGAATTTACACTCCCTCTGTCCACTACCCGCATAGACCGCACGCATTTTAGATATGAACAAAGAATGTGATGAGTGCCAATGGCATCATACGGATAGCGTTATTTCAAAACTGCCAAAAAGCACTTCTATTAAAATTTAAAAACAAATAGATGGAAAATCCAATTGATTCAAAATTACTTTTGTTCTCTTTATTATATTATATACAAGGATATTATACGCTTTTTTATATTATACGGAAGGAGTCAATATTATTAGTGGAACTTGTAAAAAAGTAACACTATAAATTGGTCTGTAGAAACTATCAGCTTTGTTTAATACAGTCTATAGAATAGTTGAATGAAATATCCTGTTAGTCAAAATTTAGTTTAGAATAGCATTACAGTATTAGTTGATTAATTTATCAATAAAAAAATTATGTCGACACCATTAATATTTAGGAACTCTTATTTATTTTCTAATAAATATCAATACTAGCAATCAATATAAGGTATGTTGATGTTGAACTATCAGCTATCGACAGTTCAGTTGTTTCTTTAAGTCAGAAAAATATCACGTTACTATCGATACTGTAACAACACTGTATCACAACAGGTATCACCATAAAGTGTCAATTGAGTTTTATTACCGCTACCGCTTGTGATATCCGCCATGCCTTTAATGTACGGTTTATGTAAATATTATGAGAGTTTAACTATTCAGTTATTCACTTAGCGTCATCAGCTTTCCCTCTCTGCCGTACTCTTCTATTTGTATCGCCCAAGAATACTTCCTTGGTGCTACTTAAATTGTGTATGTTGTGCCTTTTAACTTTTGTAAGTTGTTTCAAAATATAAAACGCTTAATTTGAGCTAGCCAGCCTGAAGTTACAGTTGGATTCGATTAAGTTCTTATTTTAAATTTACTATCTACTATTTTGTTTCCAATTACATTAGACTTCGGAGTGTATTCCATTATAAATTTGTAGGTAGATGTTATTAGATACTTTAACTAATCATGGATCACTTTAAAAGTCCTTTTTTAAAACGCCCAGGTTAATAATTTTTTTAAAGAGTAATAATTACACTCTACATATCTAATTACATATCTTTACTCTAAATAAAGTCTTTACCTACACTGTGAGTTAATTTGAAAATCTATATCGTTAAAGACATTGTTGCACAAAGACACATTGAGAACGAGAAAAGCATCACAGTATTAGATACCAAACATGCGCTAAATAGTCAGCTGCATGGACCACCTACATGAAATGAAGTTAGCTTCATAGTGGGGCCACTAAACAAAAGAATGATTGCGCTATTGGATTAGTTTGAATAAACGATAGATAGATAGATAGATTAAAAATTAATATTAAATAGATTTAAGTATATGCATGAGAATACGATGGAATTAATAAAGAATAGAATGTTTTTTAGGAAGAATCAATCTTTCAATCACCTCACCAAATATACATTCTGAAGATAGAGCAAATAGGTTTTCAATTTTTTTAAAGTATATATTGAAGTGAGTTTTCTCAGCGAGGGTGGCAGATCATTCCAGCACTGAAATCGAAAACTACCTAAAGCCACAGTGCGGTGATCATAATACTCAAGTACGGGTCGAAAAGATCTAATACTTACCGTGTTGCGACTTGGAAAAAAATAATTTATCCTACAGGTATTTGGATCAGCGATATTTGATAACTTTATACACAAGACATGCCAGGTGTAGTTGCATACGGATTTTCATTCGAAGCATATCGGCTTTGTTCAAAAGGTTCAGGCATTTTGAACTCGTTGAATCAGTTGACGAGTCCTGGAAAATAGACGAGGGCTACCACTACGTCAGCATAGTTGAACCTTGAGAGAATTAGTGATTCACAAAGTGTTACATGAGCCCTCTCACTGAGAAAGTTGCGAGCCCTGTAGAGTACCCTTAACCGATACATGCAACTCTTGACCACTGATACTTAAATTAAAACATTGAAAGTAATTTCTTAAAAAAAAACATGTGATCTTATTTTTGTTCATGTGGTTTATAAGATTACTTTGTTATGTGATGTAGCAAACATATTTAGATTTATAAAATGAATTTAAATTTAAGTATGGTATGATAAAATTGACATGTTCAAAAGAATAGAAACCCTTCAAAAATCTGGAATAGATGAGATAGTTGTAGTCATATATAACACAATTAAGTTTAAGAATCATTTGTAAAATCCATGGGATAGAATCAATTCGACCTTTTTAAAAATATATATAAATATTTAACTTTGACATGCATATATATATATTAGAAATTTGTGTTTTTGTTAAGAATCATAGTGAGTACTTTATTGAAAAGCAAATGACTAAAGCTATCATTCGATCGCTACATAAGCATGACATATGTACTATATCATCCTCTAGTTATATACTTGACAAAAGCACTTATGTTGTCGGAATCAAAATATTTAATTAACTGCCCCTAAGATTAAAAAGTGTTAATGGAAATGTGTTTAAAATACGATTAAGGGGGTGGTTATTGGATAAATGCTTTTATAATTCAAATGAATATTTGTGTAATGCAAATGAATAGCTATTATTGTATGTCCGAAATGGGCAGCTGTTGGATCTAACTTGTTTATGTAACATCTACTGTACCTACGCAGTTTGACAATAAAAATTATTATTATTTTGTATGCGTATATAAGTTATATAAATTTATAATGAGTCATTTCGCTTACGTCGTGGCCGCTCAATCTGTCAATAGTCTAGGCACGTGCAACGTTCCGCCTAGTGTGTCCACCTGCTGGGACCTGCCTTCTTGCTCGGATTAACTCGAATTAAGTCTTCTGCTACTTGCTTCTTTGTTTTGAAACAAAGCTAAAATATATATTTGTATTTAATAGTTTATCCGTAGCGTTAAATATGCTTTATAAATTTAACGTATTGATTTTCATTTTATTTAGAAGAGACCAACTTTTTATTTGATTTACGTTAGGTACATCAACATGTTTGCATGGATAAACCTTTTTCAATAAAATATCCTGCCCAACAGTAAAAACTGCATAACAATCTACTGCGTATTCGCCGGATAATATTAATAGGTTCATGCATATTTTGACTATATGAATCGATTTATAGAAAACACACAGGGTCGTTTTTTTTAGAATAACATTGTTTCATAATTATATTTTATGTTCCAACACATGCTGGTTTACTTTGATAATTAACATTTCAATTAGATGTCTATTTTGGGTTTTGTATACACTGCCTTTATTAAAAAAAAATATCTTCTTTAATAGATGGTAGAATAAAAGATGAAGCATTCAAAATAGTTGATATTAATGTTATCAAATTCAATTATTATAAATTTAATTTTGACACTCCACATGTCTTTACTAATTATCAGAGGTAAATAAAACTCTCTGTAAAAGCTGCACTAAAATACCTTCAATATAGAAAATTTAAAGTAATATTTACACAATAATAATGATATGGTGTTTGAAAAACTGAATGTTTATCATAATATAGTAACCAAACGACGTAAACCTATAATGCGAACAGTTCCGACCAGTACCGATGCGGTGACGAGACCCACAAATCTATAATTCAATGCTATGTCAGTAACGAGCGCGTTCACACAGACAGAACAGATCCAACAAACGATGAGCCGTTTCAATAATTCTGTTGCAAACAGTGGTCCGCATGCGAGACTTATTACACTCATCTGCGCCAGTCATTGGGCTGTTGGTGACATCACTGGTTTATAGTTTTGTTTTCACGAAGTTAATAAATCTGTACATTACTTTAACTTGAATGTAGATTCATGAATTGGTACTTTTATTTTTTGTATCTCATTGTACACCACATGCTTAAGTGAGTACTCTCGGCACCAGTAAAATGCCAATGATGATGCTAGAAGACCAGTTTGATGACTGGCAAAGACACGGATTTTTAAATGTCGTCATTTCTGTTAGTTAGTGAGTTTCTTTTACTCGTTTTTGTTATCAGACAAAAGACGTCCTGAACGGGGTTGTGAGTAAAAAATGTTGGATTAACCAAAAGTACTTTTAATATAACTTTATTTAAATAAAAATAACTTTGACTAATATGAAAACTAGCAAACGCATGAGATAAAGGGTTGGTAGGGGGTATGTAGGTCTCTCTACCCGTGGAGGTGGTAGGTTTTTAACTAAAAACCCTGAGCATACCTTCCATTAGGAGTGACACCTGGGAACCAGAGCGTATTCGCTGGACTCCCGATGATCGGACCTCCTTAGTCCCCACCTATTGGGTAGGAAAGGCTCAGAGTATATTTTGCCCTAGTCTGGAATTGAAGACCGGCCCTTAAAGATGCTGATACCTGAATACCACTCGGTAATTTATTTATTTTTACTAAAACTTAACTTCGTCAATATATGGGGGCATGGAAGTGCCCCCGCAAAGTCGAGCAATAAGGTAAAAAGGGCATGGCCGTACCATCCTTTTCTCGAAGCCATTCAGGTAATTTTTGACCCCCTCTAACTTGGTTATGAAGTTAGCTAGAAGTCTAAATAACGATGCACATTTCCAAATTACATTCAATTTAAACGAGTACTTTAAAACATATTGCAATTCAAAATACCTTAATTTTGTTACTGACCGACTCAAAGATCACCAAAATTCTAAAGTATTTCTAGCAGACCCACAGGCTTCTTTTGAATACTGTTATTATTTTGCATACAAAGTAAGGAAAACATCTAACATTACGAAATATATGTCCTATTTTTTGGATTAATGTATTATTTATAACTGTAGAGCATTTTCAGAACATCCGTCAATCAGTTGCTTAGTAACACAAACTAAATATAATTTTACACTGCGTGATATAAACATTTACTAAATAGTAAATAAAATATACAAAATTTAAATCTATGATAAGGAAACTATTACCATAGTTGGACATAATTATGCATACTATAGATATACAAAGCGGACCACCAACGAATGCCCAAGAACCGGAATCAAAAAGGCTTCGTTCATATATCCATAGGTATAATGATCGAAACATAAAATAAAAGGGCTAAGTTGATTCTTCAGTATTTACATGCATATGTGGCACTTTCGCGAACAACATGCCTAAACTGTTTATTTCTAATAAATGTCAACTTAAGTTGTATTCTGAATATAATAGACTTATTGTGCACATTTATCATATGATTTATCGAAAAAAAGTCCACAAACACAGAGAGGGATCTTTGGCAAACGTATAGGTACGGTAAAAGAATATTATTTAAAATATATCTAAAGTTATTGGCTCTGTGCTTTATTGGTTTAAAAGTACTTAGGCGATTATTGGGTGGGTGCGTTTGTTAAATATTCCTAAATCTATGCCAAGGTTCGATAGCTGTTCTCATAATCGACTTGGTTTACGTTGACTTCATTACTTTTTACGGCAGAAGTTTTGCGTTGTGAGAATTAGGCATTTTTGTACATGTTATGTTGTCGACAAGATATTTCACTTCCCGAATATCATTATAATATTTCATAATATATATCATTATATTAAAATAATTATTTTATTAGCAATTTTGATTGTTTCCTTAAAACTATATTATTTATTCTTTATAGCAGATCAGGGTAGTTTAAAAAAAAACAGGAATCTATTTAGATCCCCTTTCGACCAACATTCACGTTCAGACAATATGCCCACAAATACTTAATGTCTAGGAATAAACCTGTCTGCATCCAAGAGGAAATATCGTGGGAAGCGCCATTGGCCTTCACAGGTGCTACTGCACAATACGAAGTGCCTTCCATACCATTTTAAATCGTCGACGCTCTAAATATTTTATTTCACAATAAAATTTGGTTATATATTATTTTACAGCATATGCCAACGTAACAAGAATACATTATTTCTTGGAGAGATAAAATTTTGGAAACTATATTCTCTGTCATTGTATTGTTTAACAGTATGGACCCGTAATTCGACTAAGCATTTATGCTTTATGTCTAAACATTTTACCTAAAATTATAACTTTTTCCTTGTAAAAGAGACTTCGTATCTTCGTGAAATATAGTATTTCGAGCTTGCTAGCAATCGACTTTCGAGTCGAGAAGATCGAGTGACATAAACATTTTAAATATTTTTTTTTCCTTTCTTATTGTGATGGCAAATTCAGTAATTATCTTTGCTCGAAAAGTTATTCCAACAAACAATATCTAAGTGTAAGATGACAAATAAAAAACAAGTGAGGGTTTAAATTTGTCTAATAAAGGTCTCATAAATCCACGTGTACATCAGCCGGAGACATGTTCACCTCGGCTGTAAAGAGCGGCACAGCTATAAATCTCAGCCACCACACTACACTCCTTCTACTTAAATATAATACGTAACTAAACAATGGTGGATACCAATTCCGTTAGATTTGCACTGTCATTTTCATATGTGAATAATTTATTGTTTATTCAGAATCTTGAATAATTTGAAATGTGGCACAGTTTGTTTGTTTCAATTTTTATCCGTTTGCTAGAGCTTACGCAAAGGCATTGGCTCTACTGCATCGTATTTACTTTCTTGATCTCCTCTGTACTTCAGGAGACATGATTAGATGTCGGTCTCGGTGGCAAATGCAATTGTTAATCCATTTATTTGCACTGGGCTAACATGGTGAATAATGGCTGTTCTACTTTTCTTATTTTCCACTAGAAAGGCTTGTGATCGTTAAATTTTGATGTATGCATCCGTCGATTCGACTGCATGTTGCTATTATATCTCAATAGTCTGTGTAATCCTAAAATTGTGATCTGAGCCCACCCAAATTATGGGTAAAAAATCATAATTTTTAAGCATAATCGTTGTTTAAGTGTGGACACAGTCATATGTAGAAAGGCAGACGGTAATAAATCTAAACCGCCACTGTCTCTTAGAGTGTCACTCACACCAACTCGTAATGCCACGTTGTCTAGGCAAGGTAAATCAATGTCTAGGGCTTCTGCAGTCAGTAACAAGGATGCCGGTTAAGGCAGATATACGATTTTCGTGAGTTCCCAATCAAACATCGTGCTCTACCCGTTTAGTTCCCAATATATATGCTTTAACTAATCGTGCATATATTTTGAAAGCTACGAGTATATTATAACCTCAAACACTTGCATTGTAAAATATTATACCAAAATAATCTTTCCTCACATAGTTTTGCCCGCATGGATCACAGGACTTACAAACACCCGAATTGAATTTTACAAATACTATCATATCGAACGTCTAGTTTATAATAACTATTAAGTGTGTGTCTGTTTAATATTTTGTGTTATACCTTGACAGATAAGTCAACTTTTTTATTGTAGAAGTGACACGTGATTCGACAGCTTATCTGAAGGATACTAAATGTAATTTCAAGTTCAAATTTCGCAAACGTTTTATGTAACAAATACTCTTTACTAACGAGTCACATATACAGAAACGCTTCTAATTTGTATGTAGTTCTGGACAGTGTCCTAGGCAGACGTATTGAACGAAAAATTTTTCTACCATTCAGTTCACTTTAACAGATATAAATTCCAATGGCTTTATAAGAATGTTTATTATTTATGGCTTCTAATTATACTACAAGTTATTTTGGTTCATGATTTCTTTATTATTTTTATTTCAAAATTATTCTTGATATCATTGATATAACAACAACATATTTTTAGATTATTATTTTTTATTAATTATCTCCTCCGTACCATTTCATAGAGAGCCCATTATTTGCAACATCTAAAAGGAATTTTGAATGAATAACAGGTATAAAAAACTATTTAAACACACTCTATTAATACTATGACTATAAAATTCAAATTCTTATTTAAGTTGAAGTTATAATGATCTTTAATATTCATGCAATTGTACAATTTAAGGCTTCTAACTGAAACACGACTGCGCTCAAACCGCAAGTAGACGCCTATAAATCTAAAGTGCCTCCTAGACTTGCCACTGTTCTGTGTCCCGGAGACGACGCATGAAGTTACGCTAACATATTAGAACATGGTTCAAATTTTCAAAGTTATTTCTATTATCAATATCATAATAATTAAAAAATATAATAATAGATCGAGATACACTAAAAAAGCAGCATGGATTTACATGTAATTTTCATAGAGTTGTCTTAATTAAAACATTTGATATGTTTTGAATTTAGTGTGCTTATAATATTATAAAAATAATAATTGTAAATGAAAATAGCCAAACTAACACGTTTTTGGCAAAGATAGTCTTGTAAAGATCTCTGATACCATAGGTATTTAAGTTTGGGAAAGCTCGTGCCTTTGCTCATGAATGTTTTAAGTATTAATCTATTTTGATTATAAATAGAAGCAGTTGTTATAAATTTCTTTTCCTATAATCCGGGAAACATCTGTATACTGTAACACCGATATGATAGACGGTCATAAATCTCGGCTGCTATACAGACTCAGCACAGCATATTTGAAAGACGCCTATCACACAGCAGTGTAACAATTTCACCAAGTGTTATGACATTTACTAGAAAAAAAAACACCGAATATTACTTAAACATGATACTGTCTTATAAGCCATTCATACCCAATGACTCTGAAAAAATAAGATTTGATAATATTTTTTATTTGAATATCCCATAAAAAAATATATAGAAAGAGATAGGGAAGATGAGTCAGTTTTGGTCATTTTAATAATTACGAAAAAATTAACGTTGGCACGTCACATCTATAAACGGTATTAGTTTTGCCATAATGCAACACTTTAAAAACACTTCATTGTAAAATAGTATATTTGCCTATGCGTTAGTTAGAACGCCTTGAAGTGCCATATGATATATCTTAATTGACAGTTTTTACAGAAGAAAAAAGAAATACTTGCTTGCTCTTCAATTGATGATATCATCATATGTCAATAATGAATTTTCTTTTTAAACCTTATAAACGATTTCGTGCTTATAACGAATTTCTGTAGTATAGATAAAAACGTTTCTTGACGCGTAGATATATTATGTTACTATATAATCAGATATACAGGTTTAGTATATGGATGTTTTGGTGGAGGTACTTCAACGCTTCTAGCCCTTCTAGTTTGCGTGGCTTAGTATACATATACAATCATACGCGAGAATCGTGTGAGTAAAACGCTTTTATGCTACTTTAACATTACAGTTCGGTGTGTAACATGGCCGTTAGCACATGCAATGGACATCAGTAGATGTTGCGATTTGCGTCGTCGACGACAACTGCCTATTGCAATATAAATTAGATACGCATACTGCATCTTGTATGCTTAGCAAATTTGAGAGGCTACTGGGTAGAACAATATGGAAAAGTCAATTATAAAGATGGTTTTCATTGACCCTAATTAGAATTAGGAATATAACATATTGAAGAAAAAGAAAACTTGAAAATTCATTTCTTTAGGTAGTTTAAAAAAGCATTAGAAATATGAAACAAAAAATTTTACCGCTAGTCAATGTCAATTATATAAGATGTATTACTAAGAACTAAAATCGACAACGGGTTGGTTTCAACTATCTTTTTTATTTTCAAATATTTATATATGTAAAGTTGAAAACACAAATAGCTTGTGGAGAGAAATAGTGGTTCGAATTTTGTCGGGTCAGCTAGCTAAAAATATATCAATTAACATACAAACAAAAATTATTGAACTCCAATAATCTCATACTAATATACTTCTTTATAGTTAATCTTGTAATGCGTGTAAGTCGGTCATAGAGGTGGGGTCAATGCAAATGCATCCGAATGACACGTGCCTAACAAGGCACAAGAAGGAATTTAAGAATATATTACATACACCAGAAAACCTTATCGTCTGATCTAATTTCATAACTCATCTGTCTTTAGTTTACGAAGTGTGAAAAATAATATTTTTTCCACTTCCTTCGGCTTGGATGTATCTGATATCAGCGTTTTAGTATTAATGAAGATATTATAACTACCCTTATAAATAAATTTCTTTCTTTCTTTTCTTTCCTTAGCAAGAAAGTCTTCGAGTCGAATGAATATATAGAGTTCTAACGTTAACTTTAGTATTAGAATTTTTAGTGCCCATTACGAAGGTAGGTATTGTATATATATAAAATTGAATACAATTTAATAAAATGTGCGTAGAATTGAAAGAATTGACTTAATGGATACTAAAAATTACTTAGCCAACAGCACATCAGGTTATAGAAAAATGTGTAACTCCAGTTGATTTTAAACCGATACTTCAAAATGTCAAATTTCCACAATTGATTTTTCGAACCTGACCTGTAGCTATGTGTAGGTTATGTCAACGTTATGTATTATTGAAAACAGCATATTTTCTAAAGTAAATTTGAATGTGATTGCTAATACATTCGCATCGGTTATATGATAATTATAATTAGCAGTTAGCGCCACAAATCGAAATAGCGTGGATAACTTTTTTGACTAACAGAAGCAGAAAGAGCAAACGATTTCGAGAGATTGATTTTTATTGACAATTGTTTATATTAGGAATCACGATTTACTATCACGAATGTTAATTATTCCATTCCTAATACAAATAACTCCAATAATGTCAAAACTAGAGCTATGGTTCTTCTTTCAATTTCAATTACCGTCCATATATTTACAATAGAGCCACTTTATAGTCGAGCATGTCGTTACTATACATAAACACGATTCCAACAGCGGTCTGAATGTAGTTAGTTATGTATTAGATCTGTAAGTGACAACACGCAATTATTCCTCTGGTTATGCGACTGATTGAAATTGAACTATGTTTAATTGAGAATGCAACGATGCGTTCCTGGTGATCATCAATTTGTTTCTAATTAGACAGGAGGCAGGTTAATATATCTGTCTCTGTCTACCTGATGCACGTATAAATGAGCAACATGCTCATAGGATGGTTGATAATTTATAGTTTCCTCATTAGTTTTAAAAATATCTCAATTGTAATGTCTAGAAGAATATAATTATCGTTAGGTAATTTAAAAATAATAATAAGTACTTGAACACATTCATTCTAAACACACTCCTTTTTTAAGAAGCAATGTAAAAAAGAAGGATACTGAGCTAATAAAAACATGTCTAACTAACTGGACTGTTTGAGAAGAGCTGACAAACTCAGACTAGGAAAGAATAGGAATACAATATGTTATTTTATCAATAAATAAAATATCAGACAAAAAAAAAATAATAGCAATTTCAAGCAAATTTAAGCCGCCGCACTGTAACAGTCAAGCCCATGTAGATTTCAAATTACGAGAATTCGACCGAATCCGACTCGTCGCACGAATACACGTCTCGTTTTGTCAGCGTCTAATGCAAAATCGATGACGCACGGACGGACGTGACGCGACAACTACTACAGTTTGACAAACGAAGAGTGGCCATTGACGCACCCGTTATTGGTATCAATTTAGGTCTACAAAAAATTTGCAGAGCAAGCTATTTTTGGTGTTAATTTTTGCCTACTGTTTTTGAGATATGATAGTAATTTTTTTTTATTAATTAAGACTATTTACGTCTTTATGCATAAGAACAACAAGAATACACTTCGCATGCTAAGAACTTTATAGGTTTTAGTTGATTGCAATTATTTCAGGATATTGAGGGTGCTGATCCGGCTCTATGGACCAAACTGTAGACGATGCTGTATAACCGTGGATGATGGTGAAAAACAAAGACGAATTTCTTCTATAGGCGATTTATTGTATTTTCTTCTTACTGGCTACTTATTACTGCTTGACTATACTGCTTGACTGACTTGACTTGACTACGAATATTTACAAATTTGGCCCTACCCTTATTCTACACTTAACATCTAACTTAGCTACTAGTGACGCGCGGCGGCCGACCAATCACAGCGCGTTTTACGCCCGCGCACCGGGTGGGGGAATCGCCCCCACCGTGCGGACGGCGCCTACGCAGCCAATGGGCTCCCCGATAATTCCGCTAATGTAGGCGCTGTGATTGGTCGTTCGATCTGTACATTTTTCGGCACGTGGCTGTCTTCAACAGTCTCCCCCCGGCGAAGGATCTCCGCAGCCTCCTCCGGTTGGCAGCCCGTGCCCGTCGCGCAGCGCGTCCTCTCTCATCGTTCCGTGGAGAGTGCAGGTTCGACGACGATCAGCTTCGATGTCGGCCGCCGAAATGTTCCTCCTCTTGTGGTTATCTCCACGTTCCGAATCACGCCGTCAGGTCCAGGGTAGGTATTGGCTACGATGCCGCGTGGCCACGTGTTTCGAGGCAGAGCGTGGTCGGCTATGATAACCACGTCTCCGGTCCGTACTTCGCTGCTTCGTGGACGTTGTGGGTCGCGGCGTGGTACGAGGGTCGGTAGGTACTCTCGTAGCCAGCGTTTCCAGAAGGCGTCGGCTAGTGCTTGCGTCGCCCTCCAAGTCCTGCGGTCGCCCTCTTCACATGGCCCGGTGTATGGAAGGCCGGTCGATGACCCCAACAAGAAGTGGTTTGGGGTTAGCGCCTCCGGATCGCTTGGGTCTACGGAGACATGCGTCAGTGGTCGCGAATTGACAGCATGTTCCGCCTCGGCCAGTAGAGTGTGCAGGACCTCCTCTTTCGGTGCTCGTTCGTTTAATGTGGCGTTGAGCGCGGTTTTCACGGAGCGAACCATGCGCTCCCAGGCTCCGCCTTGGTTAGGTGCTCCCGGCGCGATGAATTTCCATGTGGCATCGTAGTTCATCGCCTCTCTCTTCAGCTCGGGAAGCCACTCGGTGTACGCCTTCTTGAGCTCGGTGTCAGCCCCTCGGAAGTTAGTGCCGTTGTCGCTATATATTACGGCTGGCCATCCTCGTCGTGCTGCCATTCTTCGTAGCGCCATGATTGCGGAGTCGGTGGTGAGTGATGCCACCAGCTCCAGGTGCACGGCGCGTATCGTCAGACAGGTGAATAACGCCACCCATCTTTTCTCTCTTCGTCGTCCAATTTTGATGGTGACTGGCCCGAAGTAATCTATCCCACAATGACTAAAGGGACGTCTGAAGGGCTGTAAACGTTCTGCGGGCAGATCCCCCGTCGGCGGGCTCCTTGGCTTCGATCTTCGTAGTCGACACATAAGGCAGCCTGCTGCGACTTTCTTAACTGTTGGTCGCAGCCGCAGGATCCAGTACTGCTGCCTGACGTCGTTGACCACTCGCTCGTTGTTGCAGTGTCCCGCTCGTCTGTGCTCTCGATCAATAATTTTCTTCGCGAGTTCGTGGCGTCCGTCCAATAATACCGGCTTCTTTGCTGTTTCCGGTACGTCCGCCTTATTGATGCGTCCGTTCAGTTTCACAAGCCCGTCCTCCCAAGTGAGGTCGTAACGGTGTAGAGGGCTCGTTCGTGCTACGGGGACTCCTTTCTTCAGGCACTCGATTTCTTGGCTGAAGGAGTCTTGTTGCGCCTGCTGCAGCCATAAATTTGTCGCTCGGTTGAAATGCTCGCGGCTGAGTGTCTTCGTTCTGTCGCGACATCTTTCCACGAAAAGTAGCGCTTGCGCTGTTGCGCCGATCAGTCGCTCGAACGTCGAGAATCGTTCTATCTCCGGTAACGCCGCGTTTCTCTCTGTTGTGTGCGTGATGACGTGCGTTATTTCCGTCGTTTCGTCATCTTCTCGATTCGTTGGTTGCTTCGGCCATTCCGATCTTGGTAACTTCAAGAAGGATGGTCCCGTGAACCACAGGTCGTTTTCGTTGGCTGGCGTATATCCGGCGCGTGTGGCGACGTCGGCTACGTTCAGATGCGTCGGTATCCATCGCCAGTCTTGCGGTCTGGATAACTCAGTTATTTCTCCCAGACGGTGTGCGACGAATGGAGTGTAGCGCTTGCTTCCATTCCGCAGCCAATGAAGCACCGTCTGAGAGTCGCTCCAGTACACGGTGTCGTCGACGTTGACACGGTGTTCTTCTTTGATTGCCTTCGCTAGTCGCGTTCCGATGAGGGCCGCTTGAAGTTCCAGGCGCGGTACGGTTTGGGTCTTCAAGGGCGCGACCTTAGCTCTTGCCGCTATCAGAACTGTCTCGATGACATGGCCGGCTCCGTAATGCAATCTCCAATACGCCGCCGTTGCGTAGGCTTCTTCGCTGGCGTCGCAGAATATATGAAGTTCACGGCGACGCACTTCTCTCCCCCCGTTATAACTACGGGGTAGCCGTAGTTGGTCGATTGCTGGCAGGCTTGTCAACCATGCATCGAAGTCCTCGCTCAAGTCGGATGGTAGAGGGTCGTCCCAGCCGGTCTTGAGGCGCCATAGTTTTTGAAGAGTTATCTTCGCTGTGATTGTGAAGCAGCTGAGCAGTCCGAGCGGATCGTATATGCTCATCACCGTCGATAATGCTTCTCTTTTCGTCGGCGGGCGTTGTCGAGACTTCACTGGCAGTGGGACTCTAGGCAGGGCGGTATTGAAGCCCAGCCGATCGGTACTCGCATCCCAAAGCAGGCCCAATGTCTTCTCTGCGTCTCCAAACGTCGTCGTCCCGCTTTTGGCTCTACTATCCGGGTTCACGGCTTGTAGTAGCTTCCTGTTGTTGCTGTTCCATCCCCTCAGGTGGAATCCAGCCTTCTGGTGCACTGCGTCGACTTGGGTGATGACTTCGTGGGCCTCTCTCGGATCATTGAAGCTGTCGACGAAGTCATCCATGTAGTGCGCTTCGGTGATTGCGCGCAGTGCTGCAGGGTGCGTCTCAGCATGCTGTCTCGCGTTGTAGTCCCTCACGCTGTGTGCGAGGAACGGTGAGCTCGATGCGCCGAAGATCATCGATGTCATCTTCAGCTTGCGCGGTGGTTCATTCTGCCTGCAGTCGCGCCACAGGAACATCTGTGCGGGTTGGTCCTCGCGGCGTATCTTGATCCGCAGGAACATTTCCTCGATGTCAGCTGTCACCGCGTATGCGCCCTCTCGGAACCGGAACAAAATGGTCTGCAGCGATCGTAGCAGATCCGGCCCTTCGAGTAGGTGATCGTTCAGGCTGACACCTCGAATTCTTGCTGCCGCGTCGAAAACCAGTCGCAGCTTCCCGGGCTTATTGGGATTCTTGACGGCGAAATGCGGCAGGTACCATGCGACGGGGCTTGCGTCCTCGGAGCCGTCGCAGGGTTCGGCGTATCCCTTTTTCACGAGGTTGTCGATCCTCCGCTGGTATTCTTCCATGTCGCGTGGATCTTTCTTCAGCTTGTTCTCTAGATTGGTGAGCCGGCGGAGTGCTGAGTCGTAACTCCGTGGCAGTTTGGCGTCGTCGTTTCGCCAAGGCAGGCCCACTTCGTATCTGCCGTCCTTGTGCTTCACGGTGCGTTCGAACGTGGAGACGGCACGCTTGTCCTCTTCGCGGACGTGTGATGCGTCGAGCGACACTCCGAGTGAGTCGATCCGGAAGTGTCTCGACACGAGTTCCTCGAGTCGGTCGTCTGATGCTTCGGTCGTGACGACATGTAGGATATCCTCGGTGCGGCGAAGCGATCTCGATGGCGCCGTCCCGTGGATTACCCATCCGAGTTCGGTTTTGGAGGCAGCTGGTTCCTTGGTTTTTCCCGACCGTAGCTCACGGGTCACTATGAGCTCCCAGTTGTCCGTCCCGATCAAAATGCGAGGCTTCGCATTCTTATATACGACTTCTCGCTCGTCGAGATCTCTTAGGTGTCGTAGCTTCATCGCCTCCGCCGGTATCGATTGCGGCGTGAGGTCCAGGCCCACCATGGTGCGAGCGTTGATTTTGAAGATCTGGTCACTGCGCGTTCCTTTTATTCCAATCTTCACTCGACGGCTCTGCACGTGACTTTGCTTCTTGTTTATTCCTCGGACGTTGAGCTGTGCGGTCGGTCCGTCGGCGCCGATCTGTCGCGCCAGGTCGTCGTCTAATAAGGTGACCGTCGAGCCTTCGTCGAAGAGCGCGTAGGTGTCGCAGCTCCCACGTTTGCCCGTGATTGTCACGGGGCAAATCTTCAATTTGACGGCGCGGCTTGTCGTCGTGGCAGCCGTCGTCGTTTCGGTGGTGGCTGGTTCCGTTGCGGCCGCGTTTGAGTCGGTCGCGCTCGTAGCCACGTCGTTCGTCGTTCCACGCTCATCTGCGTGCAACAGTCGGTGATGCGGTCGCTTGCATCCGTTGATTCCGCAGAGCTTCTGTCGGCAGTTCAATCGACGGTGTCGGCCCACGATGCATTTGAAGCAAAGGCCCTCCTTCTTCACCAGCTCCCATCGGTCATCATACGTTAGCTGCTTGAACTTTGGGCAGCTAGGTAGTGTGTGGGCTTCCTGGCATGAAAGGCATCTGCGCTGCGGTGCTTCTTCGGTGGCGACGTACACCGTCTTCTTCTTAGCCTCCGGTCTGGGGGCGGGGCGAGGCGTTTCTCGTGTTCGTTGCGATGTGGAGGGTGCGGTGAGGTTCGATACATAGTTGTATCGCATGCAGCGGTCAGCTTCCTTCATCAGGAACGATGAAAGTTTGAGTAGATCGGCGTTCGGGCCCGGCTGTGACTCGGCGAAGTTGCACCAACTCGATACAAGGTAACTTGGCATCTTGTCTAAGACTTCCCGGGTCAGCAGTGGGTTAAGCAGGTACTCTGGCTGCACGTTTCTCAGGACGGCCACGACGTTCTGTAGCTTCACCGCAAACATGTTAAGATCGTTCGCGGTAGGTCCAATCTTCGGCAGCTTCCGTAGATCGGCGAAAGCCATGTCCACTAGTCTTTCTGGCCTTCCGTAGCATTGCTCCAGTGTTCGCATGATCTCGTCGGGGTGCGTCGCGGTGCTCAACAATGATGCGACGTTTTCCCGAGCTTCTCCACGTAGGCAGTTTCTTAGTCTTGCCATATTCTCTGTAGGTGTGAATTCGTACAGCCGCGTTGTTTCTCGCATCGCAGTCGCGAACTGTAGCCATTCCAGCGGTGAACCAGAGAATATCGGTAGATCCGATGCTTGACGCGGCGGCGGTCGTGACTTCACAAGGGTTTCGAGGACAGAGGCGAGTTGATCGATGCCTCTGCCTCGCGATGACGACCGTCTTCGTTCTTCCCTATCTGGGCGTCGCGTGTCGCGTTCAGGTGGCGGTTCAGCCACGGCGGTCCTTGAGAGCTCCCCCCGTTGTTGGTCGACGTTCGCGTCGTCGAGCCACTCGAACACTCGATCTTGTAATTTATTTGCCGGTTCTTCAGCTTCGGGTTCGCTCTCTGCTCCGTCTAGCGTTTCTAACTCGATATTGAGCGTCTTTTTTATGAGGTCCGCTTCAATTTCGAGTTCTCGGCGTCTTATGGCAGCCAGTCGTTCTTCTGCTTCGATGCGTAGCTTCCGGCGTGCCGCGTTGCTCGCTGCCGAGCGGGTCGAACGCGCGACGTGCACTCTCCTCGCCGGTTGCACCGATGACGTCATCGCAGATGTCGTTATTCCAGTAGTCGCCGCTGTGTCCGTTGGGTGTGCTGCGCGTTCGTCCGCTCCGCTCGGCGGCTGCGTAGTCACTGCCAAGGCGACGCGTGCTCCGGCAACGTCTGCCCCAGCGCGGTTCGCGTTAGGCGCTAGTTGCGAGACTTGCGGTGCGGTGCGTAGGCTCTCCCCGGCGTTACCCGTCTCGAGGCGTCCTCGTACGGTCGGTGTACTTGAGGGCGATCTCGGCGGCTGGTCGAAGACACGACGTTGGTTTTCTTCGTCTTGGCTTCTTGTAAGCACCATCTTGAATTGCTGTTGCTGGATCTCGAAGGTTCTATACGTGTTTAGATCCGGCTTCTCGAAGGACCAAAACTATTGAGGGTGCTGATCCGGCTCTATGGACCAAACTGTAGACGATGCTGTATAACCGTGGATGATGGTGAAAAACAAAGACGAATTTCTTCTATAGGCGATTTATTGTATTTTCTTCTTACTGGCTACTTATTACTGCTTGACTATACTGCTTGACTGACTTGACTTGACTACGAATATTTACAAATTTGGCCCTACCCTTATTCTACACTTAACATCTAACTTAGCTACTAGTGACGCGCGGCGGCCGACCAATCACAGCGCGTTTTACGCCCGCGCGCCGGGTGGGGGAATCGCCCCCACCGTGCGGACGGCGCCTACGCAGCCAATGGGCTCCCCGATAATTCCGCTAATGTAGGCGCTGTGATTGGTCGTTCGATCTGTACATTTTTCGGCACGTGGCTGTCTTCAACACAGGATGTCTAGAAAAGTATAAATCATGTTAAATAGTACGTCTTAAAATAGTTATCGTGATACAATAGTGTAATTTTCATTGCATAGAGATATAATAAGATCCAAAACTGAGTAGTCTAGATCCTTAGATCTTAAATATGTCAAAACATCCAAACCCCAGACAGCAGTGAACAAATAATGTCGTAACAACGAGACCGGGAATCGTATCCAGGAGTTCAGAGACGACCTTTTAACGTGTGCATCATTTGCCTAAGGAATTTGTCTAATTAGACTACGTGAATCAAAATATTTGCTATACCAAGTACTTATGAATTTTAGCAGCCACGGAACAGAGTAATTAAAATTACACTCTATCTATGTTACGGAAAGCCTATTTAAAGTCTTGTTTGCGTATATATTGACTCAAGGCTACGATCAGAGGTATTAATTACAGCAAACGTAATACTGGCTATTAACATGAATGATGAAGCATGGTTTGCTTGCCTGTTTGCAGTGATTCGTGATCATTGTCAACTAATGGAATTGCAAGTTGTGATAATTTATAGCCAAGGATACTTGCTTATCGACAATAGTTTGCTTTATGCTTATCTCAAAACATTTGGTCAATATTACTTATGTAATTTATTATTAATCAGCTCTTAAGTCAACATTCCGGTAATACCTCGGTGGGATAGTTGATAAGCGCCGCGGCATGCGATTTGTCTTTTGATTGTTGTCGTTAAGCAACCTTCACGATAAGCGCCGCAGCACGCGATTGTTGTCGTTAAGCAACTTTCACAAGGGTCGGCCACGGGATGGGTGACCAAAAAATTATTATCTCGAGCTACTCCGTGCTTCGAAAGGCATGTTAAGCCGTTGGTCCCGGCTGCATTTGTAGTCGTAAATACCCGTTAATTCACATTTGGCCAGCGTGGAGTGTCAAGGTCCATGCTCCTTAACCATCTATAGGGAAAGTCTGAGCCCCTGCAGTGGGGACGAAATAAAGGGCTGATAATGATGAAGTCAAAATTCCAGTTTTTTATTTTTATTTCATTAAGAAAGTGAAACCTGTATGTTTAATTATATTACAAAAGGAATCCAACAAGACATTACTAATATTAGGTACATCAAAATAAAAAGTTACAAACTCCACAGTTACATTGTTGTCGAAACTACAATATTATAAAAAAGAAATATTTGATTATTTATTTTTATTGAATAGAGTTCAGATCTATTGGACAGATTTTTATGAATTCTTTCACCTATGAGAATCTGCATCATACGTGGGTTATAATTAAGGTGGGCGAAGTCACTGGAAAACAGCTAATAGAAAATAATCTGAAAAAGATAAGATTAAATTACATAACATTTAATTATGTTCAGCTTAAAAAAATCTGACGAGCTATCGTCTCCCCAAACGTCAAAAACAACAGGAAGAATAGGAGTCTCCTCCGTGCAACATGATAAAACTGGAGCTTTACTAAATATAACGTCATAGAAACCAGACTAGAAATCAATAGTTGTGACAAATGACACGGATGCCGGCTGTGACGGCGAGACGGGAACGATGCGACGACGACTCGGGTCGTGCACAGAGTGGACACGGATTGAATCTCGTTTCGTTCGCAACTCTGTTAGGTACAATCCATTGAATAACAATATACCATAGGTACATCATGAGTAGACAGATTATACCCGAAATTCTAAACCAACTTAAAGATTTTGAAATCATAATTAATGATTGATAGGTTTTATTAGACTTTGCATGGGTGAACTAAGTCGTTCTTGTAGTTATGCTCATGCTTGGTATATTTTAATTTCTCCTCTTCATTTAACGTTATACCTCAGAGATGTTTTGCATAAATCCTCAAATACATCCAACCTTAAATACCGTTTCATTATAAAACGAGGACTAACTTTAGTAAAAGGCTTAAACCATTATCTGACCAAAATGAGTCGACACATATCAATTTGACGTTTTTTTGTATGTCATTGTCAATTTGTTTTAAGCAGCCAATGGTGTAAACCAAGTAGACAGATTGTTTTGAATTCAGTTCGCGTTGTGACAGACACATTGGTTAAGAAAATTTGCTTTTGTATATAAAAACGAAAAGTTATGGTATGTGTATATCATTTTTTTTTATTATTAATGATACATCATCATCAGTTCTTTTATATCCCCACTGCAGGGGCTCAAGCCTTCCTTATGGATAGTTAAGGAGGATGGGCCGTGACCCAAAACGTTGGCCCAATGCAGATTGGAGAATATTAACTACTGCAAATTCAGCCGGGACCAACAACTTAACGTGCCTTCCAATACACGGACTAGCTCAAGATGATAATGTTTTGGTTACCAATCCCGTGATCGACCCCTGTGAACGTTTTTAAACAACAGAGTCTTGATAAGTTTCTATTTTTTTCTAAGTAGGGATTATTTAATTCTCGAAACTAATTACACCGTTACCTTTCAGATATTCGTGGAGTAGAAACATTAAGCGGGACAAAAATCCAAGCAAAGGTATTAGGACAAAAAAAAAGAGAAAATGTGACAAAGTAAAAGCTGATCATACATGATATAACAAATGTAATAGCGTATGAATCAATAGCTGTGACAAATGATGCGAACGCTTGTTGTGACGTTACGAGCGAGACGCAACCGTCATGAAGGAAAATGGTGTAACATTACTCCAACTGAAATAAAAGGGAACGTATTAAGCCTTTCTAAATGATGACAATTTTATCCAATAGAATAATTGAAATCTTTAAAAGACAAAATTGCTTTAAAAATAATTATAACATAAAAGTAGATTTTTCTTGATAAATGATTCCAACATTTATATTTGCAGAAAAGGAGAAAACAGATTGGCTGAACTTAATAGCAGGCTGCTAACATTTTGACGTTATCGTATTAACCATCTTTGAGGGTTCATATTACATCGTCAAGTCTGTGTTACTTTTCTATATTTTTTGTCCCATCTAAAAGATGTCACATTTAAAATTGGAATCTTATGTAATTCTAGACTTGATCAATACTTGTTTAAAAAAGTAAACTCTTTTCTAACTTTATCCTAATTCAAAACAATTTTTATCTTTCGGAAAATTTGCATACGGATTAACTACTGATTCAAATTCTTACAAACTTTGTACTGTTTTCAAATTCTTACAAACAAGATGTATTACGTTAATGATATTCCTATTGCTATGGGACCAATTGATACAGTGATGGACGATCTCTGTCCACGGATTACCGCGTACATACTCAATGGATCTTCTGCATTAGCCCGATGTAAGCTACACGGATCTATTTTGGGACCGCTTTACTCGTGTATTGGTAAATGAACGGTCTGTAATCTAATAATGTTACTATTCACTGGTGACACCGGTTCAATTCAGGAGATCTTAACAAAATTATGTAAAATGTGACTGTCAAGGGTTTATTAATTTTCAAATTTCCATTTTCACCGCATTGATTGGCTTATTACATATTTATTTATTGACCTCCGTAGCTAAGTGGTCCACATGCCATTTTTAAGGTGTCGCCATTTTTGAGGTCCTGGTACGATTCTTGGTCATTGGTCGTTGTAGAAAATGGACTTCTCTATATTGTCTCGGGTCTGGGTGAAGTGGTACCTTCGTTGTGTCAGATGCTCCATAATAGGGGGGCTCTAGCTACTCATCTTCAAATCTGAGCAATGTATGTGATGACGTCTAATATTTAGTTATTATTATTGCGTATTGTATTTTAAATTTCTTACATTAATCTGATGAATGCCCTATTATATTTGTTGTTTATAATCATATGTATTTTAAGATAATAATAAAGAGAATGCGAATTCACACACGGGAATAGGTAATTTTAGAAAGACCCGATTAATCTGAACTGACTCATAACTAAACCAGGTTTTATTTTTTAGCTTCGAAAGCAAATATGCACTTTAGGTCGCTTACCCAGCGAAATAATGAATTAGGTAAAAATTATACTATACAACACATCATTCTGACTGCTTGCAAGGTATGCGGCATAAATAATAGATACTCATAGATAGAGAGGTTATAATATTCATATAAGTTTTTGATGTAATAAGATCTGACCCGTATGAGGAAAGGATTTTGTTACTACACCCTGATTTTCAGTGAAGCGAATATTTGTAATTAAGCAAAATAAATAATAAGAAACTGTTCACCCAGTACTAACACTAAATACTCATCAAAATACATTGAAAATTTGTTTATAGTTATAATATTTATTTTGGATTCTTACGATGTCATTGTGAAGTAGATTTCTAAAGGAAGAATTTTGATATTTTCTTCTGATCTCCAATACGTCGTTAGTTACAATATACCATTCTGTGGTTTCATCCGGCGAGGTGGCTTGTAATAGTAACAAGCGCGCAGTCTCTAGGCCGGCGGCAGGTTATGCCTGCTTTATTGTCTTGTTAGCAAACTTTGTACAGCGACGTCAATTCAGGTGAACAGCCAGGCCGCACAGTTGGCGAGTTCGAGGTTTAGATGAATAGGTTCCGTGTTTTCAAAATGGAAATTTTATAGCCTTCTATGAGGCTTGGGTTAAATGATAATTGAAAATTTTCCATTGTAATTAAGCTTATTTGCAAATGCGAAAAATCATTACAGTTGTAAATTTAAGTAGCATTACGTAGAAAGCGAGTGCTTTTAAAGTCAAAATAGCTGTGTGTAATACTTCAATTCAATTCATACGATAGTGGGAGCAAGGCTTGAACATTGTTTTTTCCTGGATCGTTCCCCCCACTCCTTGTACGTAGTAAAAAATCCTTTTTTAAATACCCTTCGTAGTTAAAATAATATTTTAGTACGTGCGTACTTATAGTGAAATTTTAAAAATCCATCAGCAGTTTTGCAAAATGTGTCTGTATTGTGGCATGTTCCGGATAAGATCTGATGGCAAAACTTTAAACATGTTACTTTAAGATATAATTTCTAAGCTGATTTTGCAAAGGTCGCATTAGGTGTATATCTAAGTAGGAACAAGATGAAAATATTATTATTATTAAAAGAATAAAGTTCAATTGTAATTAAAAAGTTCATAGTCACCAGTAAACTCGTGATAGTTTACGTTTACCCAAGACTTGTTTCATATAGAGTAAATTTTTTCATAAATTTGCAACATTGTAAAACTCCTTGTTATATGTACTCACTAATGAAATTTTTCAGTTTATTAAAAACTTTTGTGGCCCCAGAGCAGCGTTTCATTGCACCGAGCGGGCGAATGCTTCTCCTTTATAGATGGTCCCGGTTACTAAGATATTAGTTGGTGCGCTTCAGAATTCAAACTAGCATCCAGTCTTGTGATTAAGCTCTGTGAACTAATCCTACCTATTATGGCCCCCCATCGTAAGTTTCAAGACATTACTTCGTGTAAAGATTGTATGTTTTAAAATTATTGTTCACTCTATTATAATTATTGTACTCTTTGAATTTGGGTTTACTAATAAAAGTCTAAACAAAGGGCTGTTTATTATTAATTTAAATTAAAACATAGATTACAAATGATCATAATATTAATAAGTCAATCACGTATAAAAGCGTGATAGGAGTTCTTCAAGTTACTGTATTAAACTGCTATTTTAACTTCATAAATATGCTAGTGGTCACACGATTGAAAGACTGTTCCATACAACATGCGTGGGTTTAAAACAAAGGCTGAATGCTGCCAGGCCCGCTGCAACGTCGGACGCAGGCCAGTTTCTGCTTCCGCTCTCGTACGGATGTATATGTTGTAAACGGAACGGATTTCATGTACACGTGACGAATGCATTCAATTCTTATAAAGAAATTGAATATTATAAGCAAGAACTTGTAAACAAAAAATTTTCAGCAAAGTTCCTAAAAATTTTGCTTTCATATAAGAACAGTTTTCTTCTTGAATATAAAAGTGTTCTAATCTACCGTTAAACGATGCAATTAACACACTTTCGAGGCTCTCGAGCGATCGCCAACTATTCGCGATAAAAATTTGAAAAGGAGAACACAATAGAAAAATATGAGAGTTCCTTTTAAGCCCAGTCGGTGAGGCTGTATTATTCGCTTACTGGAGGGTAGTTTCTTTTAACGATAATTGCAAGCTGTATTGGTAAGGAAAGCGGTAAAGCTGAGTATAGTGTTACTATGGCCACGTGATTATTATTTCCTTGTAATGAAAAGGCGGTTTAATAAGAGAGAACTTTGTGGAAGTAAGGTTTATTAACTGAAAAGCAAAGTATCTAGCTGGGTTAGAAAAATGGAAATAATTTTCACATTTTTCATCAGATTTAAATACAGCAGCAAGCAATAACGGTATTATAAATATTGTGTATAATAGTTGTGGTTCTGGAAAAGTATTTAAATAAAGAATTCCGTTTCAATTTGTCTTTACAGTAGCCTTATATTTATATGACTTATATTTTGAACGTGGATGTATAATATATATAGGTATTACTGTCTAAAATCGCAAATAACTAAAGCACTTGTTAAGGAAATCTGAAATAACTAAGGCAATGAAATAATGTAAGTCATCCTAACTCGCAAAAAAAAATGTTTTCTATGTTGACTCAAACAGGCATCATTCCTGGACGGCAGGAATGTTGCAACTTCAAAATTGTTGTATGAACCACTCGGCTGTAGAGTATACCAAATGATTACATCAAACCCATTTGTCTACTTATTTTTCTTCAAATTAATAAGTATTAGGTAATAACTGTTTAAAGATAAATGATTTGGAAATCAATTTTGGGACAATTTTAGAAGAACAGGACTTCGACCGCTGCATAAATCAGTCAATTCCATAATGCTTTATTTAGTCTTTAATCATAAAATGACATTCATGTTTGAATCTTTGCGTGATAAAATGCCACTCGTATCTGTACCTCATTAGTTTGGGTTTTACATGTTATATATACGAATAGTGATCGGAATATAGATTAAAACCTAATTGAAGCGAAACAGACTACTAACAATGTTTGTACTGATAGGCTCGCTGCTAATAAACAACGACGCAACTTGTTTGCAACTAACTACGATGGACTGTTGTAATATGGTCCTGTTGGGAATGCTAAATGTAAGTTCGATAACGCTTCTGACAAATTTGATGTGATTTTCATTTTATTCAAACGTGACAAACAAAGATAAAGCATTTACATTACAGCATTAAATAAAGAATTTTCATTTTTTTCAGTGGAAATTTCGAGAAGAATGTATTTCGCACTATTATTTCATAGAATCGAGACATTCTTTTCCAATAAAAAACCTATAGGTCGAAGAATCATTCAGTGAGCAGCATAATATTTATGTTAGAAAAGCAAAATATGATAGAAAAAATTATTCGAGATATTGATGTATAACGGATAGAGTCGAATACTCAGTTGAATACTCATTAATAGGAAACTGGAAATCAATACTGCTAAGTAAAAGAAAAAAATTATAGACGCAGGTATAAGAAGTTAAATTCGAAAATAATATGTGACACAACGCAAAACTTTGTACTAATATATTTACTCGTACCTGTATTCATGATATAAGAAATCATCTTCCTAAACATTTACTTTAAACTCAGAAACTTAGATCTGATACCGAATTAACAAGTTAGATATCTAATACATTTAATTATATAAGTCTTATGATTAGCATAGTGCCAGGTTGATTAATATTCTTAATTAGTTTTATAGTATTACTATAAATAACACAATATACTACGTGAACAGCAAGATAATGGACCTTACCACGTCTTAATAAGATATTTAACTCGCACAGAATGTGCTTACTGTTCGCCAGCACTATTAATTATCCAGTGACAGTACAAGACTACACAAACGTCCACAATCGAATCCATCATTACCCTTTGCTCGACTACAAACTATCGCTTGATACAACTTAACTACTTCGACTTAATTACGTGTAAACTTTCAATCTACATTAATTTTAAACGCGACGGTTGAAATGAACTTCGGGTGGTCCTAGTTCAGATTTCAATTGCGATTATTGTTTTCTTTCATGTTTTTTTCGTGAAAGTATTTTGGTAAAAAAAAAATCCAAATAAATCATTTCATCAGTGACCAAAAAAGCGAAAGGTTTTCACGATTTCAACTTCATTATATACTAACTTACATAGAAAGTTTCATTCTCTATTTCAACCCTTTCAACTTTTTTTTCAAGATAAATTGGAACCTATCATTCTCCAAATTCTATATCTGTTAAACACTGGATAATAAAAGTACTATGAGCTCGATCTTTCCATCTTTCTCTTTCTAGAAACTTTCTCTGGGCTTGTCGTAGGATGGGTGACCGTAAATTCGTTATCTTTAACTCCTCCGTGCTTGTTGTGTGGAAGGAATATTAATCCGTTGGTTACCGTTATATATGGTAGTCGTTAATACTAATACATACTCGGACCGCGATGTGGGTAATGACGCGTTCTCCCTATTCGATTCGATCTTATCGATTAAAAGCTTGTGCTCCAGCAGGTGACATTAATTGACTGATGATAAAAGAAACTATATATAACGATCTGGCACTAAGATAAGAAAAATGGTTTTTCTGTACGTAATTACCACGTTCTATCACAATAAATTGTTTCCAATCAAACCAGAAGCCATAAGTCAAGAGAGTTAATATGCGAGTTAATGGGAATAGAAAGTGAATCGGTACCCAGCCGTTGCGAAGGCAGCCAATAACCCTCAATCGGGAATCGCCGGTCTCATTATCCCGCCCCGTGATATCGATTGACTTTCGCGTGTTGCAGACGGACGACGTGGATTATTCTAGAATATTCTCATTCGAAATAAGAATTTATTTTATTCCACCAAGGTTTGTTGATATCAATATTAACATGGATAGAAACAAACTGTATTGTGACGTCACTATTTATATAAAAACGTCACTTTAAAAAATACATTTGGATAGATAGAAAGGCTGAAATTAATATTAAAAAAAAATACACTTCTTACTGATTGACCGCCAACGACCATTTCCAGATGACGGCATAGACATCAATTGGTGCAATCGACAAAGAAATAATAATTAAAATTATAATTAACTTTTATAATTTTATCCCTTAAATGAAAGTTACTAATTTATATTATTTAAGTTATTGAGCACGAATTATCTCGACCCATTTAATTTTAGAGTTTTCGATGATTTCTAGTATGATTTCCAAATATATCATTAATAGCTCCTTTACATTGATCGACACACATTGCTTAGATTTCAAGACTAGTAGCTAAAGCCCCCATATTATGGAGCATCGGAGACAGCTATGATACCACCACATCCAGTCCAAAAACAAATATTTAAGTCAATAGAATTGTCGATCAATCATTCATTTCATCCAATACTTTTTACTGATATTCCGTTGTTCACATATGTTTTGATTTTTCCCTGAGATCATTTCATAAATTTTATATTCAAATCCAGTTTTTTGTAGATAATACATCTTCATAGTCTTGTTTGTTACTTTTATAGCTAAGAATTGAAAAATGGTCGCCAGTTTAGTAAGCCAACCACTTCTGCCCCCTCACGTAAGCAGTCTCAGGTTCAAATGCTACTTTTTACAACTCTCGAGCCGACTTGGTCAACGGAGGCTTTTGTTTTATGTAACAATGGGAGCTCCAAAACATAGGGTGGGTTCGCATTCGCGTAATATAGTTTGTTCTTTATTATTTAATGTAGAGAAACCATTGGCGATGTGGGATTCGAAAAAAAAATATTTAATAAAACAATTTTTGAACGTTTCAGTGCTTAATTTTTAATTTCTCTGTAGGCGTATGGCTTGTATGCCGATTTTAAGGTGTCGCCATCTCAATGTCGTCGCAATGAACTTCTTTGCATTATATCGAGTCAGAGCATTGCGTTACCGTCGTTTTTTCAGATATTCCATAATATTTAATAAAACTTTAGCTACTTTTTATATCAGATCTACGTACTATTTTGTCAATGTTGTCAAAAAATATTTCTTCATTTTATTACAATATTTTACTTTTATAAATTCTGTTTTTTTTTTTAATAACTATGCAGCTTACAAAAGCTTGCTGGCAAATCTGAAACACCTACAAGTACACAGCAACATAACAGGTTACAACAATAGATCAAAATTCAAAAATCTATTTTTATAATTGGTTTGTAATTTTCCCTTAAGTTATTACTTTTATTATCAACTAATAGACGAGTGTAAAAGATTACTTGCTTCCTTATTTGATGGTTTTGTCAATATTATTTCTTTGGGATGTCAATTATTTTATTATATATAACTTGTTTTTCATTCAGAATATTATCTTTACCATATTTTCTACAATTTGGTTATATAATCATCAGCCCTGTTATATCCCCACTGCAGGGTTCAGGCCTTCCTTATGGATGGCTTAAGAGGATGGGCAAAAACCATCGCGAACCCAATGCGGATTGGAAGGTAATGACAACTGCAAACACATTCGGGACCAACGACTAATTGAATATTTTATTTAGGTAATTGCTTAATTTTAACACCAGCATCCTCCCTAATTTCATTGATTATACTTGATCACTAATACAATGATCCATTGTTACTGATTTCCTTCGATCAAATTCAGTCAATTCAATTAATACAAATCATTATATTTGATCAATTTGGCAATCACTATGCATCTCAGAGTATTAAGGACAAAGTGGATTTTCATAAAGAATATTTTCCATTTCAGCATTGTGAATGCAAAATTGATAAAATATATAATAATTGGAACAGAATTTTCATTTTTATCGAAAGTCTAAATATTTGTAAAAAAAGCTTTCGGCTGTTTGTGTGGATTGCCTCAACATTGATGAAAATGCGCTCTGTGGTAGCAAGAAAGTAACAAATGCTTAAAAAATTCGTCAGTCCTGTCAGCTCCTACGTAGCTTAGTGGTTAGAACAGTCACCCGGATTGCCAAAGGTCATGGATCCCATCTCAGAGTGCCAGGGACAAAGTGGATTTTTGAGGATTTTTCATTAGGAATTTTAAAACAAATCAGTTAGATAGTGATAGCTCGTTTTGGCAACTTTCAGAAGTAACTAATCGTCATCACCAGCCCTTTAATCCCTTTGATCCCACTGGGGCTCAGGCCTTCCCAATAGATTCGAATCAAATCGAATAGGGAGTGTACGGACTATGCGAGACATACACCTAACAAAGGGGAAATGTAAATATAAAGTCACTGGTAATGGTAAAGGATAAAGTTTATTTTAAATACACTATTTAACAAATTATAAGAATGAGGAAACAGTATGGAAAAGTAATGGTAATGGAGTATACACGCGATTGGTATGGTGGTCGACGTATAACTAACAATGAATAAAAAACCTATAACTAAGTAAATCACTACGATGGACTTCAAAATATGCATACGGTGCAATATGAACGCGGCCGGCACGTTCGTGGTCAATGTACGTCTCGTACAGGGCGAATGGGCTAAGGTCCAGTGCGGATTGGTAAGAGCAGATGTAACCGGAACCAACGATGTACCTTTCGAAGCACGAAGGAGTTCGAGATAGTAAATTTTTGACCACCCATCCCATGACCGAGTGGCTATGCGAAAATTCCTTAAAAACCGTATCGCAGGCCTACACTATAATAGCACGGAAATATTAATTCGATAAACAAAAGACACAAGAAGACTAAAAACTTCCACATCGAAGTATATTAAGCGAAACTTTCCATATTAAAAAAAATACGAAAAGTTCTCTCCAACATTGTCGAGACTTGGCAGGAGCCTCAAAAGGTATGAAAGTTATCTCATAATTTGTATTCTAAATCTCATTACTCCCGATCGTATCGAGGGAATCTTGGCACGGCTCCGCGTGCTTATTATTTCGATCGCTAATAATATTGATAAAGAGAGCCACGACTCGAAAATTTTCACTGTTTCCAATTGAACATTTCCATTTCACTATGATAGTTTATTGTGAAATTTGTGTACTAAAAGATAGACGAGTACAATAAAATAAGTGTGATAATTAAATTTTATGTTATGTTATTGATTTTTGCTTATAAAACAGAATATTTTTTTTATAACCTATTCTGTGGCTGTTATGGTTATTACACATAGCTGTTATAAACGACGAGGTAAATGGTTCGTTTAATACCATTTTGTCAATCATATCGGTAGTGTTGTTTTATAGGTTAATTCAATACAAGGTATACTTATGTCATGTATTATCTAATACTTAATCCAATACCTAATCCATATCATATAGCTGTCTGTTCTGCCTCTCCGCGACTAACTATACGCGGCTCATCTTCCATCAAACATGTGCCAAACGTTCCGTTCCGTTCCGTTCCTTTTTTCTTCGGGTTTTATTTTATTCAGAATCCTCAAGATCGAAAAATCGCTTCATTAAAATATGAAGTCACCTTCTATCACAATATTATAAAATATAAAAAAAAGTATATAAACATACACTCGTCACTCGATGTGAAGTCAGACAAGCTTACCTATATAGGTATATTAATCTAGCAAACATAAGTATAATAAAATAAAATGAACAAGAATAAGTATAATAAGATCAGAAATCCGGATCTTCTCGGACAGTAAATCAGTCCTACAGGCTCTCAAAGGAAGTTCTGTCCGATCGAGTCTTCTACAGGAGTGTCACCAAGTTCTAAACATGGTAGGGACACACAATATAATTACTATCCAATGGATAAAAGGATACAGTGGATCACGTGAAAATGATGCAGCTGACGAACTGGCACGCAGAGGATCAGATGCAACACCAATGGGCCCGGAACCGATCATTCCTATTCCGGTAAGCTGGTTAATTGGTAGGATACGTGAACACTCGAGTAAACTGCATCAACAGTACTGGCACACTTTAGAAACCTGTAGGCAGGCCAAACTTGCACTACCCCGAGTGAACGCTCGCCTCTCCAAAGCCCTCCTACAGCTAAGTACACCATATTTGCGCCTGGTAACGGGTACTATTACTGATCATGGCAACTTTAACAGGCACCTTTTCAATCTAGGTGTCACTGACAGCCCCTTGTGCAGAGGATGCATAAAGGTGGAAGAAACAGCCACTCACGTCCTGCTGGAATGCAACGGAGTGGCCAACTACCGGGTAAAGCACCTCGGCTCGCCGGGCAACTGCAAGAGGCCATCGCAGATGTGAAGGCGCTGGGGGCGTTTCTAGCAGAGCTGGGCTGGCTGGAGTAGTATCCGGCCACACGCCCTCCAGACGCAAAATAGGCGCAATTTGGTCGTCGAGTTGCGGAGACGCCCGTTGAAGAAAGAAGAAGAAGAAGTATAATAGCAGCATCCGTTCTCGTGAACGGGGTCTCAACCAAATTTTAGAGAACGCACAGACCCGACCCACACCACAGAGACTTTAAGGAGTATTAGTTTTACATTTTTTTTTTCATTTTTATACCAATAGTATACTTTTTACTATCTGTTTGCTATACCAAAACATGATTTCAGCTTCATACGAATTATTATTTCGTAATCATTACCCGCTTACCGACCACAGTTACCAACCAGCCAACCGTAGCACTATGGAGCCCTAAAAACCCAATAACGTTCAAAATAGACCTGACTCTATTCACGACTATTGGTTCGCAACTAAATCCTCTTCGAATGCCGGTTTGATTCCCGTTTAAAGTCGAATAGGCCGGAAATCGATTGCTTTGGAAGCTTTACATTCGAATTGTTGGAACGTAGACATAGAGTAACTAGACATACCTACTTACTAATTAAAAAGCAAATCCGATTTATTGTCTTACACTTAAAACCAACAAAGAAGTCTAATCAATAAATAATATTTGCGAAAAATATTAATATTGATAAATCATAACATGACGAATGTGACTTAAACGATTCTAAATATAATTTGATTTGTTTTCAAACTCTTCCAATGTCGACTTTATTAATATATTTAAATTATCAAAGTTTGCCAATGAGAAGCAATTACTAAGACACGAGCCTTTAGACGACAAATCAACACAAACAATTTATCACCTCGTCCATAAACTACACTGGAGCAGCACTCTTCGAGACATTAATAGAATGACTTTCTTATTATTTCGGCCAATACAAAGGAGCTGGTTGGCAATTTCCTCGAACAGGCTTACCATTTCCATCCACTTTGTATCTACGCCCCGGCCTGTGCGAACGGAAATAACGCGCTTAATAGATTCGCTTCGGCTCACAAGTGCGCTGACAACTGGATAATCTATTTATGAGGAAAACTGGCCGCCAGAGAGCTGGTCTGTATAACTGTAACACTGTTACATATACAAACTTTGTGTGTATGTGACATAACGCACGTATTTATGAACGAAGTTAGTACAAAATTATATTAGATACATTTGTAGAAACCTATTTTAGCAGAAAGCGCTAAAATCGCAGGATATTACTTTAAAGTTATAACGTTAGCGTCCAAAACATCTATTGACATAAATACAAGTTAGTCTTAACAAATATCCTAAATTCATTCATTCACAACATATATTTGTTAGAATTCGAGACGCTTGATCAATTTGAAGATAAAATTTTCGAGCTGGTAACATAGAATATGCCACTTCACCCATTGCTATGCGATGCGCCCTTTAGCTCGAAATCCACGTTTGCCTTTGTAATCCTTTGTATTTTTGAAAAATCCGCTTTGTCCTTGGTACTCTGTGATGGGATTCGAACCCATGTCCTTCGCAGTCCGGGCACTGCTCTATCAAATAAGAATATTTTCTAATATAGCATTGTGAATTCAAAATTAATAAGAATATAATTGTTTTTAAAGTTAATTATATTAAATAGATACAATACACCTATTTGCTCGAATTTATTATTTCCAACCATTTTGCAAACATCAATGGTTGCTGCTACTGCCTGAACATACCTTTATTTATATTTATACTATTATTTTTGCTACAAATATTTCTGTTTTTTTGTTCACGGATTTGACAGATGATGTCCCGGTTGGAGAAGAAAAAGAATAATTACTCCTAATAGTGTTTTGTTTGTTAACCTACTTTTAACTGTTTTGTTTTTTCTAATCATTTATTTTCCCTGCGTGTACCACTTGTGAAGGTATATAAAAAGTTTTCTTTCTTTCTTAAACTTTACATTAAGATATTATGAATGAAATCCTCTATTTCCAGTAACTTATTGGATATCTCTCTAACTCTTTTTATTTCAACTACCATTTAAGAACTAAAACATTTTTATGACAATCATACCTTAAAATACAAAAACTAATTGCAAAATAATAACGATTATCCACAGTTCTATAATCAGTCACTTTAGAATACAGCAAACATTTTTCACTTACGATTATCAACAGAAGTTCAATTTAAAAATAAACAATCTATATTGGTGACTCTCGATCAAAATACAATGTAAAATAAACACGCGGCATGCATTTTATTAATGGTCCATCACTTACTGTGAAAAAACACCGTCGAAAACACTCACCTGCAACAAAACAAGCGACCAAATTAAAAATGCACTCGATCATCAATCAGTTAATGGCGTACGTATTACAAAAGTTTATTCTGGATGATTTATACGGCACGGAACAGCAATACGCGGGCTACAGCCATACTGGTATGCGAAATAAAATGTTATGGTACAATTTTGCTGTGTATAAGTGACACCGATATGGAATTGGAGTTTGTTCTTTTTTCTTTTGTACTAGTGTATTAATTAAGCTTTTGAGATAATTTTGGTTGTTGAACACATTATAAATATATCACTGTAAAAGAAGCATACTTGACGAAAGATGCGTCGCGTCATATACAGGGTGTTTGGTAATACATGTATAATCCCGAAACATGGTCATACAACCTAGCACAAAGAACACAATTAATATGTCAAAAAACAATTTCACGTAAATTGAGATTTTCATACAAATATTTGAACAATTTGTTTTTAATTAATATGCTACAACCCTGAAAGCTTATACGTGCCGTCCCGGCGTACTCGCTCTCTCTCTCTCTCATTACCTCTCACTTTCTCTCGTTTCCTAGAACAACAGCTGTTTTTAGGGTTGTCAGCGTACAGTTTTACTTCGAAGAAAAAAGCTAAATATCTAGGTCATGTGCAGGGTTTCAGACTTAGTGATCATTATTCTGGGTTCTATTCATCATACCGTATGTGCCATATTCGGGATTATACAGGTATTACCAAACACGCTGTATAAGGTGTAATATTATATGGTAGGACTTAGTGGGTTGGATTAGTTAAATATACTGAACAAATTTTACTATAGGATCAACACTGAATTAATGAAAAAATAATCAGCCGTTTCATACTGTCAGGGAATGTAGGTATTACAATTATGTATGCATTATTATATAGGAATGACGCAGATAGTAGATGCAGCAGGGACTAATGACTTAAGTGTCTTTCGAAGCACGAATAACATGATATAGTAATTTGTTTGCCACCCATCCTATGACCAGCCGTTACGAAAGCTACTTAACCTTTGCATTACAAACCGAACGCGCTTACTACTACGGCATTAAAAAAAATTAATTATTATGAAACATTTCGATATTAACACTTTTGAAATTAAAAGAATTGGAATCTTCTAAACTGATATTATAATTATTTCACCCAAGGAAAGCTCCATCATACGCGGATAACATAGATTATCATTTACACAAGCGAAAACAACTAGTCTATACTAGTATTATAAAGAGAAAAGATAGGAAAGATTTGATTTATTGTTTGTATGTTTGTTTGTTTCCATAGAATAGGCTCCAAAACTACTAAACCTATTTTAAAATTCTTTTACCTACTTAAAAACGTTATACGCAGATGACATACATTATAATTTAAGTGGGAAACATTTGAAAACAGCTAGTATTCAATAAAATGAACAAAAAAACGTAATAATAATTAAATCCGTTCAAAAGCGGTTTTACTAAAAATAATTAAGTTAAATACTATAACTGAAGCAACTGTAATATGTGTTGACTATTTATCATCACGAGTTGTCATTAAAGTCCACTTTATAATTGGGTAGTGCCGGTCGTTTTTCGACTCTCGTCGGCACTATTCGTCATCATCATAGCTCCACAGTACTTATGCACACTGTTCTGCAAGCATTAACTAAAGACATTACTTTCGTTAAATAAATTAAAATAAAGCTGCGTGGAAATATTTTTTTTTTATAATATGCAGTATTCAGTATAGTAGATTAGTTTATTCATAAGAAAGATTTTATGAAAAAGGCTTTATTGTAAATGTTTTTGAAGAATTTTCATTACCTTCAGAGGACACAAAATAAAGTCATTAAAACGTTTTTTCTCTATCGAAAATATATAAAGGAGACGACCCACGCTTGATAGTTTCCCCCCATAAGTAAGTGTCATGTCATGTCTTTTTTATATGTCAAGATCAAATTTGGATATTTAGGATGTAAGTTTACATGCATACAGTTTTCTCGTAAATAAAAAAGAAATTTCGTTTAATAAGCGGATCGACTGAAAATGCCATTATCTAAATGTTGATACAGGCACTTAAAAGCATAAAAAATATTTGAAAAATTTGAATAGGCCGAGAAATATATTTTTTTAATCACTTACCACAAAATGTCTTATTTCTGCGATTAGTTTTGAACTCTGACCTGAATCTATTAAGGTTTATAATATATTGGAGAAAATCGACAGTTTTATATAATAATCGCTGGAAAATAACTGGCAATCGCTTTTATTCTTAAGTCCAAAACGCGTTGTTATTGTAAACATAATAATACAGGGAGAATGCGTCTTAATCTACCACGCATGTATAGTGAGAATTGATAGGTAGTGATTGCCGTTCGGAAAATTTTCTATACTAAAAAATAGACTTTTGATCACTAATATAAGATCCGGCCTTTGAAAAAGTTCCTTAGTTTCAACAAACCTGTTTATCATATTCCATCCACTCCCATCAAAATCTTTGACCTTAGCTTTTCACAAAGGTATAGCATTTTTTATACATATAAGTATACAAATTGCAATTTATAAAAAGACGTTTTTATCATTTATATCAAGAAACCAAATCAAAGCGTTAAAATACTATTAATATCAAAAACCTAATGCAAAAATACCTATCTATCTTTTATACATAAACACCATTTCAGCACGTTAGCTAATAATTCAACACCCATAACTACGAATTTCCAACAAAAAGCCATTTCAAATGAATTCATTGGGCCGAATTCAAACAGCATAAAGAATTACCGTGCGCGCGATGATCGGTCCGAATTACGTTTTGAAGAATGCAATTGCATTAGTTAATGCACTGGCGGCGAGTTAAAATGACAGCTCATAGAGTCAATTGTGGCTAGAAGTGATAGTAGTAAAGTAAAAAAATCATATTATTTTAAATTATTAACAGATAAACCATAAATATTTACTTGTAAGTACATAATACTTAAAGAAATTTAGAAAAGGCATTTAAAAAAAAGTGTACTTTTAGAAATTTATGATTGTTGCTGATATCGATTAGTTTTTTCCTTAAAAAGATAGAATTAGGCAGTGCTTATTTAAACTTCAAAGACCAGGGTCAAAAAACGGAAACTTCCTAGGATTATATTTATTCCGGGCCATCTATCCCAGAATTCGGGACAGCAGTAAAATAAATTTAAAAAAATATGTTATTTGGAATAACTGATTCGTCCTTGTTAACCTAAAACTATTATTTTATTCTACTACATATCATACAAAGTGCTGGAACACAAGACTTCTTCTAGCTTCAATATTATTCTAGTACCTTTTTAGCTCGACCGTTACATTACGTTTACGTTAACTTATGTTAACTTATGAATAATAACTATGGAATGTTGAAATAATGAAAGAGAAAAAAAATGTGATCTTAAAAATGGTGACAACATGAAGGAGTAAGTTATCGTAGAATTCACTAAGGCCAAGGAAGATAAATTTTGTATGTATCGTTAGATGACTGAAAAATAATAATTGTGAAACTTTGTGAGTAGCATTGTAATTTGATAAAATAAAATTTTGCGTCACGTGCGTCACGATGGCATTGTGTGTCAGCACTTCCAGTAATACTTTATTGTTGTCAAATACATTAGCCGGCCTCGCAACCGAATAATGTTCAGTTTTGGTCGAAAATGTTCGAATTTCGTGTAATTGTGATTTAGTATGTTGAATCTGATATGGTATAGAGTTATCGGCGAGGCTTTGTCGGGGGTGTAGCGCGGAATTTGGTAATGTTAGCTTAATAGCTACGTGATCGACTTGTGTCTTACTTTAACTAATAATTTCAGGCATTTTAAATTTGCATAGCTGTAATTAAACACTATTATATTTCTCCTTATATCTTCATGTAGGCAAATCCTTTACTAGATAGCCAGAGTGTACCGCACGCCGCAAGGCAGTGCTTTTATACTTATTTGCGTCTTTGGTGTTCATTGCTCTTTGCATATAATGTTTATCGTTGATTATAAATATTGAATGGATATAAATAAATATATATTATACTGCATATTCATGATTCATATTCATAGTTAAATAGATAAAATTCAGAGTGGATAAAGATCCGCCCAATACGATCTATTAGACAAAATATTTATTTTATACTAGCTTTCGGTCAGCGGCCGCGTGATCCTATATTATACATAAAATCCTTCCTTTTGAATCACCCTATCTATAAAAAAAACCGCCTTAAAATCTATTGCCTAGTTTTGAAGATCTAAACATACATAGGAACATATACGGGAAGTGTCTCTGTTTTACATAAGTAGTATGTATAAGTATTGTGAAAGGTTCTTGATTGGTTTCACTATGGTTAGACTGCTTTTTTGCATGTTTGTGTGCATGTATCTAAAGATAAACTAGACCAATTTTGGAGATCTTTAATTTCAAATATACATTTAAGTACAAAAAATATTCTTATAGATAAAATATTAAAAAATTGAGAGCACACGAAATAATTACATTTCAATTTCCAAACTGGGCATATTGCTTATTGTGTAAATATTACAATATAAAGTTCTCCATGTTAGCTGTTTGTACGAGTAATATTTACATAATATGCAATCACATAAACTTCAGTTAGAAGTTTTTTAGTCCGAACAATAGTGAAACAACCTACTGAAACTAGCGGTAATTCACAACGGTATTCGGTAGTTTCAACACTGCCGATCGAATCGTTGATAAACTTATCAGCCGTCCGGCTTTCGAAAGCAATGTGCCAACTAGAATTCGGACCGTCCAAATCGTGTTACTGACGTAATTAAGCTCCGGTTTTGTTAAATGTTAAATAGATATGCAGACTCAAAATCATTTTAAATCGGAAAGTATGTTCATTACCTTTTTAAATTATATCTTTAATATCATCTTTTAATCCTCGATCGCGCGAGAAGTAATTTTTTGGATATTTTGTTTGTCAAAAAGAAATTAACAAATATTTACCATCATAGATAAAATACAATTAATACAGACGGTATCACTTAACCTGCCTCAAACAAAGTCATTAAAGACACTAAATAGAATTAAGTAGTGTTAGCAAAACTTGCATCAAGTTTAGCGTTCGTAGCTGCATTAAAATTAATAACAACCTCTTTTGACGCTCGTAAACTCTTGACTTAAATGTGCTGTTGAAATTAATTTAAGCTAGTGTTGTTACCATAGCGATAATTTCGTTTTCGAGGGTTGAACTTGAAAAATTTTCAAAAAATAAACTTCTAATATCTTAAAAAGACCTAAAATAATGCGGTTGATAAAGAGTTTTTATTGATTCCCGACCGCCCGCTTTCTGATATCGATATCATTTACCGCCTTTAGGAACTGTGATTCTATATGAACGAAAAAGAATACCGAAAATGATAAATTGAAACTACTTTCCAAATTATCCTTTATAGAAATTGATAAATGTCAAATCTTCTTCTTTTTTGAGTATATATTTTACTTTATCTCTATTTACGAATGTAAGAGAATTCTTAAGAATTACCAAAAAGCCCTTTAATAGCGCACCGACAGTATATGTTGGTCTATAGGATTGTAAACATTATTATTATAGATCTTCGTAATCATGACTTTGATTAACCATACAAGTTTAAAACGACATAGCTATTAAAAAAAACCTAAATTCAGTCAGCTCCATGTCGATAATACGAGTATAAATAGAAGGTAATTATATTATACTTCAACACTAAAAAATAGTTTTGGTTCACTCACTTCGCGCTACGAAATCATAAGCCTATATTTTATTCAACCGCTCCACTGGTAATGAAGCGTTATTAATTTGTGCCACACTGGTATAGCAATTATGTGTTGTACGGTAGATATACGAGGCAACTGTAATAATAGGTGTCGGACTAACTATAGATTTGTACTCAGTAAAAGTTTTAACCAGTTATTTTAGAGCAAATAAAGCAAAATACTACATAGTACAAAACAAAGTCGCTTTCTCTGTCCCTAGATTCTTGTGTATGCTTAAATCTTTAAAACTACGCAACGGACTTTGAGCGGTTTTTTTTAATAGATAGGGTTATTCAATAGCAAGGTTTTTATGTATTATACAAGACCACGCTAGCGAAGCCTGGCGGGAAGCTAGTATTAAATGTATTATAAACAAAACAAAGTATGTTCTGCCTATTTTATATGTTGCATCAGTTTTTTCTGCATATACTATATATAGGAAATATTTGTTATCGGTTCACAATTTATGTTCTATGGTATAATATGTTAATAAAATATATTTTACGAAGAAGTCATATATGCGATTAAATAAAATCATACTCAAACAGTTTTGAATAAGATATAGTTTCCAATAACAATCATAGAAGATAATTTTAGTGAGTACATATTAAATTCTAGTATCAACTGTCAATATAAATTAAATAAATTAGTGTTCGTACCCTATTTGTAACTTCTGCATAATTACTACTTCCCAAAATGATGACTTCCTTTAAGGTTTTATTTATTTTTTTATTTATTTATTTAATCTTTATTGCCATATTACTGCAAACGGCGGACTTAATGCCATAGGCATTCTCTACCAGTCAACCGGAGAGGATAAGCAGAGAATTTGTAAGGCAGTGACAATGATAGAGAATTCTGAATATAATTAACAATCATACACATATTTAGACACATATACTTACATATATATATTAAGACAATACCCTACATACAAACACATAAATACATATATACATAAATAAATATATACATATACAGTAAAACAAACATCGACATGTCAGATTGAGAAGTCAAGAAAAGTTGTTATCTTTTAGATAGTGTTCACGCGCTTTTCTCTTGAAAACTAATCTATTCGGAGCATTTCGTACGTCTAGAGGTAGTGCATTCCACAGCCGTATAGCAGTAAGAGAAAAAGATTTGGAAACAAATATAGAATGATGAGAAGGAGTCTGGAGTACCAGATTAGAACTGGAGCGAAGTTGTTTTTGATGAGAGGCACCCAAGTACTGAAACCTAGATTTCAGATATTCAGGCGCACGTGGATCGTATAGAATTGCAAAGAGGGTGTTTACGATTCTTAATTTTCTACGTTCGCGTATTGGCAACCATTTAAGGTGGTTACGAAAATCAGAGATGTGGTCGTATTTACGTAGACCGAAAACGAAGCGGATAGTGTTATTAAGAAGACGATCCAACTTATCGAGAAATATTTGATTAATGTTAGAGAGACAAACATCTGCATAATCAAAAAGGGGATGAACAAGTGCCTGCACGAGGGCAGTCTTGGTACTGGACGGGAGAAAATTCTTAAGTCGGTATAATGCGCCAAGAGTCCCATGAATACGGCGAGAGACATTCGCCATATGGCCTTCCCAGGAGAGGGTACGGTCCAAGACAAGCCCCAGGCTTCTTACAGTGGAAGTGTAGGGGATCACCACACCATTATATGATACAGACGGAACAGCGCTCAGATTCAACCGGGAAATTAGACTGGGGCTTCCTATGATGATGGCCTGACATTTGTTAGGGTTAACTGTTATGCCAAAGCTCTGTGACCATTCCCATATTCGCTTGAGGTTTTGATTCAGCTGTATAATAGCTCTATCCAAGTAATCAATCTTGTCTTGTGCGTACAGCTGCAGGTCGTCAGCATACAGATGATAAGAGGTCGAAAGAATAGGTGTAAGTGAGTTAATAAATATAGAGAAAAGGAGTGGAGAGAGAACGCCGCCTTGTGGTACACCAGCAAACAGGTCAGTCCAGTCGGAAACCGATTGATTGACCCTTACGGCTTGCCGGCGCCCGCGAAGATAGGAAGAGAACCAGGCAAGTACAGGGGATGAGCACCCTAGCTGGGAGAGAAGAGCAAGTAGGATATCATAGTCAACCGTATTAAACGCGTTAGAAAAGTCCAGTAGTACTAAAACAGTAAGACAAGAATCCTCCATGCCATCCCGTATATCCTCTACAATTTTTAAAAGCGCAGTAGTGGTACTATGTCCAGGCCGGAATCCCGATTGAAAAGGAGAAAGCAATTGGTTGCCGAAAAGGAATGAAGAAAATTGCTGATGAACAACAGCCTCAAGTATCTTGGAAAGGAAAGGTAAAATAGAAATTGGTCGAAAATGCTGCAAGGAACTGGGGTTGGGAACTTTGGGTAGAGGGATAGTGAACGCGCTAAGCCAAACGTCAGGAAATGAACCGGAAGATAAAGAAAAATTTAGTATAAAAGTAAGTACCGGAAGTAAAGGATCTAATAATAAAGTGATCATGTTTCTACTAACATTATCGTACCCAGTAGCCTTGGACTTAATGGAAAGAGCTATCTTTCGAATATCTGCTTCTGATACAGGATCGAAGGAGAAAAGACTGCCAGAGGACACAGCCGTGGAAGTGAGTCTAGAAATAGTAAGAAATTTGATATTGTCAGAAAGATTTTTAGTAGAAGAGAAATGGCGATTGAGATCATCAAGACCGAGAGAAAATGAATGTTGGGCTCGCACCTTACCGAACCCTAAAGTATTAAGAAACTTCCACATTTCGGCTGGAGTTGAATTAATCACATTCTGATTGATGTAACGGCGCTTAGCTTCTCTTATCATCTGGTTGCATCTGTTCCTGGCATGTTTGTAGGTTTCCCAGTTAGAGTCAGTACGACACCTTCTGTATACACGAAATGCTTTGTTTCGTCTTTTCATAGAGACACGTACAAGAGGAGTTATCCACGGTGCGGGTGGTCGTCTTAATTTAACATACTTAACGGGTGCATGTACATCATATAATTTCAAAATGATTGTGTTGAACTTTACTACCATATCTGTTACCGAGCATGCATTGTAAACGGGAGACCAGTCCAGAGTAGTCGCATCCTGATACAGTTTCTCCACATCCAGTCTTGAAAAATTTCGAATGCGTACGATTTGTGGCTTAGGTTTAGGTGGTTTAGTTTTATAGACTAAAAAAATTAAATCATGTTTGGAGAAGCCAGGTGCTGGCAACTGACCGTGTTTGAGGACATGATCAGGAGAAGATGTGATAATTTGATCGATCCATGAGTCATCTGTAGTGAGATTGTGATGCGTGGGATTCAAAGGTAAAATTGAGAAATTTACAGACTCAATAATCGATCGATAATTACGTGAGGAGTGGGTATCTTTTAAAAGATCTGTATTAAAGTCGCCCATGATTATGTGATGTCTGTAATCTGTAGCGACTGACTCAAGAAGAGATTCCAAGTCGGAGAAATAGGGTATAGATGGAGGACAGTAAATGACACCTAGAAGCACTTTAACACCTTTGACGACGATTTCAAGAACTAAATACTCCATACAGCCGTTTCGAGATGAAGATGAAGCAACAACTTTATAAGGAATCGTATTAGTTAGGTAAATGGCCACCCCGCCACCACCCTTGCCTAGACGGTCATTGCGGATGAGTACAAAACCAGGGAGTTCAAAGGCTGCTGAATTCAATCCGGGCTTGAGCCAACTTTCAGAAACCAGAATTGCCTGCGCAGCATTAGTGGAAAATGTACTCAGAAGAGAATGAATTGCTGGTTTTGTAACTAAAAATATGTTAAACTTGATTACATATATTAAATACGGTATGCTTTAAAAACCTTAGTAAAATCTAAGTAACTGTTTGACTATATAATAAAACCAGCTGTTATACCACGAATTAAATTATAACCAACTAGCTTTCTGACGGCGGTCTCGCCTGCGTGGTCCTGTATTATACATATACATATAACCTTCCCCTTGAATCACTATATATTGGTGAAAACCATATTAAATTGAGTAACTCGATGTCATAGTGGATATGCGCCGCGGCACGTGATCGTTGTCGTTAAGCAACTTTCGCAAGTGTCGGTCACGGGATGGGTGACCAAAAAATTATTATCTCGAGCTACTCCATGCTTCAAAAGGCACGTTAAGCTGTTGGTCCCGGCTGCATTTGCAGTCGTTTATACCCGCCAATCCGCAGTGGGCCAGCGTGGAGAGTCATGGCCCATCCTCCTTAACCATCCATAAGGAAGGCCTGAGCAGTGGGAACGAAATAAAGGGCTGATGATGATGTATTAAATTCGTTGTGTAGTTTAAAATATTTCAGCGTACAGACAGCGGTAAGTGACTTTGTTATATATTATAAATAAATTTCACCCGCGTATGATGTAGCTTCTCGTAGATGAAAGAATTTTCATAATTACATTTAGTAGTATTCCCCTAAAGACATACAAAGTTAGAGACTTTACCTCTTCATAATATTATACCCACAGAAATATTTCCGTGTTCTGTGATTATACCTATAAATAATACATATAGATAGGTATAGGTCGATCTATCAATTTATCAAAACGCACAAACTATGTTCATTCTAATATTAGACCTACGTAATGCTACATTAGAGAAATGAGATCATGACCGCATCTAAAAACTAGTTAAAGTTTTACGATTTCTTTTAGTCGGCACGTTTCCATTATCCCTTGTGAAAACGATGATTTTTTAGTTCACTTTTTTATTATCTGTAGTATCTGGGGGAGTATGGTGCCGTTATTAGTAAAATTCGTCAGCATCAGTTCAATAAATTAGTGTTATTTTATTATGTGTGAAAGCTTATTTGTGATTAATGGAATCACAAAGGATACCAAGGCATAATGGCCATGTACATCAGGAGGTGTTAATAAGTGCAGGTGCAGCCGAGTCTAATAGCTTAGTTTGCTTTTAGAAAGACGCAAAAGTTTCAGATAATGATGTCATGATCATCTATTTAAAGTTACTTTTGCAAAATTTACCTAACCGCAGAAACTGCAGACTACTGCATAAAAGATGCATACACGTTACTTCTCTGAAGTGCAGTCAATGGTTGTTCTTACCTAAATACAGGTCAAATGGATAACGCACTTTATTAAAGTTTATTAAAATTAAACTTTTCCAAAAAATCGTTAAGGATTGCAGTGGAAACATGCCGTCAGCAGATCTTGGCGTGCGGGGCCTCGATAAATTTTAAAATATTTACAAGAGGTCATCCCTTGGCTACGATGTAGTCGGCCCAAAGTTCTGCTCGTTCAACTTTATCCGAATGATCGAGCTTTCTGTCCTGTGGCTTAGTTTTAACATTAATTTGTTGGAGTGGATGCAACGGAGCATCGAGTAAAAAAGACAGAAAATGGTTGGCATTATTTTTCTAAGTCACTTGGTTTTCAATGATATTTTATAGAACACATCAAAACAACTTTTTGGTTGAGTTGAACTGTGATAAAAAAAACCGAGTAATAATATATAAAATATTCTATTAATTTATTGCTAAAAATATTTTATGCTTTTGTTTAGACAATCTGAATCCGATGAAATTTAACAGTAGCATAACTTGATCTCCCATTTTTTCCGCTAAAAACAAGGAAATGATATTTAAATAAAATTATAGTCGAATCTAATAAAAATTTCTAGTTATGCTACCAATATAGCATATTGGAATGATTTTTGTGAGTTTCTGTGCCTACATATGAGCGGTGTACTGCAGGTTTTGCAGCCAGACTGAAAAGTTGATAGATATCATAGTTTCACGTTTATAGCAATGGAGTTCCGAAAGATAACGCTTGATTCTATTCAATATCAGTCCTCATTACACCTGCGGCTATTAACAATAAAAATCACTCCAATAATAACTGTTTTAGTATTGGAAGTAGATAACGTGAACTTTTAATGAAAACAATAAATAAAATAAATAAATAAACCTACATTGCTCAGCTTCCAAGATGAGTAGCTATAGTAAACATAAGGAGCATCTGAGACAACGAAGGTACCATAACACCCAGACTCGAGGAAATATAGAAAAGTTCATTTTATATATTGACCCAATCGGGAATCGAACCCGGGAAACCGGCTTGCGAACAACTCGGCTACGGAGGTCGTCAAAAATAAGTAGAATTCCCGCAATAAGGACCTTAGACCTTCATTCTATATTAATATTCTGTTCCAATTTAGCGCAATAAGAAGCTTTATCGTCGAGTACCGTCCATGTATTACATAATTACGTTTACATTTCAGCCTGACATAGTTAACTGACAATTTCAGTGACATAATTTAATTATTTATCCGTCTTATTAATATTTTAAATGCGAAATATGAATGTATGTATGATTGTTACTCTTTCACGCAAAAACTGCTGAACAGATTTTGATGAAATTCAGTATACGGAAAATTCTAAGCCTGGATTAATATATAGGCTACTTTTTACCCCAATAATCCGTTCCCCAGGAAGTACATGGGCGAAGCCGCTGGCGAAAAGCTAGTAGAAACATATTATTTTGAAAGTAAAATATAATCAATCGGTGATATACTTAATAATAATAAGCTGTCAAGTGGATCATAGTCATCATCAGCGTATTAATGTTCCCACTGCTGGGTCTTTCCTGTGAATGGAATCGAATCGAATTGAAAAGGGGGAATGACTCATGTTTGATTCCAGGGCATCACCTTCATAGCTACAAGTACTTCAGAGTGTTTTAGTAAGCATTACTCTAATCTTTTAACTGCCCTGTGGGATACGTTCGCAGAAGAGAGTGTGAAGAAATATCATGCATTTCCTTAAGCTTGAAACTTATTAGACACATGGATAAAGGGCAGGTAGAGTTACTTTCGTATTTAAAATATTAGTATGTATTATATAGCTCATTACGGAGTGTAAAATCAAGTCGCTTCCCCCTGTCTGTGCGCTGAAATCTTTTAAAATACACAGCGGATTAAATTACGGTTTTCATTAATATACAGAGTGATTCTAGAGGAAATTTTACATGTATACCGCAGGACCACGCAGACGAAGCCGCTTGAAGAAAGCTAGTAATATACAAGGTAGAAATAGCGCTGACTTACGTTACCGAGTTTATCTTCACGATATTACATCTACTGATCGGAACACTAATTGGGTAGGTTGCAGTTTTGAACTACACTCGACTCGGCTGCTCTGCACGAGGCAGACAAAAAAGTTTCCTGTTATACTTTTATTATTAACCTTCGCTTATAATTGAAAGAATATTCACATTAAATATTATCGATGAAAGAAACAAGTAATTGATCTTCTTACTGCCCCCGACTTTCAACTATCATAATCAAAGATTTCATTTCACGCTTGGAGCTCGGTGGCGTTGTGGATAAGAGCCGCTGCCCGCGATCATTGTTGTTAAGCAACTTTCGCGAAGGTTGGTCACGGGATGGGTGACCAAAAATAGTATCTCGCGCTATACCTTCAGAAGGTACGTTAAGCCGTCGGTCCCAGCTGAATTTGCAGACGTTATTACCCTCCAATCCGCATCGGGCCAGCGTGAAGAGTCATTGCCCATTCTCTTTAACCATCCATGAGGAAAACTTGAGCTTAGAGTGGGACGTAAAAGGGATGATGTACTTTAATAATGACAAAAGAAGGATAGCGTAAGATGACAATGGATTTGTTACCAACTTAGAAATTTATCTCAAAATGCACCAAGAGGATGTCAAAGTCAGGGTTCGGAGTAATAATTATAATTATATGTATTTTGTGCTTTAGAAATTTTACTTAAAGGGGAATCATTATTAAACAACTATCAATCGTTTTTTTGATATAGAAAATTGTATAGTCCGTTTTAAACATATTTTATTTATAATTTCATTTCACTTTTTGTTCAATGTGATTTGACAGTTATTTTTTGGTAATTTTGTTTGTATATTTTTATAATTTTAAATGATAAAAATAAAAGTTAATTAAATTCTAAATGCCTTTCTGTATTTAAAAACGTTGTTGCCCGAAACTATGGATAATTATCAGACATTTATTTAAAGTAATAAAATGCAACGAAATGGCACCATAGAGAAAAGCTAAGATTTGAACTAAGATCCTATGGCTAGAGACTCAGGAGTTTAGACCTCATATATTAAGATATGATATATCATATCCTATGGCTAGATTTAGATGGTTGCACCCACTCCGTCAGACACTCGAGTATCTTAAATACTTCACCAATACGACACGCAGTTCTTTAATTTCTTTCGATGATTTTGTTTTTAGAGGCTTAAGCAAAAATGGGTTCTTCTATCCCACATGACTGTAGCATGATAAATTTTGAATTTCCAAAGACACAAAACAACAACTCTACCTTTACTCCTAATATTCTAATGCGAAAGTTTGTAAGGATATATGTATGATTGTTACTCTTTTATGCAAAAACTTCTAAATAGATTTCAATGAAATTTGGTATAAGTATGATTCTAAGTCTGAATTAACATTTATACTTTTTGTTATCCCACTATTAAGTTCCCCAGGGACCACGCGGCTGAAGACGCTGAAAGCTATTACAGATAAGCATTTGATCAATTTTACAGGAAAATATGCTTAATTAAAAATACTTAAAAAATTTACTTTGTCTGTACCCTGAGATGGGATTCGAATCTAAGACCTTTCGAAATCCGAGCGAGTGCTCTAACCACTTATCTACTCAGGACCTAACTGGACAAACAAATTTTTCTAGCAATTGTTACTTTTGCGCTACTACAGAACGTATTTTCATCAGTATTCAGATAATTCACCCAAACAGCCAGATGGAATCGAAAAAAAAGATTTTTTTTATTTATGTATTAAGAATATTAGAGAATCAATCAATCAATCATTTATTGCATAAAAATATGGTGTAACAGATGTCATAAAATACAAGGTACATTTGTTGTTTTCGCCAAACTGCACAGCAGTTTGTTGGCGAAGATAAGCACTCATTTCCTTGTACACGTATATACTTACCTACTACTACAAACTTCTTCGTCAATCTTGTTCGGTCCTGGGTAGCTCAGTGGTTAGAGCAATCGCCCGGATTACGAAAAGTCATGGGTTCGAGTCCCATCTCAGAGTGTCACGGGCGAAGTGGGTTTTTAAGCAGTTTTCATTAAAAATATTCATAACTTTGAATAAAGGTTAAATAAATAATAACCCAATCATATATTTTTTTAGTAAAACGTAATTTCCTTTGGTAATTAATTAAGATAGTATACGCAGCAAAACAATAACTCACGGATTTATCTGTTTTCCGTACGGGGCATATTTTTATTGTTTCCGTTTATTTCGACTGCAGCGCATTTATTGAAAGATTTACAATCTCTTTAAACCCAGCTTTATTTATTTCTGCTTAAATAAACAATTTCGCAATGATGAAACTCAATCCGAACTTTTTTCTGGGTAGAAATACTATTGGAAGATATACCTGTGGTTTTATGTATTTTTCGATTTATTATTAAACATAACTATCATATTCATAAATAGATAAAAAACGAGTGTGACTGATTTAAAATAATATCGAATAATAATCGTACATTATGTTAACACCAATCTTGAATTCTACAATCAACTTCATCGCGATTTCATCGCGGTTATTTCATTACTTTTCTAATAGAAATTTAGAGTACCTCCGTGGCGTTAGGATAAGTGCCGTGGCCCGCTAATGGCCTTGCGAATTGTTGTTAAGAAGCATTCGCAAGTGTCGGTCACAGGATGGGTGACCGAAATACTATTATCTCGAGCCATTCCGTGCTTCGGAAGGCACGTTGAACCTTTGATGTCGGCTGCATTTATATTCATTAATATGCGTGGAGGGTTATGGCCCATGCTCTTTAAGCATCCATAAGGAAGGACGTAAAGGGGCTGATGATGATGATGAAATTTTGTATTTTTTGGTTAAAAATATGGTTTTAAAACTTATATTAGTATCATAGTCTTAAAATTGTTAAAGAATCTCACATTACTTATCGGATGTATAACACATTCTTATATTTAAAATTATATAAAAAACAAGATTTAACAATTTAAAATATTTTATAGAGCTTTTCAATTACAGTTATGAAACAGACTGCTTAATTACGAAAACATTGAAAACTGCCTACTGACAACTTTTCCAAATAAATAATAAATATTTGATTAGGTATCTTAAAAGAAATCAGATCCCGAATGAGATTTACAAGTCGTGAATATTCATAAGTTTTATCTGTCGGAAACACAGCACTAATAGAATTTATTCTGAAAATCAAAGCGAGTCGCATGACCGCTCAGAGTCTTGAGTTTATGAATAAGTAAATTTCGTTTATACAACTTTTTTGGAACTAATGAAATTTTGATATTTCTCGATGGCAGTACGGAGATGTGACCGGGACAGTTATAGTGTGACATACATACCATACGAACGATGAATTAAAACTTTAAAATATAAATAAAAATTGACCTAAAGGTCAATGAACGAAAGGATGAAGAAAAAATCATTATTATGTTTCGGAATGTGCATACGTAAAACCTTTGTACTCGGTTGCATATGTATAGGTTATAGCTTTATTTACATCGCACCTTATAAATCGAGTACGGTATGAAGACTACTAGTATTCGATCCGAGTAAATACGTGATCTAAGCGTACTCGGTCATTGGCATCCAAACAGTATAACAGAGTTATTTTTACAAGCTTACTTCGTTATAAAAACAAAATGATATTAGCTAAGAGAAACAAAACAGAAGACAGAAAAAAATGGACTTAAGACGAGCAGTTGACAGACATTTATGAATTAAAAGACGGCGTACTTCAAAATAGAGCTTTAACTCCATTTAAAAATGTAAATAATTGTACACATAATAGACTGAAAATTATATTTATGTGAGAATATTTATCTTTACTTGGTTATTCTTTTAATCAGTATTGTTGAAGACATTTGTGCCAAACTCTTTAGATATGTGTTTTTATATATTTTACATTGAATTTAATATTACTGCTATTACGAAAATAAAAACTCAATAATTTTACACAATTTCTTGAGTCTGAATACTTCACGATTTTAAATAACTAAATATAATCACTGTCTGACAAACACAAAAGAAACGATATATCAATAAAATTTGTTTATACGCTATTCTTAGTTTTCAAGTACTTAAAGATATTATAGCAGTGAAGCAAATTAAGAAAATTATCGGATCAGAGAGTACATTATATCTATCAATAAAAATTTTTTTTTTTTTTGTAACTCATTTTAGAATTGCCAGTGAAGCGAATTAAGAAAATTATCGGATCAGAGAGTACATTATATTTATCAATATAAATATATTATTTTTTTGTAACTCATTTTAGAATTGCCAGTGAAGCAAATTAAGAAAATTATCGGATCAGAGAGTACATTATATTTATCAATATAAATATATTATTTTTTTGTAACTCATTTTATAATTGTCAGAGTGTTCCAATAATCTATGATTATAAACTCTTTACGTGAACGCGAAATGTCTATGTTTATGTTAGTGGTGACTATATATAAAAATATGGAAAGTTGTATGTGTATATAGTGGCTTTCTCATACTGTTGTCACTAATTATTTATTGTTGGCTTGCTGTATATCTTGTGTTTTCATGTATTTCCAATATTATATCTCACTGGTTTATCTCTTTTATTTGATATTCATTAACTAGAGTCCGTACAAACATAAAATAGGTCCGAAGTTCCATTAAATTATTCTTCTTTAAAAGCTATCTTTTTAAATCCGCTCCCTGTCTTTATAATATGAGAATATTAAAAGTAGTTGCATCGTTTAAATTTCTAAAACTATGTTTAGAATCTGTAACTAACTTAAATAACAGTAGTAGTCTTATTAAAATAGTAAATATATAGTAGTAAACTTTTTGATTACGGCATAACATTAAAACAAACACAGATTAAAATTATATTTCACTTTAGTTTTGAGAGTGATTGGACAGAACTGATAGAATAGTATACTTTATTTATAGTTGACCAACAGTAGAAGCAGTATGTCACTCATGTTAGGCAAACGCCCTATTTCTAACACTAAATTATTCATAGCCTTGAAGGCCCGACTAAGCACCAGCCCGTTGGCTAGTCTGCGAAATCTCACCTTGTTATATACTCTATGAACTAAAACGGTCAATTTCTTTGGTGTGTTAATCTAGAATGAATTCTAAAGCACGTATTTTTTTAACGCGTTAGGTTGTAGAAGGTCAATAGCTGCTAGACAAGTATCATTTATCTTTATATGAGCTTGGAGTTTAACAGTTAACTAATGGTTTCTAAACTATCGGTAATTACACTCACGGGGGTAAATCTGTTATTCTATGGGAGTAACAAAAAATCTAATAATTAAAACCAAATATAATACAAGAAACATTTAACACGACTTAAGACGTGCTTTCAGCGAAACATTTTTAGTTCGCCATAAGCCATAGAGTCAAAAACGACATTCTCAGCTAATTACATCATTCCAAATTCTATCTTTATTTTACAAACTAGAAGATAATCTAAAAATAGATAGTAATATCTATGCTAAATCATTAAAACTAAATCATTAAAACAGTTGCAAAAACAAGATCGTCGACGTATTACATAATATTTTGGTTACAAAAACAAAAACGAATGAGCAACGTTCCCCACAGCCTACGGAAACTCCAGCCTTCTAACTTTTTTATTCAATTAAGTAGCTACAAAAATTACTCTGGGCCCCATAAATCAGCCTTAACTGCTGCCTGTATTATTTATTTATGTTAAATACGCTTAAGTACGTAATACGAGGCGTCTTCTATCCTTTTGTACAGTCTTGGAGCATCTTTTGGATGTCGAGTATCTTGCTCTGAACGAGAAAATAATATAACAAGAAATGATACTTAAGCGTATAAGCATGTAAAAATGCTTGCGGCTATGTATGCGAGTTAGTAGAGTGAGCAGGAATCGCATAAGGTGAGGTAGTGAATGTGGAAATAGTCTTCGTTTCTTTTTTAAATATATATTTATTTATATACTAATACTAGAAAGAGGAACGGCTTGATTGTTAGTTTGCAACGAAATGGCTCCGAAACTACAAGACCGATTTAAAAAATTCTTTCACCTACGACAAGCTACATCATATGCGGTATACACAGGCTACATCTTATCCCGAAAATCAGCAAAAAAGGGATGAAAATGGGAGTGGAATTTTGTTTAAAGAAAAAAAAACGTTATTACCATAGTTACCATTGTATACTATTCAATTTTTCATTGTAATTATATCCGTGTCATGGTATTAATCGACATTCAAATACACAGTTCCCTAGGGGCTACCCGAGCGAAGCCGCTGGCGGAAAGTTCGCAATAAAATACAAAAAAATATACAAAATGATGGCACAATCAAAGCTTACAAATATAGCTGCAGGTACTTAAGAAAGAAAACTCTATTCTTTAAGTATCAGCTACTAGTGGACGCCCGCGACTTCGTCCGCGTGGAAGTCGGTATCCCGTGGGAGTGAGAAGTTTTCCCAGTAAAAAGTACCCTATGTGTTATTCTGATGTATAACCTATATTGCTGTAAAGTTTTATCCAAATCCGTCCAGTAGTTTTTTCGTGAAAGAGTAACAAACATCCATACATCCATACTTACAAACTTTCGCCTTTATAATATTAATAGGATTCTTTCATAGCACAACATTAATAAATGCCTCAATAAATTAACGGGTACGGGTATTGTGAATTTTGTGCACTAATTAACCATTGACACTTAAGAATTTTGTTTAATATAGATCAGCATATGTAGGATCTCCTTTAATAAAGCTAGATATTCTCAGTTTTATTTTCTTTGTATTTCTTAAATACAATACAACCATCGTCGGTACGATACATGATCTCAAAGCTGGGCACAGTTTCCTCAATTTTCTAATTCAATACGGACGCCATTATATTAGCGTTAACATATTTGTAGCATTTACGGCGCGAGGCGGCTGATTCATTTATTTTTAAGAAAACCATCAGCTAATTAATTAAATAGCAATAACATAAACAAAAGGAAACAATACCATGAAGATAAAATAACAAGATGGACAGCATGTCAAATTTACTATGCGGAAAGATCGATTTTAAAACGATTATAACGTGATAAAAGACTAAGTGGTAAACTAAACTCAGGAAACGGCTTAAGAATACATCTTTTTGTGACGTCATCGATCAATCAAGGGAAGACAGTTTCCGCTTTTTGCGAAATAACTAATTACAGCCGATGTACAGTTTGACGCGTGCTGAAAATATATATAGTTTCTAACGGTCGGTGAAAATTTGATGGGAAGATCCATTAAGCGTCCCACGGAGTATGCGACAATACGCGACGGAAATTCCGTCGAGTGTGTCAAGGTAAAATATAATTTACACGGATGAAGCCGCGGGAATGCAGTTGGTATTATATAACTTGTCGGTTCTGATTTTGCGAGACGCAACGCATATTCTATCAGATATGCACCGACTCTTTTATGTATATATCAATTTGGTTAGATAAAACACAAATGAAACGACTTTTAAACGGTTTTAACGCGTTTGTATTAAGTTTTAGATGTTTCGGACCCTTTACAGGTTCCGTGCTCACATAAGACTAAGGTGTTGATTGTCTTTTTTTAAATTAAAAGTATGCCTATCTTCAAAAAACCTATACTATTGTACACAGTCACAATACATTTTTTATATATTATGGTAAGGTTTACATTTAATTAATTAATTAAAAGTTGTTTCATTTATGGATAGTACGCGTGAAAATATAAAGAAACTTTTCAAATTCAAATTTTAAAGAAATTATATCTCAACATTAATATGTATTAGCTAATATATTAATCTTGCATTCACAATGTAATACAGATAAATATATTTAGTGAAAAATGCTTAAAAAATCCACCGGCTTTATGTAACCCGTCTCGTGGTTCCGGGAGCTGGTATTTTTTAAAACATTTATATTTAAAGATGGATATAACTGTTATTTTTTTATAGAGGACAGTAAACTCATAGGGTTAACTTAAATAACCTCACTTCACAGAAATTACATCAACAACATTTCCACCAAAATGAACTATGAAACTTAGTGGACCCCATAAAAGTTCACAATACACCGTAGCAGTTTTCCAACTGGATGTTTAGTACCCCAGAACAGTTTTAGTTAGATCCCTGAGTACTTCTGTGTCCAAACTTGAAGGTAGGGACGACGGTATCTAATGCGAGGCTACCTCCTAATGATTACATTACGGAACTCCTCAGAGAGCTCACCTGTGAAGCATCTCTGAAATGTGTGCCTTAAGTTAAAGGACATAGCGACTTTAATTAATCTAAAATAGAACTACATTTTCTTGATAGAGACAATATAAGACTGAATATTCACATAAAATAAATATTTAAAAAGCAAAGGGATTTTGAACAAAAAATAAATACCATCAAATAAACTGCCACATGTTAGATAACATGTTTCTGAATTTAAAAAAGTACAACTTTTCTACTGATTATTCAAAATAACTTAAGTTTTTACGCTTCACAAGTAAAAAAGTCCTGGTTTTATCAATCTGCTATCAACTGATCCTTAAAAAAAAAAACAAAAATCGGGAACGAAAACCTGTTTAAGTGCAGTTTGAGACGTTTTTAACTTTAAATTCTCAATTCCGAAACCGGGTGTAAGTAAACTAATTGAGTAACTTATGAATACATATGTATGAATGTACTCTTATAATGGGTTATTATTTCATCTAATCGAGTTTTAGTATATCTTAAATAAATAAGAGTGGTAAATTAGATATGCAATTCTCTCATTCCTGGTTCAGTTTGATGAATGACAACTTAACAATATCACAAGAAATATTGAAGCTGAAACCGAACGCTTATGTCTTGTACCAACTTTAAAATTCATTGTTATTTACACCTATACACTAAGCTATGACTTTGTATCTGGTGTAGAGTTGTCGAAATTATCTATTATGGTAGGCTGTTCTCATTACTGACTCTAAAATAACTTTATTGATAAATATTGTATGATACGCTGTCACCTATTAATAAAATTAATAAGTTCCCAACAAAAAAAAAAAATAACGTAAGTAGTCTTAAAATAAAAAGAAACAGATTTTTTATTAATCCTACTTACTACTAATATTATAAATGCGAAAATTTATGGTGATGTATAAGTATGTTTCTTACTCTTTCACACAAACACAAATGAAATGATTATGATGGAATTTGAAACACGCATAATGCTAAAGTTGAATTTACGTATAATTTTTTATCCCAACACACGCGGGCGAAACCGCCGGCGGAAAGCTGGTTCTATGTCAATGTAAAATAGGAAAATAGTCCCAGAAGCATAGAGTGCCTAGACAGATCAGACGCTACATGGTTTAAAAAAGGATGATCTAGTATCTCTCACGAAGTACCGTATTTGTAGTTTCAAAAACAAGTATCGCATAGTCATTGAATGTGCCAGAATGTAGCTTAATGGACTGAGCTACTCAAAAGTTTTAACGATCTTTACTTAGTGCTAACGTTGCCTTCGGTACCCAAGCAAATGGATTCCATACTCTAAACTTCGAGTAAAAACAGCATTAGGTGTTTAAAAAAAACGTCGCGGACCTCGTCGTTTCTGAGAGTACACTGAATAATTTAAAAGTCAAATTAAGCCTTGACTTTTTTATGAGAGTAGAAAAAATATAATATACAAGCTCTTTGTAAATAAGTTTTTGTGTTCTTTCTTTATGAAACCTATTTTCAGTATACAAAAAATATTGGCAAAATATTTAACCCGCATATTTTTAACTTCGACTTTTTTGAAATAAGTCTGAAAATGTACTTTTAATAATTGAATGCGTATTACATCAAATTATAATAATTATAAAAAAGATTAGTTTATATTGCAAAGAGTAAAGACTCAAAACAAGTAACATTTTATCGTATCTTTTATGTTCAAGTTATTTCAATAAAAGTAATATTTTGACTATAGTCTTGTTTCCTTAAGTTAATAAGCGTTTCGATAATGTACTGACCAATCATTTCATTGAGTGATAGCGCTTTTTTTTTAAGAACTGATTTCTTATATTATTTTTTCCATTATAAATAAGATTTAAAATCATACACACAAACGCAAGGTATTTTATTTCTACATATACATTAATGAAAAATCAAAACGAAGGGACTTTCTTATGTAACTTACACACGCAAAACTACCTATACACGTCCCCAAAGTTTTACATCTGCGAAGAACGCCAATAAAATTCACATACAGGGGGTTCATTTATCAAAGTTTGCAAGTTTAGTCTTTGATCGGAACTTGGCAGTCCAGACGACGACACTGAAGTTATTCTCAGGTACTCACCTACTGTTTTCATGAGCTTTCATACAATAAAAAACTACCCGTTTGTATTCTTCTTCAAAACTATTTTAATGTAGGAAAAGGTTGTGGCGCCTACCCTGGCTTACCGTTTTAAAAACAACAATAAGTCGCCTGGATTGCAATAGGTTATGGGTTCGAGTGTATTTTAATATAGCTAAAAAACAAAAATATAAATACATACTTGCATAGTAAACAACATCATCATTTTTTTATACTTTACTTTGTAGGTAAACGCTTGACTACGATCCCACCTGATGGTAAGTTGTGATGCAGCCTTGAGTGGTATAGTGCATTAACCTAGTAGCAGCCTACTCACTCTCTATTTGTTATTATTATTATATATATTATATCATGTTTTTCTTATTGTATTTAGATCTTAAAATTAAGTAGTTAATCACTTGAATTATACAAATAAATATATATTTACAATTTTCAGAGACATTAATATTTAAAATCTTGAGTAGACAAGGATGGAAATATATCTTATTATAACGTTTTTATTTAAAAAATTTTTATGGGTTAGGGGTTATCATAACCGTTACATGAGAGTGACAAATAAAAAAAATCTTGCTCCAACTATCTACACTACTAAAGCTTATAATAATTTATTTCAAGTGTAAAAGCCAATGCCTTTTTATTGGTACTTACAAAGAATTTAAAGACGAAGTAAAAATTATTTTTATTTAAATTAGCTTATTAAAAATACTTTTCTAAAAACCGCGCCAAAACCATGTTAATGTGCGAATCCATATTTTTTTTTTGTCAGTTATCGTACCTAAAACCTTCACCTAAGTCTGACAAATACTATCCTGAAATTTTAAATGAGATCGGAAGCACTAGCTTTCAAACAAAAAAATAATCAATAGGATCGATTCACCAAATAAAAGTTTTGGGGTAACAAACATCACGCATACTTAATGCAAATTTAAGACTTATATGGTTTTCTCGTCGATGCCATTGCCGGATCTGGATCATTGAAAATTGAAATGGGATCAAACGGTAAACACTAGCTTTCAAATAAAATAAAAAAACATCAAAATCGGTCCACCCAGTCAAATTCATGAGGTAACAAAAAGAAAAAAATACAGTCGACTTGATTTTTTAAGTCAGTTAAAACGTACTCATGTAACATTTTTTTTTCCTACAATACGCTTCTAGTTTTACATAAAATGTGGAAAGACTACCATTTATAAATCCTTGTATAATTGTCTACTATTTAAACGAAGTTATCACTCGAATCGTAATATTTATGATGAAAAGCACGCTATGACCGCAGTTGAAAATGAAAGATGGCCACTTACATTTACCTAAAAATAATGAAACCTTTCAGTTTTTCTTTTGTATTATATAAGTAATTTCAGATATTATAATAAGTCTCAATAAACACACTAAAACTATAACTTTTTAACTTGTAGGCCACTTATAGTTATGGATCTAATACCAAATGTTAGAATCTCGATTAGTTAACAAAAATATCGACTCTCCTAAGTGATTGCAAAGTATGTAATTAAATTGAACTTACATTATTTTTTAATACTATTCTTGTAACCCGGTTCCCCACTTAAGAAATAGATTGAAGACAAAACCGAAACCCAAGTTAATAGAAAATAAAAAATTGTATTCAATGAAAATTTGTTTATAGCGAAGTACATCGAATAAGCGATATCGATGAAGATAATATTAAAAATGGCATTTCAGCATTTTCATAATCGTTCCGTCTCGGAGCAACGAAGGGGAGCTCGTGATGACACTTCATATGCTAACGAAGGCACGTGATGCTCCTAGAATATTGATATATGTTCAACGACATGCAGATATAATATTAAAAAGGAATTCATTAAAACAAAAGGAAAATGTTTGACCACCTGCCCAATTAATTGTTATTGAACCATGTTTCAAATTTGAAGAAGGTAATTCTGAAATTTCTCTTCTTCGTTATATACTAGCAGTTTTCCGGGACTTCACTCATATAATTTATGTCGCACGCGTATGAAGCTTCCCGTGGGTGAAAGAATATTTAAAATCGGTCCAGTAATTTCAGCCTATTCAATGCTTTCTAATATTATATTTCCTCTTTAAATATGTTCTACAGTAATTTTAAAAAGAGGTAATATTACCAACTTTCTTTTGCCACTTAGCAAAAAATTAAAAGAGTTTGGCTGGGAGGTGTTAATACATACATAAAGTCCTGACCTTGTACCTTCAGATTTTCACCTATTTTGGTCTCAAAACAACCAAACCAAAATGGCGTATCTCAATAAGTCAACGCGTTGAAAAGAGCTGACTGTATAACTAATTACAGTGTCATGAGTTCTCCAAAAATTCGTGACATAATTGAATTAAACAAAAAACGAACGATTCCACTAAACTAATCTTTCGCGTGGCCCGAAACCACGCGGATGGACCGCGCCTATCTATTTAAATGGACACAGAACCTCGAGGTGTGGCCCAAATACACAGATCGCTGTTCAATTCTGAATCTTATTTCTGTAAATGTAGAGTTGTTGAATTTTTTACGCTTTTTTGTTGTCGCTCGGTAGACAAGCCACTGGGGACCGCAAAGCTAAATTGAACTAGGGGACTGGCTGGACACTTGCCTTTTTCCGATCGGATAGTTCCTTACTTATTCTTATTGCCCCTTGGGTAATGCTTTGGGACTTTTTTGCTTTAAAATGGGATAGTGTTATTAGAATGTCCGCTTCAATTCTCATTTCGTTGAATTAAAGGAGGTGCTTGCTGGCAACGAATTTACTGCAATTCCATCCTTTTTCGTAACAAGTTAAAACACATTTTTGTGGAACACTATCTAAATCTTTCAAAGTTTACTCGTGTTTTGGAAGTTTAAAAAAACTGCAATTAACCGATTTTGACTTCAAATTTAATTAGTGTGCTCTAATATCATTAACAGCTATTTTACGTCCCCACTGCAAGGGTTCAGGCCCTCCTTATGGGTGGTTAAGCGCGCTTGTAGCTCCTCTGGTGTTGCAGGTGTCCATGAGCGGCGGTAATCACTCACCATCAGGTGATCCGTCTGCTCGTCTACCCCCTATTCCATAAAAAAAACCTGTTCTCCGCCTTCTCCTATGATCATTTAAAGAAAATAAAGCTTCACATTGTCTTAATCAATAAAGAAATATTGTAAAAATATAGCATATGAGTAAATATGTAAATTACAGCAATAAAAATATATAAAATTGACAGATACACTAAGATTGAAGAGCTTAAACGAATCACCCAGCAATACCTTAAATGAATAAAGTTATCTGTATCGCGGAGCAAATCAAACTAGAGCCGGAATGAGGGCACAGCCAACGCGGAGCAATTGCAAATGGCGTAGGGGAAGACTCGTAACTCCACACTTTAGTGCGTCTTTTACAATCACGTCGGTACTGACAGTTTCGTTTACTGCACACGCCATCAGATACATTCCATCAACTGTAAAAAGGTTTTATATTTCGTTATCGGGGGATTTGTTTCTTTGTTCCAATCGTAAATTTGGTATTAGGATGGGTGTTAACTCAATTTCGACGTTAGTACGTATTGTATTGTCTTTGCTATTTTTCGCGCTCAATACGTTTTCGTTAGATGTATTTTGCCGTATTACTTCAATAAATAACTATCAATTTTAATATTGGAATGAAAACAAAATGTACAAGAACTAGTTTACAGTTATTTAATAATTATCTACCTTTATTAAAAGTAAATCGCGATAAAGACTTTTTATTAACTTGTTTGGACGTCAATTTACACAGTTATGAGATAGAAACCGATATAAGGTCTTGTGTAAGTTGGTTAAAGTTTATCGATGTATTCAATAACGGAAAATAATAAAGACTAAGAATGAAACGGGTCTCATATAAATTATACCTTTGTAGTTCGGATATCTGTTATATATACGTAAAGCTGAATTTTATAATATATAAACATTAAATAATCTAAAGTAAGTCCGATATGATGATCGGGCTCGTAATGTTTGAATAATAATTTAAGGTAGTGATCGATTTAAGGATCTTGGGAATTGTATTGAACAATTTAAAAAAAATTGTTAAAAATATCCTACATTTCAAAAAAGTGAGATGCGCACAAAATAAATTAAAAAATAACTAAGAAAATCAAAATCCCGTTTACTTTTACACTTGATCTCAGAGAAACTACATATTAAATTAAAACTACTTATCTAAACTATTTCTAAGAAAATTAGAAAAAAATACTAAAAACCTGTTGTCATTGTATGCATTATATTCCTCGGCTTGGATGGTTAGTTCGATTGGTCACTAATAAATATTAGTGATGCCTTTAATTCCTACAGATATTCACACAATTTACATATAAGTTATCTTAAAGGCAACAGATTATTCATTAAAATAATATTTCGAACGATTTATAATTATGTAGAAGTAGATGAGTTACGAATTTTGATAAAAGTTCTGTAAAGAACATTATAAATAAAGTTTTAATATAAATTATCGAATTTGAAGTTATATTCTTAATTCATTCTAATAAAATATTGCATACGCAATTTTGATAGCTATTTATTTCTAAATGATTTCATTTAGAATAAATAAATACCCTATACCTAACACTTTAGATAATATCAATCTACTCTGGTACTCGAGATGGCACTTGAAATTACTAACAAAATAACAAGTACTTAAGAAACCTGCTCTGACCGTATTTCAGCAGACTTGTTAAGATCTCTGTGAACTCGGGTGAAAGTTCAGTTGTCCGAATCGGACCTTGAAATAGTAGATTTTCTCAAAGTATTTCAGTAGTAATATTATTCATTACCAATTTATTTTATCGTATTAAAATTGATTAATCACCCTCCTCTTTGCATCTTTCTCATTACTACTGAGGGTCGTTATTTTAAAGCTTAATTAGATAATGGACAAGGTTACGCCATCCTCCTCGATCCTCAGCTACGTTGGCGCTAGAATCTGTATTAGCAAGAATTTGATCTGTCCAATCTATCAGGCTACGTCCTCTTGGTCTTTTCTCTTAGATCCTTCCAGTGACGCATAATTTTGCGAGGTTGTCACCTTTCTTTCTGAATAAATAATATACATCGCATATATTGATCAAATCCTAAATAAAGCAGCTCATAGCACCGAGATGATAAAAATCTGAAACAACAAAGGTACCACAACTTCAACCCTAGTAAACGTTATGTACCATTTTACAAAACAAATTGACATTCAAAACTTTTAGTACTTGTTAATAATTAGATATTAAGTGAAACGAAGTTGATTGCAATTCACATTGAAGATCAATATTGCCAAAACCAAAAACAAGCTCTGTTATTGATAAAGATACAAACAATTTTGAAGAAGTAAGTAGCAGTTATTTGAAGAAGTAAGTGTTCATTGGAAATATAAAAATATGCCCACTTTAGATTCAGAGAGAACACGAACATTACATAATCAGCTGTAATATGATTCTGTAATCTGAAAATTATGATCTTTACATTGTGACCGTGTAAAATTTTAATAATATTTATCCAAAAGCTGTAGTTAAACCTTATGGGATATGGACAGCGAATTGTTCCCGTGGGTAGCGTCAATGCAACCGCATTTGCTAGCTAGCGGCATTGAGATAAATAGGAAATGGCTTTTACTTGGCTCTTGTGCCCTCAAAAGCTGATGATCGTTTAAAGAGGATTTTTACCTGGCTTTAAAATTGCCATGCTGGCTCGCGAATTGAAATCAGACTTTTTCTTGGTACGTAAATTATGACCAAGATCCAGTTTATTATTCTTAAATTCCAATCGAAAATGTAGATCAGTTTTTAACATATGTATATATATAAAGATTCACTGTAAATAACAGAATGAATTGTTATCTCAGATTAATTTTGGTATATCGTCGACTATACCAAAATTAACTGTCGAGTCGAAATTTTCTAAAAAGTATATAACAAATTACTATAAAAGCATTTACATTGCCAGGACAGTTATTTGAGCAGTATTTGAGAGACAGCCACGAGAAGCAAACACATCTCTACATCGAGAGAATGCTTCATGTAGCGTTGGCTCGCAGTTTGGATATAAGGCTTCAGCCTACATCATTAAATCTGGATTTAATTAATCAATTTCAAATTTTACCAACGTGATTAGATAAATAAAAAAATATATAAAAATAAAGACAGGATATTTGGTGTTTTAGAGTCAGATACATATAAAAAAGTGTTATTGGCGACATTGATGCTATGAATAATAAGCAACGTCTAATAAACAACACTTTAAGACCATTAATTAATGTTCTCCTATTCTGGCTCTTTAATAAACGAGCTGCAAATATGCAATATAAGCATCGAAGCAGTATGAGTTCCGCTTAGTCTTGTTGAAATTTTATCGTTCTAGTAATTTCCACGTGCTTTAACGTAAACAGCTCGGTATCTCGATGCTTCCTCGTCATAAACACAACACTTATAGATATTACTGCTATTGACCGGTTGTTGAAATGCTGCCGACGAGAAGAGGACTTTACGACTAGTTTCTGTTACGGGTGGCTGGTTCTGTTTTTCAATTGCGCCCCTTGAAGAACATTGTAATAGAACCAAAAAGATAAGATGAAATCGAAATTTAAAATATCACTTATTAAAAAATATCAATAATTCATGATAAATCAACTTCTATTTTTGTTAAATTTTTGAAAATATCGCTCACTGAATAGTACATTGGCACAACTCAAAAACCATAATTTCGAGAAACGGTCTCCGAAGTTATGAAAATTTAATATATTTATAATTTTGAAAATCAATTTTTTAGCATAACAGTTAAATCGTTTGTATTATATTATTACTGTTAAGTTTTTTATTTTTTCTTTAACTTATCTATGGGATGCCACCACAATGTTGTGGCGTTTTTTCGAAATAATGGTTTCTGAGTTGTGCCACTGTACTATTCAGGCAACCATGATTTTGTCGGAAAGTAGATACTCATTTAATATGCTGCCACTGATAACAAAGCAGTATCTTTTAAACCGTAATGATAAGATTCTAGAAATATTCACAAAGTATCACTAAGAGTCTCATACCTAAAATTGATTTTAAAACCTTGTCAATATTATGCAATAACAGAACCAGTAGATAATTATTTGTGTTTACTAAACATAACACTCCTTGGCACTTTGATACTGATAATCGATGTAATTAACAATATAATACATTACAAAGCTACAACGTAACAATAGTGCAAAGTTCATTTTCAAAACTGTTTTACATCCTACCTCTTCACAGCTGAAATACAACCTTGTTACAGAAGTTAATAAAATGTAACAGAGCCTTAATAAAGAACAGCGTAAGTGGCAAAGGGCCAACTTGTTGAAGCACCAGGTCCGGCAAAGTGCTGTTGAGGTTGGACTAATTACTATTCTATTCTTGTCTCTTTCATTAAAATGAAGTGCCCGATGAAAGCGTTAATGCTATTTGAGAGGTATCGGAATAGTTACCCGAGCGAAATCAATGGAAGTTTGCAGATAGTGACAATATACCTAGTTGCTATTTTTTATTCATGGTCTAATAAAAATGCTCAATACTATCATGGAAGTAGAAAAACCTGGAGAACTTGCATAGAATGAATATGGAAAATGATGGATCTTATAAGATTCTTACAGCAATATTATTGAATCGCTATGCAATCCAAACGAGGAGGAGAATGAACGAGCAATCATTCTAAGGTTTTTAATTTTAAAAGGAACTAAATGATGTGTTATCACCAGAGGTCGGAATTAGGTAGAGTTATTTATGTACTTGCATCGAAATGTTGATATTAATGTGGACCTTCCCGGGATTTCTTTATTTCTTCTTTCTTTATTTCTTTCTTAAGTTTGGCAACGTCGTGCGTGCAGTAGTTTAATTGTGTAAAAGTAAATAACTTTTTATTTAAAAAATTACGGGATTTTTTTCTGCTCTTTAAAATTAATCTCGGAATTTGAGGCATATCCACTTTATTCTTTCGCTGTATGAAATCAATGTAAGTACATGAATAACTCTACCTAATTCCGACCACTGGTTATCACTTATATCAGAAATCACTAGTATTATAATTATATTAATATCTATGAATGTTTACATGTTTGTTAGCTTTAGGAGAGAACAACTCAATGGATTTGAACACGGGTGCTGTAAAATCTACTAGGAGGTGGACTAGTATGCTCCCAACTACTCATTTTAGTTTTTGTTCAATCCATGTCGAAGGAAAATTAATATTTGGTCCTAGCAATTGAGTTTTCAATAATCTATCACTATTGATTTGGTACAATTTCGCCAGCATAACCTAGCCGTCTATCGTTCGGAGACGTTATAAAATGAAATGTAAATACAGTTACTGCAGGATATACATAAAATTCTCGTAAAATATTGTGGCGGCATATTTATTGCTCTAATAGGTGACTTAGCTACTTAAAACTGACACTGCATGTTTATGTATGGTTTCATAAAATTGAATTTCAATTCTGTTTTATACCCAGAAAGAAATATTCTCTACAAATAAAGGTTTGAGAAGATTACGAAACTGATACCCTCCTTTTTTGAAGTCGGTAAAATTGTGGTTATAAATAATTGTGGTTATAAATATTTTGCTCTCACATATGCGTTGATATTTTAAGTAAACAAAACAAAAAAGCATCATAAATTTTAATTGCAAACAGATATAAGATTGATAATTAACTGGAAAAATTTAACATCTTAATCATACGGGCTGTACATACTGAATTGCACTACAGTGTATTTATGTTATGGAAAACGGAAGAACTATTTTTTTCTGTATTTAAGTATCTCGTATAGAAAATGCATCAAGATCATTAAGACCTTCTCTATACCCATAACATCAACACCCGATCTATGCGTTCTTTACATTCCATAAATATATATCATTGCTAAGCAATACCCAACTCTATTTCAAATATATTTGAAGACAAACATTTCCAGACGTTATAATGACGATACATAAATATTATTTCTTATAATTCCGTTCCCACTACTCATTTAAAATAACTTTTGAACGGGACCAAGCGTATACGCTTGGTAATTGTATATATACAATTTGTTATATTTAACAACGTTTGGGATCCTTTATTTCAATAATCTTGGGTTTGTTATTTAAAAAGTAACAATTGAATTTACAGAAATGTCTCCGGATATTTTCTGGTTTCATTTCCACACGGTAAATATTGTTTCATCCAGAACAGACAATCAGATTAAAGCCGAAAAACCTTGGCAGCGTTCGTTAAGTCCAGACTTGAAGCTCATTTCTCTGAAACTAATACAGCATTGCAATATCAATAATCAATCGGTGCATTCTTGGCTACGGTTCAAGTCTATTACGTACAGTATAAGCTGTGCACATTCAAATATATGGCACATCCTTTGTGGGAGTCTTGCAGCTGGCCGGTTGTGAGTCTCCACTTTTATTGGCAAAGAAAGGTTTTGGCGCTTCGTATATTACGTGTGGCCTAATTCAATGAAAAACTTTTAGATGCAAAACTTTAAAGATGGACTATGCAAGGTTTTGCCATAAAATCCTGCAAGATAGGGAAAGTGTGGTAATGACCTTAATAAATGTATTGGATGGAATTGAAAGTTGTTGTGTGAATGTAACTAATGAAATGAATAATAGAGAATATCATACATTACTCAGACCACAAATTAAGTAGCCAATCTAGCTATTGCTACAAATTTAGATATTGTATTATGGATATCTGAACAACAAAATACCACAACATTCTGATCCGAGATAATATAGACCCGGGAAGCAAACCCAGGACCTTAGAGATTGTGACACTTCAAAATCTAGGTCACGGAGATTATTAATAGAATGAAAACGTGAATTACATATATGTAGCAGTAGAGGTGTATGGTATAGGAAAAGTATAACAAGTCTGTGACCTGTATATGACAATTTTTTAGAGTGTGGATTGAAGTAATATCACCGTGATATAAAATCAAAAATATATCAGAAGTTACGTAAGGAGTATAAGTGAAAGTAGATTGACGAAAAAGATTATGTATCAATTTTGTTTATAAGAAATTAAAGATATGGAACGAGCTTAATAAGAACAAAGTGAAAGAATCATCCAGGTAAGAATGGAGCAATTGGGAAACAAATCTTAGCCTAATTCTTTTAGAATAAAAGCTTGTGTCTACTTGATTACACTATTTATAATTTTAATTTCTAGCTTTGTAAGAGACAGTAGATAATGATGTTTTCTATATTGTATTGGCTTTGGATGGTTTTGATACTACAACTGTTTCAAATTTCAATAAAACTAGAATTTAAGCTTTTTAATATAGTACCTGAGAAGTTTATGTAATGTTTTCCGATGTCCATTATTTATTTAAGAGTACGACCATATCACATATATTCCCTATAGTAATTTATTCTTTAATTAACCGACGATAATACATGTTAGGTTTGAATGTCAATTAATATCAAGAGGGGAAGTCACACTTTACACAACCATCAATACTAAAGCAAAATAACCGTGAACCATTCAAGTTTCCATTGGACTGTTCGACAAAATAGTAGACAATGCGAATACAAATTGAGATTTGTCACCATGACTTGTAACACTACATTGTAAAGTTAACAAAGTGTACTCCGCTACCCTTGCTTGTACAAATCTACATTGAATAACCTCTAATAAACTCACTGACAGTACGCAACTCGTATAATGTAAATTCGGAAACCACTTTTGTGTAGTTTTCAGCAAACAATTTATGTGAAACGTCATCTTCATTGATAGAAGTGGATTTAAATTGTCGTTCCACACCCGAACAACGCGTCGACTTTAAACGCGTATATTTAAATTTTTGTTTGTTCGATAACGGTTTTCATATTACATACATTTTCTAATTAATAATAATTAGTATACACTGAATCAATACCGTTCTATTCCTTTCTCGTGTCTAATGCTTCATTAATATAATAGAACGGACCTTCCATTAAACAGTTCAAAATTAAATATTTTACTGTGATGATTTTCAAATATTAGCTGAGTTTGAAGCAAGGATTAAACTAAATAAGAAATATATTTTAATGTCAAGGAAAGAAGCTAAAGAAACGATTGAGGATCATGATTATCATATTGCAATTAAGTTATATCTATAACCTCGTAAAAAAATTTGAAGTTAAGATGTGGGAATTAATTGTAATAACATACAAAATGTTGTGTTTTCATATTTACCATATTATTAAAAAGTTACATCATAACAACTGTTTTTTTTTTAACCTAAACGGAAACAAAACAAAAGGTTTAATTCACTCTAATTATTATAATTACCCTAATTGTGTCGAATACGTCGAGTTTCATTACTTTAGCAGTTGATACAAAAATTAACAATCCTCAGGGAAGGTGTAATATTCCATGGGAGTGGTGTTTACTTTTACTCGGCCTTGTTTTGGTATATATTTTATTAATTATTTGTGGCAAAATAAAGAAAAAAACTCGGTCACAGCACAGTTCGCTTTTGGATACTTCGATAAAATTATTTGTCCCAAATTTAAATTTAACGATCTAGAAGAAGCAACTTTGAGGAGGTAAACATGTTAAAATTTTATAACATTCCAAAGTGGACTACCTAATGGGCAACCTTGTAAATAAAGTCATAAATCTTCCCTTGAAATCAAGATCGATCGATCGTTGTTTCATATTTAGAAAGAATCGATAAATATCAATTGGGGCAGTTAATCACGCCATAGGTATTATATACTCCATAAAACAAACTGATATAAATTAATTATATGAGTCTGTGTGTGAGTTGGCTACAAAAACTTTTGCTTCGTTATATTTTTGATTTAGTCTTTAGCAATTTATGTTACTTTGCTATCACATTTATTGACCCACATTTACATTCTAGCTTAATGGTTAGCGCATTCGGTCTGCGATATTAAATGCTAAGCAACTGTCGGAATGGTTGGTCAACGGATAAACATATTATCTCAAGCTTCCTTGTCCATAAGTAAGCACGCCAAGCCCTTACTACAGTTAATTTATATCTTATGTAAAATAATTAATAGTTTGTTACCATTTGTTAACAACAGTATTCGGCCCGAAAGAGTATGTGATTCAGTAGAGAAATAATAAGAAGTGAAGGCACGTCAAGCCCTTACTACAGTTAATTTCTAGCTTATGTTAAATAATTAATAGTTTGTTAACATTTGTTAACAACAGTATTCGGCCCGAAAGAGTATGTGATTCAGTAGAGAAATAATAAGAAGTCAAGGCACGTCAAGCCCTAGAGTATGTGATTCAGTAGAGAAATAATAAGAAGTGAAGGCATGTCAAGCCCTTACTACAGTTAATTTCTAGCTTATGTAAAATAATTAATAGTTTGTTAACATTTGTTAAAAACAGTATTCGGCCCGAAAGAGTATGTGATTCAGTAGAGAAATAATAAGAAGTGAAGGCACGTCAAGCCCTTACTACAGTTAATTTCTAGCTTATGTTAAATAATTAATAGTTTGTTAACATTTGTTAACAACAGTATTCGGCCCGAAAGAGTATGTGATTCAGCAGAGAATTAATAAGAAGAGATAATCGTGACCACGGCTGCTGTAACGTAGCCGAAACGTCGAGGTAAATTAATTGTTTAAAAAATGCACGAACAAGACCCGATTGCATATAATTATAAGATAATGATATATTTATATAATCACACGACAAACAACATGTTAATAAATCAATTAAAATAAACATGTAGCAAGTAAATATGTATGTTAAAACGTTTACCATAAGGTGATAATTGCCTCATTTGTCGTACCACGCCCTAATCGGTGATTTACCTAAGTCACGCGTACAACTTAATTCTTCATGAATAACGTTTCGGCGCCCAAACACATGCTAACAAAGTACCAATCACATTTTATTAAGTTATCGCTCTTGAGGAATTAAATTAGTTATCAAGGGTGGAAGTATCGGTACATTTTTTTAAATAATAATAGTGTTGCCTCACGAAATATCGAGATTTTTTCGAATAGATTATAGCGACAAGATATTTCAAAATATATAGGCAAAAATATTAACACATGCCGTAGTTTGTCGTTACTTTTTGATATCTACATATATGTCAAGACTCAAGTAAAAATAAGTTGCTCCTAGTAGTAATCGAATACCAAATTATCAATACTGAAATTTATTTGGTTAACGATAGAAATGGCGCCATCGTAAAACTCATACATTTAAATCGTAAACTTTAAAATTATTTAACTTAGCTTTAAAGTCATCGAAACTGAATCTGCATGCAAAAGTTCAGCTCAATCGGTTTAGAATGCATGTTAAATAATAACTTATATTCGTAAAGAATGGAGTATTGACAAACATTCGTGCAAGACAATAATGAAACACTATGAAAGAAGACATCATATTCTATTCAGTTTCGAATTCAAACATAATTCAAATTTTACCTTCCTTGTTTAGATTATTCGAGTATATTAAATTCATCATCAGCCCTTTTACGTCCCCACTGGAGGGGCTCAGGCCTTCCTTGTGGATGGTTAAGGAGGATAGGCCATGACCCTCCACGCTGGCCCAATGCGGATTGGAGGGTATTAACGACTGCAAATGCAGCCGGGATCAACAGCTTAAAGTGCCTTCCGAAGCACGGAGTAGCTCGAGATAATAATTTTTTGGTCACCCATCCCGTGACCGACCCTTGCGAAAGTTGCTTAACGATAACGATCGCGGGTCTCGACGCTTATCCACTACGCCACCGAGCTACTATTAAATACTGATACTAAATAACGATAAAACCCTTTAAATTATAAGCTGTAATCACAGGATATTGTGAATTGCTGTCAGAAGATGTATAAATACAGTGAATTATAATAATTACTATCAAATTGCGTTTCGCGCTAATAGGTGATTCAATATTAATAGTTCGTTTAATTTCAACAAGCACGGTGATTTGTTAATTGTTAAACGAAAAGAGTTTATAAACATTAATTACATTTTTTTTCTCAACAAGTAAGGGAGCAAATTAGTTGGAATTTGTTTTTTTTTTTAATGTATTTTTAACATACTTATTTTACGATTATCTGTTTTGAAACTGGGCGTCGCGTCTCTGAAATTAATAGCAGAAAGTCGCCTGAAGTGTCGTGCTTTTTTATGACCAATACAAACCATAATTAATAGACTTTTATAATGTACTTGAATAATATCACTGTTAATTGTATGTTTAACAAATGATATTCAATTGAAATTCAGTTTCGGAGGTCGGTATCTTAAACAATACCTTGACAAAGTTATTTCAATACTAACACTACAAAGCTGCAATTCTGTTACATCACGATACATTGTCAAACCAATAGATAAAATCAAGTTACTGTTCTCAGAGGGACATAAAATCTAAAGTAACACGAGTTACTCACTGCTCCGGTGAATTACTCCGGCGGCGCGACTTTTGTCCGGATCTCTTCGCCGATGGTTCACAATAAAATTTTATCCGGGAAACCTATTCACAGTTACCTTTTATTATAATGTTGCAGCTGCTATCCGGTACTTTTCCATGGATCCAGTGGGACTATTGTTGTCCTGAATAATGGGACCAACCTTTTTATTCCGGAATTTTGAATGCGCGCATGACATCTCAGTTCGGGTTCGGGGTGGCTTTGTATGTGCACAATTATGATTTTGGCAACGTTACAGCGATAAGTGCTTGCGCTATGGGCCTCATTCGTGTTAGATCCGTTGAATAGACTGAAATGACTAATAGAACTTAAAACCAATTCTTTACGTGAGGACCGTTCAGTTCCGCACTCAACTAGAGTATTATCGACATCACGAGTACATTTCAATAGAAGTTTTCTTTGTCAACGGATTTGTTCTGTTATTGATTGGCATCATCTGATCGATTTGTTTTATAACATTGTCAGATTTAGAGATCGACTAATCAAAGCAAATTGTATCAGAATTATTCAGATTCTGATAAATCGTTTATACTTATGATTCAGCGAATACTTTATATTGTTTGTTGATCCGAAAGAAGTTCCAGTGATTTGAATTTGTTCAGTCGGAACTATTCCTTAGTATAGTTTTATATTCTTTTTTTCACGTCCAAATTTGTTTTCCCATTTTCTCTTAAAAGCACAAGACACGAATGGTGAATTGTCGATGTATCAATCAATTACAGAGCCTGACGCCTTAAACGATACCCGTCGTAGATAGGGTGCTCGCATCTACATTGCCTTTAGCACAAATCATGGGCTGTAGCGAGTATTGTTATTTTTTTTTGTATACAAAGTTAATTAATGAATAACAAGTGTATTTTGATTGTTATTTAACTTTATTAAGAAATAACGCTTAAAATAATAAAAATATTGTGAATATATGTTACAATGAAATATTGAAATCGCTGCATAAGCGAAAAATGCGTTGTGGTCATAGATGACTAAGCGAAAAATAGTAAACAATGCCTTGTAGTCATAGAAAAATTTCAACATGATATGATGTGGTATCCACAGAATAACTACACAGTGAAATCTGAGATGTGGTTGTCATACTATTCGACCATAACGAGTTGTGACAATGAAGAAAAACCATGACGCGTATTGAACCATATTTGATTAGGTTAGACCCTGATTTCGCTATGTGGAGATTCTACAATTGCGACAACGCGTTATGACCTTTTTCCGCTCAATTTTGAGCATTGAGCGTAACAAATATTTAAAAAAAAGAAACAGGATAATCAACTTAAACTAAACTTCGTAAATATGTGAATTTTAAAATGATTAAAGCAAACTTGTAAGGTAATATTCTACCCTACCCTATGTTATAAGTTCATGTAGTCTCAGTATGAGACACAACTGCAATAGAAAATCCTAGAAATGTCATCTTTAATGAATATGAAATGCATATAATTGCTAATGATATAAAATTTAACTTATTAATTACGAGGACTTAGGACTTAGGACGAACTTAAAATCGTGACAATTAGGTGACTAACAACGACGAGGTCATGGACGGAAACAGATCTTTCTCTCCATGAGATCTCTCTCTCTCTCTCTCCTCTGTTTCTCTTTGACGTTGAGAAATGATCACCAAAGCGCTCATGCCGGTAATATGATCATACCAGGTTTGGTTACAGTATTGGAGGACTCTAAAATCTGGTCACTTAGACCATCGCAAGACATATTGCTTACAGGCTTAATCAATATCCGTATGTTATTTGCCGACATGACGTTTTTATTAAATAAATGCCAGAACAAACTGTACTTATCGTTATGTTCGCAGCTTAAATAGGGATTATGACAGATGGACTGGCTTGTGTACTGTATACAATAGGGAGAAGTAATAGCTTCTCCCATAATGTACTAATTTTTTGTGTAATTTTGCAAAAAACACTACATATCAAGGGTATCAAGAGTAACGTAACGGATCATAAGTTCATAATCATAAATAAATTTTGGTATGCTAGATTTTAATGGGAATACTCTTCGAAGGTGGATGATGATGTTATACGTGGGGAATGGAAGTAATCTCTATGTGGTTCCGCTTATAAGGGAGGCCTGTGTACGTGAGGCGTGTGTATTTGTATACAACTTTCAGAACACTATGCGATATTAATAGACGACCTTTATAGCCGAATGGTTCGCAAAAAGGTTTCAATGTGTCACCGTTTTTAAAACCTGGGGTAGATTGTCAATTAATTCATTAATGAAAATAAACTTTCCTATATCGTATATGTTGTAATAACATCGCTGTTTCAGGTTTTCTTTATATAAGGGCAAGCTACTTGGAATTTGAGTAATTTATGTGATGTTATGATAATATATCATTCATAATATTATAAATTTGAAAGTTTGTGAGGATGGATGTATGTTTGTTACTCTTTCACGAAGAAAACACTAGGCGTATTTTGATGAAATTTGGAATACGAATCCTTTTGAGCGTGGATTAACATCGACCTCGCGGGCGAAGCCGCTGGCGAAAGCTAGTCATTTATAATTTTATAACAAGTCAATAGAAACTCTAACAAAATCTTAATTATCCATATCGTAGCACTTTAAGAGTATTTATATTTACCAGTAGTCACAATCTCAAGACTACTGGAGTGCACTTCTAGCCAGATTCACAATTTTTCTAGAAAAAAGAGAACGCCAATACGAAAAGGTTCACCACCCCTGTTCTATCGGAAAATATATAAGAGCCACTTCCTTTTAAGTTAAAGTATATAACAATAATGTAACATTAGCGAATCAATTAAGAACGCCATTAAAAATCCCGCAGGGTAAGCTCTGCACTTATGAAAATAATTATAGAGGCAGTTAACCCGATTATTGTTTCTGGAATCAACCCGTAATACAGTGTGATATTATAAATATAGAGGCTGGCGTCACGATGGTATGCGTCCCCATTCTTCGCATAGGCATTCCTAGAGCTATGCCTTTATGAATATTATACACAATACATATTGGATCGAGCGACCTTCTTCGCTTCGGTGAGCTCAATTTGGGCATTCTATAGTGCTTTTTATGCTATAAATACCGGCTTAACTGGTGATTTAGATGTTGTGAATTCATATTAAGGAATTGGTGTAAATTCATATTTTCTTTCATTCGTTTTTCTTTTGGTTTTGTAATTGATTCTAATGGTGTAATAACTCCTGACTTTATTTTTAATTTATGTATATTTTTCTTCAAGTTTATTTAGCTCTTACACTTTATAGGGATCCCATTCAACTGAAATTGTAAATTTGACTGTGCAAAAATAATGGAATGCAAATTCATGTTGCGGTGAAGTAAACAGTTGTTTTTTGAAAGAAACTACTTTAAAATCTATATAGTAGCTAAATTACATTTTATATATAAATCATAATATAAAGTTCGTTATAATTAATTTCCGAAATGAAATAAATAATTACTTAGAATTTTACTATAGGAAATTGTATTGACAAATCAGAATAATCAGATGTAACATAATTGATTAAGTCAATATTTATTACTTACTACAACGGGTAATCATTTTTAATATACAAAATAATTTTAGACAGTTATGAAGAAAATTGGTTCACAATTTTAAAGTTACATAATCTTATGATTGATGAACATACGCTACACATTGTATATACGACAAATAAATACTTCCAGACCAGATAGAATCATAAATTACTATTTGTTACTTTATATATAACAGCCTCTTCTACTATTTTTTTTTTCGTTATATCATAACAAAAAAACAAACGCATGTACACGTAAAGGTCCTCCCGTCGAATATCATCAACAATATGACACGGCACCTTACTGCCATAACGCCGGCACATTTATCACAGACGACAAAGACTCCAGATATAATAGAAGAATTGCACCCGTTGACAGAAACAAAGGTGAAACAAACTGTGCGCTTGTAGATATCGCAATGATTAATGGTAACGAAGTTGGTCCTGGGATCATAAAAATTCGAGTTGCTGCTGTGTTCGTGAAATGGAGTGTGCGAATATATTGATATTACAACGCAGAGTAAGAATTTTGTGTAAAATTATAATAGGATATAATACAGATGAAGTTTTGAACTTATATACAACTAATTTTGTCTTAAAATATTTGATATATGATGAAGTATACTTTTTGGCAATTAAATTTTCTGAACACAACAAGAGCGTATCAGATGTGTTCCTGCTTACATTCTTGTAAGGTGTTTATGTTACAATTGAAATTTATCATTTCCTTATTTGCATTTCAAACTTAATATTTGGATATTTTTGTTGAAATTTTATGTTAGGCGAAATAGGTCTTAATATGAGAACAAAAAATTACATAGGTATATTTCCAAGTCATCAAAGAATGATACATTACACACTCGAGTAAGGATGCAAAAAAGACAAAGGAAACTCTGCCCAAACAATAAAGTCTCTTATCACCAGACCACACTTACACTACTAAAAGCAAAAATATACTAAAACAAAATACGAAACGACTTCTTTTGTTACCACGAAACATAAATATATCATGGAAAGAAGAGAGCAGGAACAGTAATAACGATGCTTATTAAGAAAAAAACATGTCTCTATACCGTACGAAGTTTTTCGATCCGACGTAATTAAAAGAAAACAAGCACGTACGAGGCATGTTAGCGGGGGTGTGGGAGATTGCTGGCGAATAATCTCTGCGGGCGAATTGTGTCCCAAGGGACAAGATTGGGTACACTTTCTTTTAAGAATTTTACTATTTTGTGTTTCTTATAAGTTAGTAACTACTAATGGAGAAGGGTTGTGTCCTACAAGTGAAAATGTAGGTTTCTGTTATGTATTAGGAAAATATGAACCAATCTACCTTATAATTATTTAAAGAAATAAATTTTATTAAACTTACTTGGAAAATATTACGCTTTGAAAACTTGAAAAAAGTATTGAAAATATACTATAAAAATTTACTATAGTACATATGTACGTTTTTTTGCTACCGTAACAACCAGTGACGAAACAGTGCATTGAATTTGTAGGGAGCATTTTTGGCCGACTAACAGCAATGCCACAAAACATAGCACCTTATCTACGAAACTGTTAATCGCAGACATGTCCTTACTTCTACGTTAATTCTCATATATAAATGAACTATTTATTTATAAAATAAAAAAAATTGTCAACTAGCCTTTAACTGTGAATATGTGTGTGTGCTCATTGCACAGGTGTGTGTATATTTCACTTTAACTAATTGTACTTTATTGCGAACTGTGGAAACTTTTCATTGGATTTTGATGTTATGTATTTTTTTTTTGTTTTATTAGTTGTAAATATTCCGATGAATAAATAATATTTAGGATCGAATGAATTTATTATTTAAGATCATTCGTTTGATCAATAAGAACAAACTGTTGAACAAAGACGAGATTTAATTTGTTTATATGAATGGATGCTGAAATGAACACGTTACCAATATTTTTTATACAGTAGGGGCATGTATTAAATGGAACTAAAGTTTAGACTAACTCAAGATTAATCTATAAATGTATCACGTTCATTGATACCTAAATAGCGACATCTAACAGATTTTCTTAGTAGACTTTTATGTTTTTACAGAATAAGAAACAACTAATAATTTCGTTTTTATACTTTCATTTCAGATCCGCTAAAGTTCCAAAGGTATTATAAACTACAAATACTGTAATCCATCTGAATAACCCATTTTAACCCTTTCACGTCAGTATCAGGGCAACGCGTATCAAAACGCAACTATTTTTAGCGTTAACACTAACAACGAATGCACGCCGTTCGATTCCATACCGTATGGATTATTTACGACGCAGCACGATGGTTTGTGATTAAAATAGAAACAGTGGCCCCGCACGCATTACATCCATCGTAATACCGAATTGTGCAATGGTATATTGAAATATGCAAACTTTTTGGCGGCCCAACAGCTTTATTCCTCTTGTTATAAGGGTGATATTCCAACTAATGTATGTACCAATTTATCTTATAGAATAATATGTGAATGTTATGAATGGGCCTAGGTATTTAGTTATACACGTGCATGTAGACAGATTCGTATGAAGTACCTAAAACAGAAACTAAAAAATATAAGAATTACTGAGGTCTTGTATGTACATTGCAGAGGAATAATTAAATTCATAAAGATTATATAGATATAATCTTTCTGCTTACACTTCAGACAGTTATAACTTTATAACAGAAAAAAAAAATCACGAATAATTTAATAAAATGAAAAGGAAACATAATTATTATAAGCTACGCTGTAATATTTGGTAAATATAATTAAACTCTCGATTAAGAAGTGACAAAAAGCCTATTTCAGTTTCGATTAAATAACATGAAGTTTTTCAAATATGCATTCTATATTAATATATATGTTATCGTTAAATTCCATTATGAATTAATTAATACACATATAATCCTTATATTATTATGGAATTTGTTAAATTTACATTAATCTTAACTCTAACTTTACTTATCGTTCACTTCATAACTTAATATCTACCTTTCATTATTGCAAAATCTAGTATGCGTTTACTAGGTTTTGAAATGGAGTAGCCGATATCTGGTTATTTTAGATTGAAAAATTTGTAGTTTTTTTTATATATTTTTTTTATTTAGTTATGACACAAATAGTCATAGTTATAGCTATAGAGGCTTACTCGCTGTTCTTTACAATTTTTTTTTAACACGACCTTAAAGCTAGCATGCTACTAGTTACTACATAATTAGGTAAAAGTTTCAGTTCAAAGTCCAAAGTTGATTAGATAGCTAACACTTGTAATGCACCGACTATCAAACTTTTATCATAACAACAAAAAAGTAACGCGACAATATAATTAAAACAAACGGTGTTTGTTAAATTAACGCCCGATACGTGTTATCTTTGAAACAAATCCGATTATCACTTCATAACGTTGCAAAATTAAAACTGGCTGGGTCGCTGGGACCTGCTGCCGTTTGCAGTGTTAATTATGTTGACAATATAATTTTGTCGAATATAAATTTATTGGGTGCATTTATTTTTAATATTAATTTATTTATTGAGTATTTCAAAAAATAATTTAGTTTAATATTTTAGAGGCTACGTTAAACCACAATATGATGAAGTGCGCTAAGCACTTGCAATTTACGTGTTTTCCATTTCTAATATCAAAAAAAGCTATATAAATTTTCAATATTTTTATGTTAACCTTTTGTCTTATAGTCGGTTTAAGTTGTATGCAATAAAGTTAAAATTAAGATTTTTATCATTCGCAAAGTACATACAGTTTTGCATATTTGCTCAATCAAGGCGTTACTATATATAATTATACATAGGTTCTCCTTGATTGAGTAGATCGCATAATCGGAACCAGAAACGTAAGCATGTTTCATACTTATATTAATAAATAAAAATAACTGTTTACATTCTAATGGAAGGAAGGTACTGCTCTCGACTCAAAGAGATCTTAAAATAAACATTAATGTTTCCACGTGTCCGGTTGGTGAATAATTTTCGTGGTACGATATTATTGTGATTGAGCTCAAAGATTTTATTTATGTGAGTTTTAAAAAGGTAGTTTAAATTATTAAAGTTTAAAAAAAAATTATTAGTTTAAAGTTTAAATCATCATGTTAAGAAATGATCTTTTGATACAAAAAAATTTGTTATGAACAAGCCTGACTGATTAATCGATCGCTTAACTGCAGATTATTTTAATTCTTCTTCATCGATTCATTTCACTGCATTAATCCTACAACATCGACTGTCAACCCATCAAAGAAAAGTGAGCAACGGCCACTAATGAGAGGACGATTCATCATCATTATCAGCCATTTTACGTCCCTGCTGCAGAGGCTCAGAACTTCCTTAAGGAGGATGGACCGACTGTGGATTGGAGAATATAACGACTGCAAATGTAGCCAGTACCAACGACTTAACGTGCTTCCAGAAGCATGGAGTAGCTCGAGATAATAAATTTTGGTCACTCATCCCGTTACCGATCCTTGCGAAAGTTGCTTAACGAAAACGATTTCGGGCCGCGATGCTTAACCACTACGCTACCGAGCTAGTCAGTGGAAAACATGTAGTTATCAATTGGGAAACGAGACATCTTCCTGCTAGTTTTAGAAGGCTAGAGATAACTATAAGTAGGCGACGAGTTGACCACTAAATTCACAACTTGTTTCAAATAAAACTAAAAAAGAACTGCAAGGAACACTGTACAAATTTCTTTTTTAGTATCTTATTCTAATTTGTTTTGAAATTGCACCCATATATAATCAATAGGGTAGTGTCGGTAGTGAAAAATAAATCACGATATCACAGAAAAACTAAAATTTACATAGTTATAGAGATTCTGATTTTGAGTCTCGCACGATTATCTTAACATTAAAAGTCGTGATATTTTTGCCTATGTGTCACTTGAAATACGTCCCGCCATTGTGTGACGACAGATGTCGGATTAATCAAATTAATAAAATTTCTAGATGGCGCTGTTCTCAACTTATTTGTGTCTTTTTATTTTGTAATCAATCGTTAGATGGCATTGTTCTTATTTTATTGACATCTTTTAATCTTTTACTCTATCCATTTTAATTTAATTGTTTATTTTTCTGAAATATATTTTTATATCGTGACTTTTATAAATTAAATAAACAGTTACAAGTATTTTTTCAAACGGAGTAAAATACCTATTGCAGTTAATTGCTCCAGTAGCATATTATCATACATGTTTGGTCACCTTCTATTGATTGGCTCTTACGAAAGATGCTTAACCAACGTAAACGAACACATTAACCATCAGTCCGAATATCAGATAATACTACTGTTCTCATTGGCATATAGAATTGCATATTCATTGAATTACTTATTAACCTTTCTAGGTGTATTTTTGTAATTTGTTTCGACGTAAACAAATATGTCTTGTTCAGAAATACACGGACCAATGAATGACTCTTAAATCGAAAAATTCTGCCATATCCGAACACAGTATTTTTTTTTTAGAATGTTTACAATAGTATGATTGATACTATTATTATCATGCAAGCTATTAAGTGAAGTTTATGTAATAAACAGTGCATTTGCGTTGATTGAGAAACGCCAAGAATCTGTTCTGAATTCTTTTGTTATTGTTAAAAATAGATTTCTTCTCTGTTTTATAACAATATATTGAATGAAAATTAACAGTAGATCTTATGATACGTTCGAATATTCTGATGATGGATATTTCCTAATAAATTTATTGTTCGAAGTCTATTGTTGCTGTAGTGTTCGCAGTAATTACCTACTCAATTACATAGATCTGCATCGTTTAAAGGCGCCTTTCGGTATGCGGCTTCTAAAATCTGAAATAATATCCCTCCCCCTTTAAGGGGTATTCATTAAATCGCTAGTTTTAAATATCATTAGAAACAATATCTTTTAAATACGCAAAAAGAAAAAGGCGCTTATAATGTCAATGACTCTTGGATCTGAGTGGTATATGGGGGGAAATAAATTGATTTTAAAAATATAGTGTTGGTTTAAGTTAGTGAAATTGTTGTGAATTGTGAAATATTAATAATATTTATATGAAATAATTTTAATTTATTTTATTTTTAGCATTATAACTGAGTAATGTTTAATAATGATTTATTTTTAATTAACAATAACTGGTTGGTTAAATGTTTATATCATTTTTTTTTACAGTAACTTTAAAACACTTTTATTTTCTTTATATTAATAATTTTGAGTAGGTACATTCTTTAATTGCGGAGGTTAACATAAGAAAAATATATAAAGATTGTTATCATTGAGGGAACTATTGGTTTAGAAACATATACTATATTCAATTATGATAAGTAAAATGTATAATTGTTTGTTCCTTAATAAAAAATTTAAATATCAATTGTATCTTAATTATTTAAAAATTAAATCCAAATATTTTTTCTTTATAATAATAAGCTAATTATCAAAAAAATATTGAGTAACGGTATAAAATTTTATGAACTAAAAATAATGATCACTTACGATATTTTAAGTTACTTACGAGTATTTTAGTATTCACTGATATCCTTGTGTCGAAAAAACGAAAAAAATACAGGTGCAAATTGAAAACCAGCGTCAGGCTACTAGTCTGACATAACTGAATTGCTGACCTATTTGTGGTGCAGTCGTGAGACGCAATCGCATTTTTGTTTTTTTTATTTTTTTTATTATTGAATTTTAATTAGTTTATTCTTATTTGTATCCTGAAAATTCTATCTTATTTGTTTCATGTTTGTACCAGAATAAATAATTCATTCATTCATATATATAAAAATGAATCACTAAAATGAATATATGCACATAATTTCCAAACGAATGCACCAAATTGGATGGTTCTTTTTGATGTTCAATATTATCGGGTGAAAGTTTATAACAAAATTTATAAAAAAAGCTAATGTCAATAGAAATGTTGTTTATTTAGATAACGTGTTAATGTAAAAAATGTTTTATTTTTTAACAAGACTACGTATTATAATGAATATTTACAAAACATCATCAGCCCTTTTATATCTTCACTGCAGGGGCTCAGGCCTTCCTTATGGAAGCTTAAGGGGGATAGACCACCGTGATCTCTCCACGCTGGCCCAATATGGACTGGAGGGTACTACCGACTGCAAATGCAGCTAGGACCTATAGCTTAACGTGCCTTCCGAGGCACGGAGTAGCTCGGTATAATAATTTATGGTCACCCATCCCGTGACCGACCATTTTGAAAGTTACTTAACAACAATGATCGCGAGCCGCGGCGCTTATACTCTATACCACCGAGCTACAAATTGATGAGAATCACCATTTCAATCATTTATTATCTTCAACTTGCGATATAAAAAAGATCTCTTCTGATTTCACTTAGCATCCTGCTTTTAGCGCTAAAACTATTCAACATTTAAATCGGTCACTAGAATAGAGTTGTAAAATAGAGACGATAGAGAATCTAAGAAGATATAAGTATTTCTTTCAATACGGTAAACCTATGACACCAATGTCTCCCAATCTCATAATAAATTTTTATAATATGTATCAGAGAATTGATTTAGAGTTTTCGGCGAAGAAATTACCACTACACCTCCGTGGGTAGTCAGTGAGTCATTGTTTCATTGCCGAAGCCCGCGGCACAGCGATAATTGTTATTGAGCTCGATAACTAACTCACAGGGGTCTAATTGTCCCACTAATTATATAAGGCACGTGAAAGGCCTTTTTGTTGGAACATTGTAGGGTTGGACCGCTCATTGTACACTGACTTTGATATGTTTGTTTTTATTTCCTGTTATTTTTATGAGTATTATCTATGCTTATATTTTTAAGTAAATTATAGTTATTTAACCAATATTTTAACTAACTATTATCTATACAAATAAACTTCATGTAAAGAATTTTTAAATTGTCCCACGTTTCAAGTAGTTCTATACCCTAAGGAGTACAGCGTACCTTCGAGTATTGGTAATAGGGTCCACTTTACGAACCTATTACTAAGACTCCACTCTCGGTCTGGTTCTCATAAGCCATAATAGCTAGACAGTTAAAATTTTCACAGATAATGTAATAAATGTAGATAATATAATGTAGAATGAAATAAATATTAAAGCGGTTTTTGCCTTTTTTTTATAGATACTGTACGGAATACATCAATTCCAACTCGCATTTGTTTCTTTAAATACGCTTAATTTTAGACGTTTTTTGGCTATCCAGAAAAATAGGTAAAAGAAACTCATCAGTTCTTCTAGCAGTAATGACATGTGTAGCCTTTCGATGTCTCCAACGTTAGAGAACAGACCTTTTCTATGGATTGAATTGAAAAGGCAGAATGCCATGAACACTTCGCAGGCCCAATACGGATTTTATGTATTGATAATCAAATATTTGTATCTCTAGGAGTCATAGGAAAAAATTAAGACAATACCTATGTATTGAAACTATACAGCGCTAAAGAATATTTAAAACTTGTAATATTTATTTCAATATAATGATAATTATATTATTTTGTTATTATTAATAGTTATTATTAATTAAACAAAAAAATTTGCAGCAAAATTATTCGAATTTATGCAACCATCCTAACAGCAGTCTGGCGATAATAAATATTCAACAACCGAAAAACTTTGCGAACTTACATTTTGTCAACCAAAAAGTTATTAAGACCCTTTATTCAAATTAATAAAAATTCAAGTTCTTTTTGTTTAAGTTTTGAATCTTTCAGTGGAATAGCAAGACTGCGATAGCGTGATAAAGGTATTCGTCATATTAAAATAAAAAACTAAACTTTCTCAAATAATAAATATGATGATAATAATTAAAGAATGTCATTATCTTTTACAAACCTTCATCGAAATTACTATGTTAGTTAGTGTGGGTCAAATCTTTCAAGATTATATCCACTTCCCGATCTTCGATTAATCTGAAATTTTGCATGTATGTTATAATATGGATGACAATGAAATACTTATATGGAATTGAATTAATCTGATGATGGAGGCGGAAGGTATTCTTGGAACTTTGCAATTAAATAAAAATCCTATCTACTTTGAGCTTGTTTGATTTCTCTTGACATGAAAATGCAGTTACAGTGTCAAAATTTGATGATACCAATAGTATCGTTAATAATTTATTGGTCACCGATTGGTCTGTCAATATAATTACATTTTTCAAAACTATTTATTATAGCCTTCTGCCTGCGGCTTCGTCCGCGTGGTCCTTAGGAAACTATTTTGTTATTATAAAAAATATCCTATTATCTAAGTCACCAAATACCCTATCTCTATAATAAATTTCAAATAATATGAATAGGATGTCGATGAAGATTTCATGATAACTAAGCTCTAATGAATATTGAAAAGAAAAAATTGATCTGTAATGTCGCTTTAATTTTAATTTTAATTAATGGACGTTTCTTTTTTGTGTAACAAACACGTAAATCTACTTAAAAGAGCTTAATACCTTTTAATTGACTCAGTACTAGTTTATAAAATTATTTGAGATAAAATTTTCATTTCAAGCATATATTGAACATTTATATTGGCATGAAAAAGCAATATATTGAAATATATATATATATATATATATAAACCTTTTTTCTTATTGCTTTTTATTGAAAAAAAGGTTTATATTTATTATTTTATATATTCATACTATCATATGGAATCCAACTGATTCAAAATTTCTTTCTCCAACAATAACTTTATTTTTAGCAAATAAGGTCATCATACGATTCATATAATCATGATGAATGAATTGGAGCTTTGACGTATTCAGTATATTAGATAAATTTGATTTCTATTTTGTCTTTAGAATCTTATAATTTTAATGACATTTAAGATAAACGAAAGATTTTATTAGACTTAAAAATATTCCCGCCTAGCGTTTTGAACGGTTCCTAAGAGAACCGCTATAAGAGCCATAATCGTATACACCAATCATGACGATTATATTGTACTCCATTTCCACAATGCATTGTTTCTTTTTAGCTTCTAGTTTTTCTCACTTCATTTCTAATAATAGGTACATAAAATATACCCTACTCCATTAATAAAACTGTCGGTTTTTGCAGAAAATATAGCACTTACCAATTCCTCGTAGTAATTTGCTATCTGCGAATATATCAGCGAATCGTAATCCATATCGTACACACAAACACTTCACACGCCTAAATTAATTCTCTATCACGGACTTGTCAACTTCGACAGAAGTCGAACACTTGAGCGACGTTGATACGTCAATTTTACGCGACCACTGATTTTTCTGGGCGAGCCAGTCGATTTAAGACGCATTGAACGTACACACAGACGTGTTCTAACGTCTGTAAAGCTAAAATAAGACCAAAATTTAAACATCACTGCTTGCCGCGCACACATATATATATAGAGATGCGTTAACCACTTTACGGACTGACGAGTCGTAAAAACTAAATGGAAATGATAGTTATTTTTCGTGTGAAATATATAGTGTTCCGATCTGAGTTCTATTTTATAGTTTGATAGTCGTGTAAAATTTTAATTCTATTTTTTTTTGCAATAACACAACGATTGAAAGTTTTGTGTAGTGCGTAGAGCTTTATTTTTCTAGGTTTACAAGCACTTGCGTAGTATATTCTATTTTAAAGATAATATACCTAATTTTAATAGATTCTCAAAGATAAATGTAAGCTTAAACTCTGCTTTACAAAAATAATATAACGTTCTTACGTCAATTATATCAAATTAATCAGAAAAATCGATATTGTTGTTTGACTTGTTTAAAATAAAAATATTTTTTTTTAATACGATTAATAAATTAGCATAAAACAATAAATAAGATTGCAGATATCATTTTTATGTAAGTAACAGCGTTTTTTTTTTGCTGTCACACTTAAATTCGTATTGTCACAGATGTATCATCTCTGTAAATTAGCTTTCACGTTAGTTAGTAGGAAGCTAGTTACGGCGCACGCCCGTCATGAGTTACTCCAGGCATTTAAAATCGGCTTGCTTTAAATTTCTCCGAACACTTTTCCAATTTTATTTAGTATACTTTAAAGTTTCAACTAGTGCCAAGTTCGTTTTTCTTAACTTCGTACTTTTGGAGTTATATACAAACTAAGTTTTCTTCAGCAAAATAATAAGAGCATTAATATTTTCTTTAAAATAAAACTAGTTTGTGGCTTCTTCATGTATATTACCACGAAAACGTTAAAATGAAAATTATGGTACACTATAATATAAAAATGCAACATTTTTCTGAGATCTCGCTTTCGATTTCTGGTCGGCTTAATGTAGAAAATGGACTTTTCCAACTGCTTTGTCTCGTGTCTGGATGTTGTAGTACCTTCATTGTTTCAAATTTTCATTATACACGTGCTAAAAGCGTATTTATTTCGGCGGTAACTCATGTATTGTGTAACATTTTGTATTGTTACTACATGTTACTGGCATTTTTTTATTTAACATAAATAAATTATTTAGTTTCTTCGTCTTCTTGGTGTACGTTTGCAAAACGATTTACACAAGTATTTATTAACACTCAAGATAAAAATTAAACAATTTCAAAGCAATCAAATGTAATTTAGAGTATATTTGACTTTCATCTATTATATATTTTAATGTGTGCAAATTTCTCAAAAAGAATTTTGTCCAACGTACAGTAGTTTTCAAAATAGGTGAAAAAGTTCTACTAGTAAAATATAGAATTTTTATTACTCATAATATGTGTTATGGTAGTATTATGACATTTATTCAAAAAGCGAAAGTTACGGCAACGCGTTAAAAATTTTACAGAGCCTCAGCTTAATACTAGATATTTTAACTCCAATGGGAAGTTAGTTGTAGATTTATACCAAACACATCGTAACAAAGTTCCTGTTGAAGTAAAACAATTACTCTACCTAATATCAATTACAAAATGCACTTCTACAATACAACGCATGTTCCGTTCAAATAAACATTAATTCTTTACCATCAAACACGTGAAATAAAACCTCGTACAATATATTTTTCCATTCCAAAACATATGTGACATTAAATAAAAAGTGTAATTGGGAACATGCGACGACAGGCCGCGACACGTGATACGTCACCTAATCGCTTCGGTTACCACCCGTTGAAATATTAGCACGCACCCCGCAAAGGAATTCGGGAATTGAATAATACTTTCTTTATTATACTAATATTATAAAGAGGTAGAGTTTTAACTTTGTTCGTTTTGTATAAATCTTCGAAAGTATTGATCTGATCATGAAAATTCTTTCATCTACGGGAAACTAAATTATGCGATTCTATAACATTAACATCGGTGGCGTAGTGGATAAGCGCTGCGGCCCGCGATCGTTGTCGTTAAGCAACTTTCGCAAGGGTCGGTCACGGGATGGGTGACCAAAAAGTTATTATCTTGAGCTGCTCCATGCTTCGGAAGGCACGTTAAGCCGTTGGTCCCGACTGCATTTGCTGTCGTTAATACCCTCCAATCCGCATTGGGCCAGCGTGGAGGGTCATTGTCCGTCCTCCTCAACTATCCATAAGGAAGGCCTGAGCCCCTGCAGTGGGGACGTAAAAGGGCTGATGATAATGATAACATTTGGACGAAGTCATAACCCATGGCCAACCACGCGTTCACAATGCCATCTGCATGGTGGCCGTTGAGAAATCAACGGCTTCGGAAGGTACGTTATCATCCGAAGCACAGAGGAGCTTGAGATAATAATTTTTGGTCACCCATTTTATGACTGGCCATTGTGAGAGTTGCTAAACAACCGTATCGCAAACCGTACGCTATCGAGCTGCCTTTTGTAACTATGAAAACCTCTATCATTAATAATGATATGTTTTAGTCTTATATTTTTTTATACTAATTTAACTTTAATTTTAATTTCGTGGTATTCTAAATAAAATAAAAATTTAAACAATTCCATGTTCATATACCTATACTATTAAACACCCATAAACATTTAAGCAGTTGGCATCATACAGCTATTAAGAGTTGTAACATTGTAATAAAGAAAATTACACCGAGACTCTAGACAACCATTTCTAAACCACCCATGAAACCACGCACTTGGCAAGTCTGTGGCGAATTGAAAAATGTAAATGATAACTGTAGTGCCTTTTATTTGAGTATATTTCACTTAAACACTGGAAAGAATCCAGTACTAGATAGCAACAGGTCATGCGTGAGTTACATCGATGTACGAATGTCAGTGTCCCATAGTATTATCGTAAAACAAAATGTATGAAAGTAATATGTTTATTTAGACAACCATGAGAATGGCGTGCAAGTCACTAGTAGGTTGAGATGAGTACGGATAATTTGTTGCCCTCTATATGCAGTATTTTGATTATAATAAAAAAAAATACAACACATCGATGACAACATCTTCATTCGTATTTTAGTTACATTTGAAATTTCCCTATAACGATCAACATAGAAAAGTAATTATTATTTCTATTAACACGAAATGGCTAGTCTGTATTATAAATTTGTAACTGCTACAACATAAAGTTTTATCTACTTTAGCGTATAAAATTAGGTAACGTTTTAATAGAAAGAGGGTATCATTATTAAAATAAAACGATAGATTATTTATTTTTTAAAATACACATAATTCAATAATTTCTAAATTCAATAATAAAACATTTATTATTGAATTTTGAAATAAATATAGATAATGAACTAATTGATTCTAATAAAACGCTAATATCCTAATAAACATGGACAATTAAAATCGCCTACACCTAACGATAGCTAAGTGTTCAACCACTTAACTATTTTATCAACTAAATCCATAAAATAAGAAATAGATAAACTTTTAACTTTGACTTCTGTTTAACATTTATTAGAGCAAATTGACAATTATAGCCTAACGCACTGTTGACATTTTTAAAATAATATTTTTTATTTTATACTGAAAACATTTCAGTAACTTTTTTCAATGTAAGATTTAAATGCCGCATCCAAATTCCATTTATTAGTATGCACGTGCGTTGCCAGGCCGCAGCGCGATAAATCGGACGGCGCGCGGTCTGTTGCGGTCTCGCTTAGCGCGACATTTTATCTCCGAATGTCTTACTCGATGTGAGCACATTCGAGCACATGTACAGTTGCATCTGGCCGTCCTAATGTTACCCCGTTTTCGTGCTATATGTTTTGCGAAATTGCATGTTTGTTATGCAGCGCGGATTGCGTTCGGTGGGAATGTTTCGGACAGTTCGTTTTATTCGTCGCTTAGTTCGAAATAACACGTTTTGTTTTTGTATTTGTAAAATGGGAATAAGTAACAGCAACAATAAGGACATTTTATTATAAATTAGAAATTATATTACACAGACTTTTGCGTAATTGAGCACAAACTGCTTACTTGACAACTTTTGATTCAACGCCTGTATTACATCCCACATCCAAAATTTTCAAGACTTGTACGGTCCCGACCGCACATTGGACTGTAATAAGTAGGTAACGCGCGTCAGCAATATTCGCCTGCTACTTAATTCATTATTATTTTAAATTATGTTTCGCAATATCTCTAATATTGAAGTAAAAGTTGGTGTTTTTCCGATCGCCACACCAATCGCGCGTACCCACTCATACCATTTTACCATACTTTCTACTACCATTATTTCACCATAGTTTTACTTTCCTTTTCTATAATTTTATTAGTATAAAGAGACTCAGTGTTAAAATAAGTTTAAGAACTTTGTTACTACAGTGACAAAATAAAATATATACTTTTTATTGCCTACAAGTGACTTTTATTATAACTATCTCATCAATAAGGTGTATTCCCCGTACAAGTTTCTTATTTATTAAGATGTCATTTTTGTATAATTTTTGAATATATTTGCGCGCAGCTATGCTATATAAATCTACATTCAGTTTGTTTGCCATTTTCAGATATATTTGTCATCTGCTTACGGCTAGTCAACTTGATTTTTTGGAGGAGATCCTTTATCAGATCTGCTTTTTAAGCTCCGTCGCAAAAAGAAGGGTGTTATAAGTTTGACGTGTCTTTGTGTAAGTCTGTCTATGGTATCATGAAGCGATTTTAAGCAATTTACGATTGAGTTTCTTCTATTATTTTTTTACTTTTTAATGAGATCATAAGTTTTTGTGTCGGGTTTTTTATTTTTTATTTATTTTTTTTATTACACATCGCCCATTGCAGAAAAAAGGATTAAGAGAGTTTTTGAACATTTTATTATATTTTCATTATTTTCTTTTATATTTTGTTATGTTATATCATTAAACAAAATATCGTGAACCCACGGCTTTTTGTTTCGGGTAATTATTTTTATGTATATTTAAAATTCAAATCCAATGTCATTTACTCAGTCTAGTCTATTACGAGCACTTGTGAAAACCGTTAATACCAATCGACACTGGGCCCGCGTTATAGGTTATGGCCCACTCTCTCTATTAGATTAAAATCGAAGGTCTGTGGTGATTATAATGATGATATCCAAAAACAAAATTCAATTCAAATGTATTCTAAACATAAACATTATCGAAAGTGAAACCTAAGCTTCCCAAAACACCTTACAGTTTTCCCATAAAATATTTACATAGGCAAATTCGTGGGCACCTCTCGAGGATTGGCCGGAAACCCAAAAATATGTAATACGGACGTGATCTTTGTGAAATCATAACAACTGTAAACGTGCTTCGGTTAGCTAAGTGATGACGTAAGGTTAGCTAAGTGAGTTCGTTCTTTATGTAAAACTAGCTTTCCGCCAGCGGCTTTGCCCACGTGCTCCTTAGGTTTACTTAGCTCCTTAAAACAAAGGTACACTTGTTGTGTTGTACCTGTCTTTCTAAACCAAGAAGATTCACTAATTGTGTATATGTTTATACAATACTTAAAAAATGTGCTTTTAGTTAAAAAACTGATATAAAAATATATTTTCTCAACCAAATTTATAGCATATTGTCAGAACTTAAGAAAGCCATAAAAACTAACGAGCACGTATGTAATTCAAGTAGTTCAAAGACAAATGTATTTTTTTTTAAACAAGCTTTATTTGTGCGCCCTAAAACGAGAATACATAGTAATTCTAAACATAATTCTTATAATCGAAATTTTCTCTAACAATAACTGACTTGTAAAGTTCGTAGCGCTAATGAAATCTGAGGCGGAATACACATATTTTTTTTTACGCGCTACTACTACTGTTAGAGAAAATTTTGAATATAAGTACTTTAAATGTTTATATTTATTTGTTTTTATTATATATTTTTTACTTTTGTCTCAATATGTTGTCGTTCTTGTGTAGACGGATCTAAGGAGCCCAAACACGATGCAGTTGCGCTATTTCATTGCTCACTTCCTATGACTACCTTCTAGCTCCATCACCACCAGATCTTGGTCTGGAAAGCATCTAATAACATAATCTTCATAAAGACGAATCTAACGAACCCGAATACGATGCAGTTGCGTCGTTTCATCACTAAATTCCTATGACCACCATCATCATCATATCAGCTCACTGATACGATAATATTGCATTGGCATCTGACTTACATGTCTATGCAAAACTTCAAATCTATCAGACATTGGGAAGTGGGCCAAATTTGAGTTTCAAGACTTGCGCACTAACTAATATACTAACAAGGTAAGTTAAATAAAAACTTGTCAAAACTGTGCTTGAGGAAGGACAGTCCTTTCTACCTCCGATCTAGTGTAAAGACAGAAAAAAGCACATAATAAAATTGACATAAAGCGTCATTACATTTCTGACGTAAGATGTAATGCGTAATTATCGGTCACAGAACGCAAGAACTGACAAATATATTTAAGAACTGACAAATATATTTAAGACGTTGAAACTTCGGAAGAGTCGTGGCTAACGCATTCTTGAATGCAACGTTTGATGGCTCTTTAGTTAGATTCACACAAACTCTAAACCCTTTATGTCTCATTTCAAGATAATATCAATGTAGACTTAAATACTGGGGTTTCGAATCTAATGAAAATTATAATTCAATTAAATCCAACCAACATTTCGCAGTTAAAGACGCGTTGACACAAAGTCGCATTATCTGTCAGAGAGCCAGACATAGGCGTATTTTCAGCAATTACTTAAATCCGCCTGAATTATTAGCAAAAGCCTTGAGCGCTCAGGTATTCTTCAATTCCGTAGGAAGATTTGATAAGGGTCCAACCGACCCACATAAAGTAATTGTGCCGTGCCAAAATTTAGAGCTAACATAAAATTAACCACTACTTTGTATTCGGATGGGGCGAAACGGAATTTCGTACGAAAGCAATTTTATTTTAGGACATAAAACGATTTTGTCATAATGACTGTATCATCATATGCAAACTCATGTGGAATATTCGAAGTACTTACGGCGAACGAACACGTTTTTGGTAAAAACACTGTTCTCGCTGGATATGCTACTTTGGACTTCGAGAGATTACATATAGATTTGACTTTTATTACTAACAGAAGACCGTGTAACAGTGATATTACGTTTTTTTTTTTTAATTAAGGAAAGAAGAAGGAAGAGAAAAAGTAAAATAGATTGAAATATATTTCGCAAATCCACTTTATGATTATAGAAAATGTGACGAGTCGTGCACCAAGGGTTAGCTCCATAGAATAATATAATCGTGACGATGACGATTTTAGATAACCCACTAATTTAGTAAGTGAGTGGTAAATATGCAACATAAATATCTTCCTATTGGTCACTTATCCGATTGAAACATACTGTAATTGGTTACTTAACAATTGGATCAAAGACAGACGAAGAATTTCTTAAAAGGAGTTACATTAGTACATTAGTTTTTAAAAATTTATGCAATTCCCCTTAGTGCTGATACATTCCCAATGTATAGAACTGAGGGTCGGCGTTCATTTTATAAAATACCAAAACAAGATATCCATTTTATAAAAAAAAAAAATATCAATACTGTTTCAATCAATAAATATGCAGTTAAAGCTATCACTTTCAAAAATTTTATGTATTTCATGACATAACATAATGATTAAAAATTTACGAAATAAGGAGATTCATAAAAGATGTTTCAAATCATATCATAAAAGTTTGAATATGTGTAACGACGAGATACGACGAGATAAGTGCAAAACGCAAGCAAAGAGTGTCATTGACGCCACACCGTTTGCGGCTACAGTACCTAGCAAACTTATAATGTACTATTACAATATATCAAGGAAGTAAATTTTACCTTTAAAACTACATACCACGTTCTGTAATACCAATCTCCTGATATTATGCTGGTATTCTAATTTTTATAGGCAACAGTGTTATTAAACAATTCCAGTCGACGTTATCAGAGCCACGTATTCGAAAATCTCATCGAGACACGTACCAGTGAAAGCGTAGTTCCACCAACGATACAAAACATCGCTATGTATTTTAATTTTTGATCTGAGCCCTAATCTTTCCATAAAGTCATACTCGTGAGTTTCCCAATGTGCGACCTGAATATAAATTGTGTCATTTCACCAGAACCCTAATGGAAAAGCAGATTAAATAATTCAGCCGAAAGAAATTTTGAGCCCATAAAGGCATCCATAAATAAAGAGTTTAACACATTTGGGGGCGTGCGAGCGTTTTCCCATTACGCTTTTGTATATTATTATATGAATGCATATATATATTTTTTTTGTTGTATCTTTTGTAACTTAAAATATTCCCTATACGCAAAAGTAGGTTGTAAATCATTTAGATAAAATTTTACCGCGCAAAATGATTTATGGGGAAATTTTCGGGACGAATACTTCTCTTTTTTTGTTTAACGCTCGTATTATTTCGTGGTTGCGTTACTAAAGATTTTCATATCGGTTAAAGTATAAGACTAGTTTTCATTCTAATAGACTCATTTGTTTACATGGAATTTCTTGAGTAAAATTTTGTAAGTATCAGCAGTTGAAGATTAAATGTTTGTTTGTTTAAATGAAAGGGCAAAATGGACACAGCACAATAGTTAAAGGCTATCCTATGCTTAATAGTTTCACCGTAACAGTTAATTATATACTTAGAGGAGAACAGAAAAAAGGAATCAACCGCTTAGTGTGGAAGCGTCCTTGACTCGGGTCACTTTAGGTTGAAAGAGAAGACCAAATTTGTGTGATGAATTTTGATTTTTTAAGTAAAATACGACTTCGCCAATAGTGCCTCATAAATAATTGTTTCACGTTGAAAATATTCATATTCGGAAAATCATTTAAAATTTTATTACCTTTAGTATTAGCTCTATAGACAAATGAATTTTTCCTGTAAATGGTCCTAAAGCTAGGGACATGAAAATAATTGTACTGACCTATTTGCTTACAAGGAGTATATATACCAAATTCTCCCAACAGATCTGGATAATAATTAGTAAATAAATAATGTCAGCTATATCCCTGAGTACTTGGAGAGAAAGAAAGTGAAACTTAATACATCTTGCTTCATAGCTTGGCAAAATTGTTTACATTTAAATAGCAAATATGTAAAAAAATAACTTTGAATAGATTCGATTCTCCTAATGTATACGTCAAACTGGGGATTCTAAATTTATGAAGCATATTCCAGGATACTACGCATGAACGAACAGTATCAAACTTTTATCGTTTAAAGCTGGGTAAACTTGACAGAGGACCTGATAACAGATTTTTTTTTCTTTTATTATCAAGTAAACAAACATATACATAACAAACAATTTAAGATAACATCTAAAAACCACTGAGGTTTGAGTTATCAGAGTTTACAACTTGTTTTTATTTTCGTAATTATAAAATCAGATGCAACATATTATTACAAATACGAACAAGATCCAAGCGCCTTTGAAGGACGCGATGTTATTTGTTCATCGAACATTAATTTTGAATCAATCAAAACACGAAGGTCTTTCATTTATATCTTAAAGCCAATATTTTATTTTGGATCGTATTATTAAATTTTATTGACTGCGATTTGCGTTCAGATCAGGCTAATTAAAAAAAACAATAATTGTAAAATTGAGGTCCTCTTGAAGAAATGTGCAATCTCTGGGTGAAATATTTTTTTAAAATATTTCAGTATCATTGGCATATAACAGAAATTTTGAGTTAAGAAAAAAAAAAGAACCAATATCTTTAAGAAATTGCTTGTACCACTCTAATTTGTCAAAATTAGAGTGGTACAAGCAATAAGCCCTGAAGCGACCCTGAAGGTACCAGTCTCCAGTTTGAGAGGAAGCCATTAACAGGTATGGCTTGCGAACGATTTTCAATATATGAAGAAAACCATCGGAAGGGATTTCCATGGATTCCGGTCATGGATAGCTTTTTGAATCAAGAAAAAATTATCTATACGATCAAAAGTTTTACTAGAATCCGTGAATACCAAGTCGACCTGAGTGCCAGAATCCACGCAAAATGTTACATAGTTATTAGTCACAAGAAGCTTGGAAACAGTGGAGCGGCCCTTCAAGAAGCCGTGCTGCGTGTGAATTATACTTTCAAAGACCTTAGAAAAAATACAGAGCTTTGAGACTGGTCTATAATTATTTACGCTGCTCCTGTCTCCGCTCTTGTACACAGGTGTAATGAAAGCAGATTTCCAGATGGCAGGAAGAAGACCTTCACCCAATGAGCGCCTGGAGATAATGCAAAGTGGAGCAACTAAGATATTAGCACATTTAACAATAAATGCAGGTGACACACCATCGGGTCCTTTGTTTAAATTAACGTTCTCAAGTAATTTCAAACACTGGGAATCGATAGCTATGTTACATACGAGTATATTACTACAATTAAAACCATGCTCATTGATATTCACTGCAACACTAATACTACTATTTGCCAGAAAGTTTGATTTGAAATAATCCGCAAGTAAGTTGCAAACCTCTTCATCAGTTGTCCTCATTGGTATTTGTAGAAGGAAAGTTATTATTGGACTTGTTATTCTATTTAAAATAATTCCAAAATGATTTTGTATTATCAACAATAGCATCGTGGTTTTACAAATATAGTATTGATAGCATGCTACCGCCAGATATTTAGCACTTTTTCTTAACAATAAAAAAGTAAGATAAATATTGGTAATTACCATATAATCTATATTTACGATTGTATTTGCTCTTTTCTCTTAATAATTTATTAGGACCAGGACTAAACCAAGGGGAAACGAGTTAGAAGAAGTTAATTAATCTGTGGGGAATGTGAGAGTCTCTGAGGTGGTAGACTGTCTCATAAAATAATTTAACTGCATCTTTAGGTGATAGCCCATTCAGGCCTTAGTGCCAATCCACACCATCCAGCTCAGTATTTATAACATCATTACTGGACTTATAGATTATTGATTAGATTACTGGACTTATGGACTTATAGTATTTCCAATTTTTTTTTGACTCTAACAGCTTTACAATAGAATATTATGATACTTTGATCGAGAGTGCCCTATGATGTGGCTTACGATTCGGGACCATTGGGTTATCACAAGGGCATATCGAAAGTTGATCATTGGCAAACACCAAGTCAAGTAATTTATCATTATCATTTTTAACTTAAATATGTTGAAAAAGAAGATTACACTGTGAGCATGCATCGAAAAAATCAACTTGACTTTTAGTAAATAAACCACTGGGCATAAAGTGACCATTTTGAACGTGCCAGTCAACATTCGCAAAATTAAAATCTCCTGCCAAAATGTCGAAAATCATATCACAACTAGACTATACTTACCCCTGGTAATGTCCGTTTTTCATGGAGTGCCGACTGGGCGCTTGACGCGCTCTCTGGATTGAAGTACGTAAGGAATGCACACCCTGTAACCAAAGTAAAATCGTTTTTATACATTTGGAATTTACGACTGTTATTAGGATTAAAACAGATTATTTCATTTTGTATTTTAATCCTTATGAGTTTATTTTAAAACATATTTTTTTACTTAATTTCATGATAGAGTAGCATTTTTAGTAATAAGGCCGCTAATTGTGCATTAAATTTGATTATATCCCTTTGTTTTGTCATGTTTTGTTGTACAATAAAGCATATCTCATTCATTCATTCATTCATGCATGTGTGCCTTAAATAAGTTTTTTTATGAGCCTGAATGCTCTAGTGCTCCTTCTTGTTTATTAGATGAGAATTTGCTACAATTTTATATGCAATTAGAATGAGTTCGATAGCTCGGTGATTTTTGATTTGAAAGTTAAGTAACTTATAAAGGCTGGTTTATATGATGGGTGACCATAAATTTTCCTTCGTGCTTTGGAAGGGATTAAGCCATAGGTCTCAACTGCATCTGCAGTTGTTAACACCCACCAATGAGCTGGGCCCTCGAGATGAGTCCAGAACATGGTCTATATGCTCTATTCGATTAGTTTCCATGTTTATTGTACAGAATTCAATAAGATTTTTGTCCCAAAAAAAATAAGTATTAGTAATCCTATAACTTTTAGTGTGTGGGCTACACCAGGAATCTACAAAAGCAGAAAAAGGCGCTATGAACTATATGATGAACGTAATTATAACACAAGTGAGGACTTCAAAGAATATGTACGAAATTACTCTAAATTATTTAAAAAAGTGTGTCGTTTAGCCAAATGTAATTATTTAAATGCAAAAATTTAAAATAGTAAAGACAAAGTTAAAATGACGTGGAATATCATAAATAGTGAAACTGGAAGAGAAAAATCCCGGAATATAAATTTTAATTTAAACATTGATAATAAAAAAGTAACATCAGATCTTGAAGTTGCTACAGTATTTGAAAATTTATTTACTGAAATTCCAGTCTTAATTACACAATCTTTGAATTCCTCTTCCACTGTTGCTGAATCTATTTTAAAGGCAAGTTTAAATAATTCTAATAGCCAATTTAAGTTTCAACACATTGATTTTAAAGATATAATAAAATCTTTTAATCAGCTAAAGAAAACGAAAACTGCTGATTTATGGGGTAATTCCATTGAAGTTTCTAAATCGGTAATTGAGACAATAGCTCCAATCTTAGCTTATATATTTAATGAATGTACTGATTGTGGTATTTTTCCTGAGCTCATGAAATATAGTAAAATTATTCCTTTACATAAATCGGGTAGCACATCTGACCCTACTAACTTTAGACCTATATCCGTGCTACCTACGTTTAGTAAGATTTTTGAAAAAATCATGCTGGATCAAATACAAACGTACTTTTACAAGAATAAGCTTATGAATCGACAACAATTTGGTTTTACAAGGGGTCGCTCGACAACCGAAGCCGGTGTCGAATTAATACAAGAAATTTTTAATGCCTGGGAGGATTCACATGATGCGTTAGGTGTTTTCTGTGACCTCTCTAAGGCATTTGATTGTGTTTTTCATGAAACATTGATTAGGAAATTGCATTTTTATGGATTTAGAGATAACTCATTGGATTTTATTGTCTCATACTTGACTGACAGAGTACAGAGGGTTGATATCAATGGCAAAAGATCCCCTGGATCGAAAATTAAGATGGGCGTTCCGCAGGGCTCAATACTTGGTCCTTTCTTGTTTTTGATTTACATAAATGACTTGCCTTATTTCGTAAGGGATGATCACGAAATAGTTTTGTTTGCGGATGACACTTCACTCTTGTTTAAAATTAAAAGAGGGTTACCTCTAAATGACGATGTGAACAATTCTATCGCTAAAGTAGTACATTGGTTTAATGTAAATAATCTTCTCCTTAATGAAGGAAAAACAAAATGCTTAAAATTTGTACTACCTAATGTTAAAAAAGTAGATATAAATGTTAATGTAAAAGATAAGAACATGGGCCTTGTGGATACCACAGTATTTTTAGGAATAACATTAGATTCTAAACTACAGTGGGGCCCACATATTGATAAATTGTCGAGTAGACTTAGCATATGCCGTAATGAAGATACGTAGGTTAACTGACATAGATACTGCCAGATTAGTATACTTCAGTTACTTTCATAGTGTTATGTCGTACGGTATCCTATTGTGGGGAAATGCTGCCGACATACAAACAATTTTTGTGCTTCAGAAAAGAGCAATTCGATCAATTTATAATCTTAGGATTAGGGACTCTTTAAGGGAGAAATTTAAGGAAATAGACATTATGACTGTTGCTTCTCAATACATATACGAGAACTTAATGTACGTTCGTAAAAATATTAGTTTGTTTTCTATAAAAAGTGATGTACACAATTTTAATACAAGAAATAAAAATAAATTAACGGTGCCTGTCACTAGACTGCAAAAAGTTAATAGCTCTTTCAAGGGTCTTTGTGTGCGCTTCTACAAGCAAAATACAACAATTAGATATCATGCAGTTTAAATCTACTATTAAAAAAATACTTATTAAAAAAGCTTATTATAAGGTATCCGATTATATAACAGATAAGAACGCTTGGACTTGAGATGATCCAGCAACTGGATAGGTGATTACTTCTAAACTCATTATCTTGTTTCCATTATTATTAAATGATTATGTTATTATTATAAGACCATAGTTTTTTTTATCTCTGTTTATAATGTATTGATCTGGTAATGACATGGTTTTTGTAAATGTCATTACTCATATTAGAGCTGGTGAGTTTCTTGCTCGTTCTTCTTATCAGCCAAAAGACGTCCTGAACGAGTGGTAGGGAAAAAATGTTGGACGATTCAAAAGTACTTTTACGAAGTCTATTTGAATAAAGATTATTTTGAACTCCGTGCCTCAAGAGACATTGAGAAGCTGACGATGAGGATATACAAATATGATAAAAAAAAATCGTAATACTATATCAACCTAACAGGTTTATTTTATTGTACGACTGTATATAGGTAGTGTTCGAATAGAAATACTTTATATACATGAATATTGACAATTTTAGATTCGGTCACGGCTATTTATAATAAATAAATCTGCTTCATATTTTCAGGAAACAATTTTTAAAAGTAATCAGTATCATATATTTAAAGCTTAAACTGGCGTTTTCATTTAACTCGTTATATCACAAAATAAATATGTAGGTACAAAAAAGATCCTATAAAAATAATTTTAAATTAATTGGTTACGGTCGCGATGTGGAAAACGATACCCATTTATATCACAATAGGATTACACGTGCGCGGCTTTAAACCGACGCCGATGTAATCGAATGGGAATGGACTATATTATATCTATTGTCGAGTGTACTTCGGTTATTCAAATTTAAGGAAAAGTTATTTTAATCAATACGATAATGGTAAGGTTAGAGGGCACTATTTTTCCACACTTAGACGTTTAATTCTGTCCATTTTTAATTTTTATTAGACAACATCAAATACATTCTTCGGGTTCCAAGATGAGTAGCTAAAGCCCCCGTATTATGGAGTATCTGGGACAATGAAGATACCACATCACCCAGACCCGAGATAATATAGAAAAACCCATTTCCTACATTTACTCAAATGGAAATCAAACCCCAGAGAAAAGGGACTTCAGAGATGGCGACATATTGAAACAGGCGTGGGAAAAGTTCATTGTCTAATGAAGTCACTTTTCAATAATAAAGTGACATCACTGTACGAAATAAAACAGCGGGAAAAAGCAGCTCTTGCTAAGTTTCTTGACGATTCTTTTCAATACAAGGTCTCCCGCCTAGAATTACTAACCGACATCATAGGTATCGACTTTCACAAATGCTTGTAACAGCCTAGGCTGAATAAATTATATTGAGTTGATTTTGAGTTTTACTTCAACCAACTCAACTCTGCCTAGAAGTGCATAAGCTATTCGCGATCTTTCTAGACTTTGATTATATTATGACATAACATCCTCAAGATTTATTAAGTTTTTTATTACTGAAATCTGGAGGATAGTACGTAGTATAATTATGGTTAGTATTCAATTGATCAGGCAATATTTTCCAGAAGGCCATTGCTATAGCTGTGAAATTACGATAGCTGGCAACTTCCACATCCAGTTAGTATTTGCAAGACCTGCTCTACAACAACAACATATCTCGCAACAATCACTACTCTATACGTATTCCATTCCACAGAGCATTCTATGGAGCTAGTTAGACCTTACAGTGCCAACCACTGAACTAACTGCACAGCAGGTCTTGCAGATACTAACAGGGCGTGGAAGCCGTCAGATATCACAGTTATACGGTTAATTATAGTCGAATATCACTCGAAGTTAAGCATAGTTGTAGGGATTTAAAACGAAATTGTGAGAATTCGACTTTAATCGATATCTGACGGACGACGCGTCACGTCTTGCCAATTGCGGCACGTTAAAACCGACAAATATAGATATAATATTGAACCTGGCACACTCACACTCGATAGATGATTCCTACAAACTTAATTCTCTAAGTTAACGCATGCTTTCAAGAACCCTTGACTTTGACTTTTGATCAGATTTGAACTGACCCTAAATTGTATAAATTGACCGACTTCATAGATGTCTGCGCGAGTGCTGTTGAAACAATGACCTTATAAGCCTCGAAATGATTATAACGAAATACTACAATGAGAAAATCTATTTCATAGAAGTAGATAGCTAAATATTTAGGAAAACAATTTTCGGTTGTAGCGTAGGATATTTTCCGCAAGCGCCAACTTAAATAGAATTTGATTTAAGAAGTTGCGAAGCTTACCTACTGTTCAAGTTTAATCAAATGGTGTGATAAAACGATTTCTGTGGTTTGTGTAAAAGTAATGTTAACAAATGATACAGGTATCTACTAATGAAGCACAATACCATGACTTTGCTCGACTGCAATTTACATTTAGAAAGCTTTCAGTTGTCATCTTTTTTCAACAACTTTAACAAAAATCATTATTAACTTTCTTTTAAACAAAATGTATGAAAACATTATTCTATAACAGGTTGATAATATCGCATTTAAATAGAGACATAATTTACGAGAAATATTTTTTTACGATACTCATATCGTGAAAGAGAAAAGCGCTTCAATATATTCTTATACACAGAACAGCACATTAATACAATATGCAAAATTTTGCTGTTGATTTTGAGTACTTTCCTTAATGCATTAGAGTATAAATACAAATAATAATAATTTTTCCATCAATAACATTTGATTAGTATTATATTGTTTATAAAGTTATATAAAATAATATAATAATTTAAAGCGAATAATATACCTTACATTAAAATTAGAAAACATAGATTCTTTGTTATAATTATTTTTACATGCATCCACATTTAGTTAGGTACGCGTGTAAAAAAATTTAGTTTATGTTTGAACTAGGTCGACCTGTGTATCACAGAAGTAGAGCTAACATAGCTTAATTACATAATGAATTATATAATGAGAAATATAAAAATAAAACAAACAAATTAATAATAACAAGAATATAAAACTTATTTAAAAGCTTCACTGTGTCGTTATACGACATCGTTTGTAAAGCTTATTTAATTTTTAACTTACAATTTCTTTAATGTATTGAGTGTATGTGCGTTATAGCGTTTAATCTATCGTCGAGCTCCGTAGCCGAGTGGTTCGCACGCCTGTTTCAAGGTGTCACTATCTCTGAGGTCCTGGGTTCGATTCCCGGTCGGGTCAATGTAGAAAATGTACTTTTCTATATTGTCTCAGGTCTGGGTGTTGTGGTACCTTCGTTGTCTCAGATACTCCATAATACGGGGGCTTTAGCTACTCATCTTGGAATCTGAGTAATGTATGTGATGTTGTTGTATATTTATTTATATTTATAATCTATTGTATAATAACCTAAAGAAAAATAGAAGTCGAAAGAAAAATATTTTAAAAGAAAAAAAGATGAAAATCGTTTGAGTAGATTGCCTGGACATTGATGAAAATACGCTCTGTAGTAGCGAAAAAGTAATAAGTGCTTGAATAATTCGACAGTCCTGTTTGTTCCAGGTTAGCTCAGTGATTAGAGCAGTCGCCTGGACTACGAAAGGTCATGGGCTCAAGTCCCATTTCAGAGTGCCAGGGATAAAGTAAATTTTTTAAAGCATTTTTCATTAAGAATGTTAGGTTTAAATTAATCTACATTAATAATTACCATAATTTTGATTAAGAATAATAATTTCGTCTGTCAATACTTTTAATATAATTTATGGATTAGAGTGGCAACACTGAAGGAACAAAGACCGATATAATTTAAAAGGCGGGATTCTTGATCCAGCTTGCAACGAGGTAGGACGGAAAAAGTGTTGTTGGTGGATTGTGGAGTTTTTCTACGAACAAGGAGCAATAAAAGTGTAATTACAAGGTAACCATGTGTTTTTATTATAATAACAATCTCAATATAGCTTATTGAAGGATTAACCTTACATTTCAGAAGTGGGATATGCCCGTTATTATTATCCAATTAAAGATTTTTAGCTTATTTTTTTTGCATGGCTAAACGAAGTAAGATAAATGTTAATAATCAAGTGACGTCATAACCTAATAAAGTCAGTTGTAAGTCACAAATAATTAATTTATATTGAATTTTAAATGACATGCTTTTGTTAATGTCGTTATTACTGGTAAGGTCTTGAGTTACTTTCACTGGTCGTTTTGTCAGCCAAAGATAATCTGAACTGGAGGCAAATATATATATATATATATATAAAGCAATTCTAATAAGTTTATTAAATACAAATTATTTGGCGTTGACTTTGAAAAGTCTATGAATATTATGCATATGTTGCCTTTTTGGCTCTAGTAAGTTAATAGTAATGTCTGTTTTACCAATCAAATCACAGAAAGTAGATTACACAATAAGAAACTTAAAACTCGATCTCTCAAGGACATCTGAAGGTCAATTTTTTTTTGTAGTTCGAATTAGTCTGCGAGGTGTATGGCGGTCTACGGGGGTGCCAAATTAGGTTATTTTTTAGCTACGATTCGTCGTTTAGGAGTTATAACCGCTTGTACTATTTTTGTAGTGTACTCAGCTTGATGTTATTAATTCAGTGAATGAAATGTTAATCCAACTTGTTTCGAGTTTCAGAAAATGCCACGTGATAGCGTGACTTCTCCTCGGCGGCGTCGGCTAAGCACGCCGAAAAGTCGCGACCGAAACCGTAGTCGCAGCCCTATCCGAGAAGGTGAGAAGTCACTGCTACCGAGTGAACGGGAGCGCAGTCATAGAAGCCAGAGCCTGCACGAACAGGAACTAGAACTGGAACGTCAGCGACAAATACTTCGCACACTTGAAGAGAAGGTAGTCAGGGAGCGTAGTCAGCTGCGTCGTGCTGATCCTGAACGCCGAGCATCCACGCGAGATGAACTGGAGCGACGTGGTCGGGACCTTGGGGATCGCCGAAGGAGCCCAGCACTTCAAGGTGGAGCGTCAGTACGTCGTACAAGGTCACGTAGTCCTACTTTTACTTGTAAAGACGTAGCTAATATTATAAATTCATTGAAACCCCAACCAGCGACAGCAAGCACCTCTCAAAATTCCAGCAATTCTATCACTCATAAAAATATACTACCCGATTTCGATCCATCAAATAAAAATCAAAGAACTGATGTTTGGCTTAGAAAGGTAAACGAGTGTGCTACTGTATATGGTTGGGATCAACGAACTACGGCTCATTTTGCAATGCAGAAACTCTAAGGTTTGGCCAAAGTCTGGTATGATAGTCAGAACACAATTTTATTTGATTGGCCTGAGTGGCAAGAAAAACTTTTGATAGCATTTCCTTGCGAACAGAACTATGGTCAAATTTTGGAGGATATGCTTCGAAGGAAAAGTAGATTTAATGAGCCTATTGAGGTGTACTACTATGAGAAGTTAGCTCTATTGAACCAATGCGATATATACGGTAAACGCGCAGTTGATTGTTTAATTCATGGCTTAAACGATAAAACAATGAAATCTAGTGCTAACGCAGTACGATGTACTCAGCCGGATCAGCTTCTGCAATTCCTGATGAGTAATCAAGATAGCTCTCATCTAGCTGTTCAGTCTAAGTCTAGGGAAAAAGGGTGGATTGACCAAACTAATAGTTTTACCTATCAGCGTAAATTGTCTAATCGATCCATGGCAGATGTGAATTGTTTTAATTGCAAAGAAAAGGGACATCCTTACTCAAAGTGTTCAAAACCATTATCTCGGTGTATTAAATGTAACCGTTTTGGACACAAGGCTGAAACTTGTTTTTCGAAGAATGCTTCCAACGCTAAGTTTGATGATAAAAATAAATCCGAAGTAGTCTCAAATACAATGCGTATATCGACTTCAAAGTCTAATCGTAAATATATCAGGATTGTAACATTAATGAATTAACGCTAAAGTGTTTTGTAGATTTTGGTAGTGAGGTCTCTCTAATTACTCAAACAGCAGCGAAAGGGTTGTGTCTGGCACCGAGTGGCTCTACTCTGCCCCTTAAGGGATTCGGTAACGAAATCGTTTACTCTCTGGGTAGGATCGAGATAGATTTAAGCATCGACGGTGTTAAGGCTAGGGTCACATGTCAGGTAGTAGATGATGCTTTGTTAGATGTACCACTTTTGATAGGTCAGTCCTTTACCGAGCAGAATCACATAGTCGTTTATAAAAATGCCAATGAACTGAAATTTTCTGATACCAATACCGGGTTTAATAGTTTTGAAACTAATCAATCACATGATTCCCTTGTACCCGTGCAGATTATCACTGATACTCATATATTTGGGCCTGTTGCGACTAAAGTTCGCGTCTACTCAATTCTATCAGGACATATTCTGTTAGATAGTAAGGTGATAGGGCGTCCAGATCAGCAGCTTTTGATAAGTGGTGGAGTTTATCAGGTAAGAAGGGGCTTTGCTTATGTTAGCATGGTTCCTCTGTCAAATATGATTTTACTTCTAGGAGGTATCGTCATCGCAAGGGGCATGAAAGTTCAACTAGTTAATCGAATTATAAATCCATCTGCTGACATTTCGATATCCGAATATGAGGGTGTCGATAAATCAAAAGTTCGCATAGGAGAAACTATTTCTGAGTTGCATAGACAGAGATTGCTAGAGTTATTAGTAAAGTACAAGCATTGTTTTGCCTCTAATTTAAAGAGCTTAGGATGCACTAATGTAGCGTAGATGGAGATAGAATTGAATAGTCATCGACCCATTGTGTATCGTCCCTACAGACTATCCCATAAAGAACGAGAGCATGTCAGGGATATGGTCGGAGAGATGCTAGAAGCTGATATTGTGCGTGAGTCTGTGTCAGAATATGCAAGTCCTATAATATTAGTTCGAAAAAAGGATGGTGGGTTAAGGATGTGTGTGGATTATCGAATGTTGAACTCTATAACTATCAAGGAACGATATCCTATGCCGGTTATCGAGGACGAAATCGCTCGTCTGTCAGGGCAGGCTTACTTCATTAGCTTAGATTTATTATCTGGCTACTACCAAGTCCCTATTGCTGAAAATTCGAAACATCTTACTTCATTTGTTACCCCAGATGGTCAGTATGAGTTCAATCGTATGCCGTTTGGGTTAGCAAATGCACCAGCCGTATTCCAACGCATGATAAATAAAGTCCTTGGTTCGTCTAGATTCTCTGATGCCACGGCGTATATAGATGATGTTTTGATTTATGGCAGAGACGTCGATGAATGTCTAGAGCGGCTTGAAAAGGTTCTCAAATTAATTGAGCAAGCCAATCTTACTCTTAATCTTTCTAAATGTCATTTTTTACAAGATAAAATTAACTACTTGGGTTATGAGATAAGTGTTGCTGGTGTTCGTCCTGGTGATAACAAAACTAACAGTGTCCTTAATTTTCCCCGTCCATCAAACCAACATACGGTTCGTCAGTTCCTAGGCCTGGTTAGCTATTTTAGGAAATTCGTACAAAACTTTGCAGCTTTGTCTTTTCCCCTAAATAAACTGCTCAAAAAGGATTTTCCGTGGCAATGGACGAATGAGCAAGAACAAGCATTCAATTCGTTGAAGAATAGGCTGGCTGATAGGCCAATACTAGCAATATATGACCCGAGTGCTCAAACAGAGCTACACACTGACGCCAGTAAATTAGGGGTTGGTGGTATATTGTTACAAAGATTCCATGATGCAGAGCCTTTTCGTCCAATCGCGTATTACAGTCGTCAAACTTCACCAGAAGAAAAGAACTTCCATGCTTTTGAGTTAGAGACTTTAGCGGTTGTTTGTGCTTTAAGGAAGTTTAGGATTTACTTGTTAGGATTAAATTTCAAAATCGTAACAGACTGCAGCGCACTAAGGTCTACGTTTTCTAAACGTGACCTTATACCCCGTATAGCGAGATGGTGGTTGCTCTTGCAAGAATTCCAGTGCACGGTTGAATATCGTGCCGGTACTAAAATGACTCATGTTGACGCATTATCACGAAATCCTATAGTCGATGTTAGTGATCTAGTTGAATTGGACGATATTCCATCTGTGATGGCAATTGGTGGCGAGGATTGGTTAGCTACGTTGCAGTTAGGTGATTCGGAATTACGCAGGACTCGTGACATATTAGCTAGCAAACTCGATTCTGATGGTCTAAAATACATAAAAGATAATTATCTGATCAAAGACGATAGGCTCTATAGATATTTGGACGGTGACAGATCCAAATTACGTTGGGTTGTGCCTAAGGGCGCGAGATGGCAAATCTTGCGCAAAAATCATGACGAGATTGGCCATCTCGGCATAGAGAAGACCTTAGAAAGAATAAAAAGCTCATATTGGTTTCCGAAAATGTCACGCTTTGTCAAGAAGTATGTCCAAGCATGTATAGAGTGTGCTTATTCAAAAAAAGTTACCAATAAAGAAGGTCATTTGCATACCATTACTAAGGTAGAAGTCCCTTTTCATACTCTTCACATCGACCATCTTGGACCTTTCGTGCGTTCGAAGAAAGGAAATTGCTACCTTTTCATAATAATTGACGCATTTTCGAAATTCGTATTTATCAAACCGGTTCGTAATACTAAGTCTGTAACATCTATACGGGTCTTGGAAGATATTTTCTCCACTTTCCGAAATCCGGATCGTATCATAAGCGACCGTGGAACATCATTTACATCAAGCTTATTTAAGAGATTCTGTTTAGATAAGGGTATCAAACAAGTACTTAATGCAGTAGCTAGTCCTAGACCGAATGGGCAGGTAGAACGTTACAACCGTACAATATTAAGTTCATTGACTGCCCAAAATCTCAATGATGACGAAAGATCTTGGGACTGTAAAGTAGGAGCTATTCAATGGGGTTTAAATAACACTCTCCAAAAGACCACTGGAAAAGCTCCAGCTGATATTATGTTTGGATTCCCTATGAAATCAGAAGTCGACCCTAGGTTAAATGAAGTTGTGTCAGAAGCTAGGGAAGATATTGATTTAGTCACCATCAGAGAAACTGTTAAAAATAAAATAGAAGTAGAACAAAGCAAACAAAAGGAGCGATACGACAAAAATAGGCAACCATTCAAAATCTATAATGAGGGTGATCTTGTTAAAATAACACGCATTAACTTTAACAACGACGGTAAGAGCAAGAAACTTTTATCAACTTATATAGGCCCCTACAGAGTTGTATCCGTGTTGGGAAATGATCGTTATAGGATCGCTGCTATACCGGGTCTAACTAGTAGTAAAAATTGCCGTCAAACAACTGTAGCCGCTGATCGTATGTCACCTTGGGTTCATATTGCTGCATTAAATGTAAATGATGATGATGAAGAACATGATGATAATAGGTTTGATTCAAGTAGTGATAAAGATGATTAACAAGTAAATGGGAAATGGTGTAAAACTGGTTTTATTATATAAGAAATGATAGATATTATACAATATATGTGATGATAGATCTAGTTGTATGAAAATCTGAATATCTGTAATGAGGAAGTAGTATGTAGTAGTATATAGTATGTAAATTGATTTGAAACTAATTTAATTTGACTTGGCATTTATTATTAGGAATATTGATTAGTAAATTCTGAACTACAGTTTAATAGAGTACTTTCTGTCAGAATAGACTTGTTGATAGGAAAATGTATACTACTTTGTTGTTTATGAGAATTATTGGGTTCATATCAACAAGTAGTAAGGTTGTTATGGAAATATGTTGTATCGACTGTCAGAAATGGATTGGTTGACAGTAAAGGGTAGATGAATGTTTGTTAAATGTGAGAATTGTTGGGTTCACTTTGACAAACTGAAAAATTGCTGTATTCTTGTGAGAATGGAGGGTTTACAATAATACAGCAATATAATCAGGCCCTAGATACAAACATTACTTGTAAGACGAATTGTATGTACTGTCAGAAATGGATTGGTTAACATTAAAAGGGTAGATTAATGTTTGTTAAATGTGAGAATTATCGGGTTCACTTTGACAAACTAGAAAGTTTCTGTATCTTTGTGAGAATGGAGGGTTCACAAATGTACAGTAATAGAATCAGGCCCTAGATACATATATCACTTATTGTAAGAACAAATTATATGAACTGTCCGAAATGGTTTGGTTGACAGTAAAAGGGTAGATACATGGTTGTTAAATGTGAGAATTGTTGGGTTCACTTTGACAAACTTGGTAGTTGCTGTAGTCTTGTGAGAATGGAGGGTTCACAACAATACAGCAATGAATTTGGGCCCTAGAAAATATTGTAAGAATAATATTGCATGGACGAGTATGTTCTGTCAGAAAGGATTAATTAACAATAAAATATAATATACTACAGTACAAGATAATTAATTAATTTTTACATAACAGTTATCAAAAAAAATGTAATTGCTAATGTGTATATAATATATTAAGCGTATATAAAATTAGTTGCAAGCTGCATCACGTAGTCCGAGTGTTAGGTTTATATTTATATTAAACTAGCTTTCCGCCAGCGGTTTCGCCCGCGTGGTCCCTAGGGAACTGTTTGGGGGTTAAACGTGAGGGTGTAACAAACAGACAGACAGAGTTACTTTCGCATCTATAATATTATAATAGGGATCATTTTTCAAGTGTGCACGAGGACATGCACAATGGTCAGGATGGTCGAGTGTTAGGTTTAAATTAATCTACATTAATAATTACCATAATTTTGAATAAGAATAATAATTTCGTCTGTCAATACTTTTAATATAATTTATGGATTAGAGTGGCAACACTGAAGGAACAAAGACCGATATAATTTAAAAGGCGGGATTCTTGATCCAGCTTGCAACGAGGTAGGACGGAAAAAGTGTTGTTGGTGGATTGTGGAGTTTTTCTACGAACAAGGAGCAATAAAAGTGTAATTACAAGGTAACCATGTGTTTTTATTATAATAACAATCTCAATATAGCTTATTGAAGGATTAACCTTAGCATTTCACTATAATTTTGAGTGCAAACTTTATCCTTTCATCTTTTGAAGTACTATGTCAATTTTGTATAACCTCACGACTGCCAGTATATTTCTACATATTTGATATTAGAATAATACAATTTAATTTAAAATAACGACCGTAGAAATGATAATTATTAACCTAAGCAACATTTAGGTATTATTTCCATGTTGAGTTATTCTAATATGTGTACACTGTATGTACATAACTAAAATATTACTTGGATCTAATTAACTTATCAAGATAGTCGGTGCGGTAGATCTTAATAGACATATTATTGATCTACCGCACGTTATATGACTAAATAAAAAGATATAAAGAGTAGTAATAAAACAAATTACATTTATAACAGATATAGCATTAAATCCAATGGAATTTACATTTGAGACGCAATATAAACTTGGATGAACCAAGATATACGATACATATTTGTGAGGCAAAATGTAAAGTTGGAAAAGGATGCTCTTTATCCCGGAATAGAAACGGGGTCCTCGGGGAAAAGTCTTACCTCTCTCCCTTTAGATTTCAGGAACGGTGTAGGGATACAGTAAATTGTCAAGTAAGAAAATTAACTTTTAACTTGTTGCGTATTAAAAATGTGTTGATACATATTTGTTCAAGTTGATAAATATTAATAAAAGTGTAATAATAATAAATAGTACGACGACTTCCGTGGTCGAGTGGTTCGCATACCGGTTTTGAGTTGTTGTCATCTCTCAGATTCTAGGTGCGATTCCTGGTCGGGTCAATGAAGAAAATGACTTTTTATAAAATTATCTTAGGTCTGGGTGTTGTAGTACCTTCGTTCCTGTTCGTCGGTTGAGCATATAAATAAACTGTTCTATCAGACACTGCATAATGACGCTCACGATCGCGGCAGAAAAATAATCATTAAGGATTCGGGATGGAGCTAAAGATAGACAATATTTATTATTTGTGAGGCAAATGTCGTAACAAGTTCGTAAGGCCACCTAGTAGTTGCACAAAAATAACTTTTATAACGGGCCATTAAACTGTAAAAACCTACTGCGATAACCGGCAGGAGTGTCGTATTCATCCCGACGGCCGGTCCAGTTGCGACCAGAATAAATCGGCCCGGCCCCTTTACGCTTCCATCTTGGATTGCGCTAACGGGTTCATTTCCTGCGCCTATACATTTCCGCTCCATTCGAAGCTGCCAAGTCATAATTTTTAAGCTTTCAGTGAAAATACACGGCGATTTAGTCCGGTTACCGTCTAACCTTTTTGTGACGATATGTGTGTAATATCAATATAAATAAATTATATCACATGCATAAGGTAGCTCTGATCTCAAATAGCTAAAGTCTGATCTGATAAGAATTAGGTTCCATCCACCTGATGATGATTTCGCAGAATATCTGTAACTAGGGTCGTCTTGAAGAGAACAATAAAATTGATAATTATACAGGAAACCAAACGCCTCAACATGATACTAAAACTTTCTTCCACCATGTTCGATATGTTTTTTTTTTGAAGAATAAAAACCTACTCGTTTGGATCCAATTCGCACTGGTTGCTAATTTTGACGATTATTTACATTTGCTAGAACAAAAATTGTATAATAAACGCCTAACTAGAGATTAAATGCATGTGTTAGTCATTAAATATCCCATGAAAACAAACTGAGATTTTTGTAGTAATTAGTAATAGAATTACATCAGTACACAAAGGAGGTTTTAAATAAGATGTAACTAACTATAGACCACTTTCGATTCTATCTGTTCTGACGAACCTTATTGAGAGCCTAATTTATAATGAGTTGTATCCAATCATCCACTATATACATATATTAACAGTATGGTTTTGTGTATAAAAGATCACCACCACTAACCTGTTAGCCTATACAATTGATTTGTTTGAAAATATTGACGATAACAAACAAACTGACAATGTATACACTGACTTCGAGAAAGCTTTCGACAGAGTGGATCATAGAATAATACTGGAAAAAATTGCTTTTAACAGAATCAGGGGTAGTCTGTGGTGGTGGTTTAGATCATATATAAAGAATCGAATGCAAAAAGTAGTTATAAATGGGTATAACTCGGATACTATTGCTATAGCATCAGGCGTTCCTTAAGGTTCGATCATCGGTCCTTTGCTTTTTGTTCTCTTCATTAATGACATAGATAACTGTTTCAAACACTGTAATTTCCTCATATATGCAGATGACCTCAAAATGTATCTTATCATTGATGATGTTTCTGATCACCGTTTCAGGAAGACCTAAATCGATTCTCAGACTATTGTCATATGCTAGTACATTTGTTTAAATTCAGTTCTAATGTATAATACATTCTTCTTATTCATTATTCATTTTCTAGCATTACTAGTACATTATTATGACAATATTATTATTTGTGCGGTGTTAATATTGTTAGTGTATTAAGTAGTATAAGGGATCTTGGGATCATCCTAGACACAAAATTATCATTAGATAGACATATCGAACAAATATGTAATAGGGCATATAAAATGTATAGTTGTGTTGTTCATGCTGGTAATGATTTTAGGAGATCAAGTACTTATATTCTATTATATAAATCTTTGACACGTTCTCAGCTAGAATACGCACTTCCATATGGGATCCATACTATAACAAATACTCCGATAATCTTAAGAAAGTGCATAAGAAATTGTTACGCCATATACACTATAAGTGCCACCGTTGTAAATTGTCCTACTACCAACTTCTTAAGAATTATAGGATTTTCATACTCAAAGCCAAAGGAATTGCACGCCATGCTGTTATATGATCTTAGCCACAACAAATATGATTGCTAAATATGATCAGGTGCGGGTTGGACCACGCAAACGAGCATGCCGCAAGCAGAAATTATTTGTTAAAAAATGCTGCGTTAATAACAAAAAAGAATGGCAAACGCATGCCCTTTATCGTCTTACCGACACATATAATAAATATTTTGTGAATATTGATATATTTTATCTTAATGTATCATTATCTAAGAAATGTATCATTACACAATTAGTAACCTGGAATTAACACCGCGTTACATACGTAAATAATTTGAAAACTCATTCCTCAAAATAAATAATTTTTTACTTTACTATTATTCTTAGTTACGAGTACATAGTAAAATGTACTTAACTACTTGTGGTCAACGATGTTAATTTCTCAATCTCAAAATGTAATAATTTTAACACTACTTCAAATAAGTTCATTGTGAAACTGTTTGTTGGTGATAAGTAAAAAAATAAGAAAATAAAACGTAAATCTAAAATCTAACACTATTACAAAAAAAAGCGTTAAGAAAACCAAGTTCAATGAATAAAATTACCAAGATACTCTATCTTACGATGAAATTATTCCATTACATAATCAAATTCAAATTGCCCAATTAAAATTCACAGGTAAACGTACAAATAGAGTTCTATCTGAATTCGAAATCAACAATCCTAAAACAAACTGAACGCCGAATGCCGAATTCGACGTATCCGTAAACGCACCGGCGCCATAACAACTGATTGCGACGATTCAAATAAGTACAATGGTATGCGAATTAGTAGCCGGTGCTAATTTACGTGGCTCCAATTTGCATCGGCTCTGGAGCTAGCCGCAACATTACGTAGTTCATATATGCCTCAAATTTCTGCAGCCAAAACGCGTTGGGTGAACATATCTTCTAAAAGACGAACGAGTTTAAATTTTTGTCAGTCAAATTAATATCATAAGTCCCAGATGTGGGTGCATAACTAAAAAATGAATAGCTTTAAATGACTATCAACAAATAGCATAATAGCATATGTATCTTTTTAAGCACTACCAACAACGAGTACTGAAATAGGGTCAGAAACTAGTAATGAGTTAGCAAGACGAGAAGCGAGTACTTCTAGCCAGTCGTAGGATTGGCCATTTAGAAAGTTGCTTAACATTGGCCCCGCAGATTAAATGTGCTAACCATTTCACTGTAGAGCTCCTCACGTCTTCTTCCTCTATATTACTAGCGTAGTATTAAATGCTGCCTGTATGTATCTAACGAACGAATCTTATTTAGGAATCAATTAAATGGAAGCACGAAACTCGACTTTGAGAAGTTTTACACCACTAGGTATGGTTTTACATGTTTTTAATTATTTAAAACAATGTCTGTGATTTTTATATCGTGTAATTAAATTCATGTTTCTTTTTGACAATATATTTCATTGATATGTACTTAATAACAAGCATATCGTCAAAATAAAACGTTTGTAATACTATGTTTTCAGATCAATTTGCGATATGTCGTAAAATACATTGTTCATATAGTCTGCTGACGAGAAATACTACTAGTTTATCGTTTAACTATTAAAAACAAAACTCGCTTAACAACATAATACTGACCCAAGCTCTCGCTGAGTAACATTTAAGTTTCGGATCTCTCTAGTAAAAGATGAGAATTCGCACATTGCATTTGCATATTCGCTTATAGCTTAGCGACATTACTAACCAACTCACTTGTCATCTCGCTTTCTCGTTTCAAGTTTCTGAGCCTATATAACTACTTGGTCTCATGATTGCTTTAAACGATACATCTACTATTATGCTATTTGTCGATATTCACTTAAAGTCATAATGTACCCATCAGGAGTTGATGATATTAATTTTATCTTTTACAATCAATAATACTAGCATCCACGTTGATTGGGTAATGACATGAATTAATTAAATATCGTTAATACTATAAAACTACCTATTCTTTTTATTAATCAAAAGAGGTCGTGTATTGGTATATGATAAAAATGTTCGAAGAATAAACATTTTTTGCTTATATGAAGACCGGTTTGATATTTGGCCACATCGGACCTGATGATAAGTAAGATGTGACTTAATACAGTGGATGCCTACCCAGGAAGTTTCTTCGTATTTTAATATGAAAATTCAAAACATTTTTAATAAAGTTTATTTACATTTAAATAAAGTATGTACCATTTTGTTCTATTGCTTTTTCCCATCTTGCAGGCAGAGACAAAAAACCGCGGCAAGTGGATAAGGTAGTTCTCGTGTGATGTTAATCTAACACTGCATAGCGAATTCTACAGAGATCGAAACAGGTGGAAATCTGAAGGTCCAAGGTCGGAAGTATACGACGGATTATTTAGAATTTATTTAGAGCCTTCTGTACATATATTTACACGTGCGGCTTGTCAGTTTTCTATGCTCAAAATCTCACAGCACCATCAGAGTTCAATCAAATAAAGAGTCGGGCTCCTCGTTCTATAGCACATCAGCTATGTTTGCAAAAGCCATATGAGTTTGCTTCTATGCATCTTTTCGCAAAAGAAAAGAAGTGTAGGGGACCACCGACCATAACCTGAATGGGATCGCTAGCTAGATTTCTTTTATGTTATGATGTTGTTTTGCCATATTCAGTGGCATAGCACAAAAATAATTTATTTCTTATAATCACAGTTAAAAATCAGTCTATATAGTTACGTGAAGTTAATTCATTTATTACGTCACGCTTCTATTGGATGAAGTTAAGTGATATATACGTACTTACAAAAGTAGTGTATGTGTAATGTTATTATGCGGTTTTACCTTCAACCACCGCCCACCTCTAATTAGTAGTTAGCCGGCTTTTATTTCCGAGCCAGCGTTATCTAAGCTACTGCGTTCTAGCGCAACGCCTCCGTGCCTCGGTAAGAATAGACGATTTAGCCGTAAAACAAGCTTAGGTTGCATAGTTTATATTAATTTTGTGATTTAAAATTGACACGTTTACACGATAAGCTTAGCCTTGTTTTTAATAAATGCAACATAAAAACTAACTGATCAAATATAATAACAAAAACTGTTTGTAGAAATGTAAGAAGATCGAAAATGTAAAAATTAAGGCTGGATCACAACCGAACACTTCGAAAAACTTTTTCACTGCTAATAAAACTTTCGGTAAAACTACAACCGTATTTTAAAAAGAATATTCAAAGTTATGAATTCAGAATCGTTAATGAGAAATATTTTTAAATATAACTTTCAAGTCTGTTGTCCAATGTTTCTACTAAAACGTTGGAAGATACAGCATCGCAACTTTTTATTGGTAACGCATAAGCTACATAAATACGTTCAATGTCAATGTAAATTATACTTTAACATGTTGAAATTAAAATCGAATCTGTTTATGTTATGATTTTATTTAACACTTTCTTCTTTTAGGTAAATTTTCTTTCTATGCCGACATTGTTAACTGCAAATGGCCTCAACTGATCCCGTAGCATGTTAGCATGCTGCCAAATTAAACGCTAATGTAATATTACACAATAGCCCCATTTTGCATAATAATATTAAATTAGCAATTTTGTGATATATAGCTAATTTAGATTGTTCAGTGAACTTGAATTTTAAATCCGTAATGTTTTCCGATTCAACATAACATGTGTTTCTGTTTTTTCGTCTTCAATGTAATAGAAGTTCAAAGAATACGGAAGACATTTTCTTTTTATCGATAAAATTACGTTATATTTCACTTACATTATAACGGTGCGTCATACCACCGACCGTTTACTTCGTCCTAGGTTTCAGCATGCAAACTTTTTGTCTTTAATCTTAAACATCATTTATTTTTATTATCCACTGTTCGTAATTTGAAATTTTAAGTAATCCAATATGTGCTTTATGAAATGAAAAAAAAAAAACTGGTGAGAACATGATAATTATATCACATTAAATTTATGTTTATTATATAATTCTAATAATAATAAAATTATTATAATATAAATAAAAAAATATAAACGTATCTCTTCGTGAAATATCTACTAAGTTCTACCTATTACAGAAAACACAGAAACGGGTTTTACTTAATACCCACTAATAAATCAAGTATTCAAACTTAGCCTTTTATTCATTTGCCTAAGCATCGAACCCGTTACAACATTGCAGAAATAGCTTATATCTAAAACTTAGTTTGTTAATTTGGCAATTACAACTTTAGTAAATCTTTAAGTGTAATACATAGATTTCTAGGGTGTTCCTATTCTAAATAATATGTTAGTAAATTTCATTCATAGTCACGGCGTGATTGAAGTAACAGTTATTTTTGTATTTCAACATCCGCTGCTATTCATAAACTTAACCAACATTAAGCATAATTTATGTATTCTGAAAGCTTGCTAAAACAGTTACTTGTTCTTACTTTAATATTCTCTTCAAACAAAACCGATCTTCATTTAATTCACGCTTAGATGTGCCCTCAAAAGGAGCTTATATCGAGCGAGCTTTAAGAAATTGCATTATCACTAAATTTTAATTAGTCACTCTCAAAGAACCTGTAAGCTGAATATGAACTCATGGCTTGCTTATATTTTAGCCTTATTGTACGTATTTTGTGGAAGTACATAATTACAAATGGTATGTTTTTGTTAATGAGAAGTTACTTTTTTGGACCCATGTTCATGCTAACAAATCTTGACGATAGAATTTGATATTTATTATATAATTTAATAATTATCTAATATCGTTGTAGACACATTGGCTCAAAGTATATTACATAATATTATATCAACGTACCATTCTAATATCATTCTAAAATTCACAAACAAATAGCCAAGATATGATATTATTTAATAGAAGCACTGCGTAAAAACACGAGTCATTTGTAGTAATGAAAATTGAAAAAAAGTCCTATTTTATCATCAGACCCTTACTTAATTTTGAACTCGTTTCACTCAAAAAATTCATTTTATCCCGACCCCAGACGTCTTAGCACGAGACCAGTAAAAACTTATTGTCCGTCTTTATATAATTTAATTCTTATTCATGTTAAGGGCGATTACCGCTTGCCGTAACTTTATTTGTTTTCTACTCCTGTGGTTTTATGAATTAAGAATTTAATCTTTGCTTTTGAAGACGAAAGCGATAATCTTAACAGAAGACTAAATAATAAATTTACTAGAAAATCTAAATTCTGGTCTCATAACTCGGATAAGAATCTCAAAATGAGAAAAAATACTATTCCCAATTTTAAAAACACTGAAGATAGTCGAGAAATTATAAGATATACTTATATATTAAATGTCAAAGTATCAGATGTTGATCTTAAGAGTTAAAAAAAGCCTATCGATGCCATTACTAAATCCGCAGATTACATTTTTAATGGCGTTAACTAGTATTTTAAAATGTACCCGTAGTAGCATTTCAGCAACTAAATTCAAGGCAGACCGTACTTTGATAATTGCGCTTCTAAATTATAAACTGGAACATAACCATCCTCTTTTTGCGGTTGAGTCCAGAAAGCATGTTAAGGCCGGCTAAATAAAAGAAATCCGTGGTCACTAAAAATATAATCCACAATCTAGGCTTGATCGGCCACCGCTCGTATTTTCAAATGTTTATTACACTGCAACGTTCCCGTGGCTTGCAATTCCCTTCTTACTAAAGTTTTTTTCAGTGAAATTCTTTTTAGACTTGGCAATTTGCACATTGCTACCTGGTTGTTTACGTTTCCCTTTGCAGGAGGATTTGTTATTTTTTACTAACACGCTTATTTTCTTGAGTTCCGCTTTAATTACGTAATAATACACTGGATCACTCAGCTTTGGTTAACTTGAATCTTAACATGTCACCGTTTTTTGTAAGAGAGAAATTTTTAAGTTGAACAGTTGAAAGTTGTTTGTGGAAGAAACAACACGTTTACGGACATATAAGGCTGTGATAAGCGGAACAGACGCCAAGTTTCAAAGTTTGCACGGTGCCAAAAAGAACTACTAAAGTAATATGACATTAAAATGTGGCAACTGACAGCTGGATAACTAGTCATTGAACAGAAAATAGAACTGTTGATGAACAAGAAAAATGTCATGTAATCCAACTTATTTACGAAATTGATAACTTTTGCTTATTTTAATGATAAATTAAATTTAAATTAAAATTTTTGGGACTTCAAACATGCTAATTCCAGATAGTTGAAGTATATACACAAAAGTTTCCTTAATACTAATAGATATGGTCACAACAAAGAAAGTAATGATTTCACACTTTATTGAAAATTAGACATCATGGTTCTGTTTCGATAAAGATAACATTAACGATCTTAACAAACTTTATTGTAATAACTAGCAGTTTTTTAGAAAATCTAAACCATTAGAATATGTACTAAATCACGCAACTGGACATATATTTTTATTTTCTGATGCCGGACTGTCGGATTATCAGATTTAACTTAAGCATTTTCCTCTGACACCCTAACTCCTAGACTTATTTATGCCTAACTTTCGTGACAGAAATGCCTTTGTCTTTGATATTTTAGCATCGGTTAAATCCTATGTGGTCGCCCGGAGATTAATATTCTTTGACCGTTGGCCAACGGAAAAGTCCTCGTTGAAAATGAAAGCAAGCCGTAGTGGAGTGCTGCTGGCATGTCAACTGATCGTCAAGTAAAGACTGAATATGTGTATGCTATCTTTTTACTTATGAGAGATGCTATTTAAAAATCTATGCTTTGATATTGTTTCTGGCGGGTTTATTATGATGACATTTCTACCAATTATTGGCCAAATCGACTCACCAACCTACAGATTGGCTCAACATGTAGCTAAGATACTCTCACCACTTTGAAGTAACACTAAAGCCTTTGTGAAGGATTCATACAATTTAATTAGTGAAACTATGGTCAGTTTTGATGTCCAGTCCTTATTCTTATGTCTACCAGTATAGGACTGCATTTAAAAAAATGTAAAATAATGCAGATCAAACAAGTTAACGATATTTGATTTGATAAAATATGTAAGATAAATTTCATGAAGCGCACGAACACAACTGAGTACATAGTAAATACTTTTTTGTCTATGATATTCAATTTAATTTTTAATGTACATACATAACGATTATATAAATTGCACTACGATACACATAAATATATAAATTATAATACAAAGGTCTTCATGTAATAACCCAACCAGCCGTCAGTCCACTGGGTGATATATCAACAGAAGTAACAAATTTAAACAAAGAAAGGCCACTTTCTATAATTATCTAATTGTTCATCAAAGCAAATATTTAGACAATTTTAATACTAGAAACAAAGATAAACTTGTTTTGCCGTCATGCAGACTAAAGAAGGTTCTATCAACATTTATGGGTCAAGGCATACACTACTATAACAAAATTCCTATAGAAATTTAAACTTACCATTGCCTAAATTTAAAACCGATATTAAGAATTGTCTACTCAGTAGGAAAGGATATTATACTGTTAATGAATATTTAAACGACAAAACTGCTTGGTGTTATTTTCTATAAATGTAATTGAAAGTGACTTCATATTTTAATGAAGTCATTTTTCAATCTTGACGCTCTGTATGCAATAAAACGAGGAGAAAAAAGCAGCCGCTGCCGTGTTTCTTACCGGTTCTTCTCGGTACAAGGTCTCGCTCCGTAGATTTACGAACCGATGGCATAGCTCTCCACTTTCACAAGTGCTTATGACAGGCTAGACTGAATAAATAATTTTGTTTTTTTATTTGTCAGATGTCACCTTGTTTTATAATTTTAAATTGCTACTGCAGAGCAAAATTGATCAAATATATTAAATATTCCCTCAGATGTTAGATCTTATAGGTTGGCGCTAAGACTAAGCTTCCTTATGATACTTCATGGTGAGGCAAAATACGTGTATACTGATTATTGGAGATAACTGCATGTTTCTTTAATGCAAAATGCTAAACAAATCCGCCAGCCTCAGATACTCATTTCCGGGGTCATCATCAAGCATTATGAATGCAAAATTAATAAAATATACAAATTAAAAAATTTATCACTGCTTGTCCAAGAGAATGATTGCGAGCAGACGGATGGTACTGACTGACTGTGGAACTTGATAAAAATGCTGTTTTAGAAATATTACTAAGTTTTGTTGAGTAAGATTACTGACATTTACAAGTACTTAATTGCTGTAATTGATAAACTATTATGACTTACAAAATCCTTATTGCAAAAATGAAGAATAAAATATATTCAGAGTCATTAATTATAAGCTTTAACCTACATTAATCAAGATCATGTTTAACGAAATTTCGTATATTTTGAATCTTTTATTCGTAGAATAGATTCCTCTGCAGAACGTTCGAGTAAATAGAGAAAACAATGCAAGGCCTTACTCGCTACAAGCATTAAGGTTGCCAGCGGGAATGATTAATGGCTAAGTAGATTGAATCACCTGTGTAGGTCACATGACACGACCACATAAGCAATGAGCACAGAGTACCAGGCTAACGAAGTTATCTCTATCCCTTTCTGGCTAATGTCCTGCAACAGAGACGTGTGTAACTTTGTCTTCGCTGGGAGTAGTGCAAATATTGCCACCAACCTTTAATGTAGCATTTACAATAATATCAGGATTTTGTGAAAATATGTCGCTACTAATTGTGTGCTATTTTATTATTTATCCCATGGGGAAAAAGAAAATCACTACCTCTATTACTGATAGTTGCGCTTAAACTCTGCAATATTTAAAGTTATCCTGAAATATTTACATTCGATATGAAGATTATGTAAATAAATGTTCCGATATTCTACTCAAATATAGGTATGTTGTATACAAAGGAATATACAAACATGTTTATTGTTTTATAGCAGTTTGGTGTAGAGCTCCGTGGAATGACCAGAGTTTGTAGCTAGATTTATTGTCATTTTTAGGTGTTTACACTGCAAGCACATGATTTTATTAATTTTAAATTTTATTATCTTTAAAATACGAGTATATTTAGAGTGCGTACCTTTTACTGAAAGCTTTTCTGTTTAGAAGAACAGATATAAATTGAGTTCTATAAAATATTAATTTATGTAAAATACATTTATTAAAATTGAAACAACAATAAACTTGGCTTAGTTATCAAACTTCGTATCTCCTTATAATCAAGAGGAAGATAAAATTAGTTCACTATATTATATTACATTAAATGTGGTAGTTATAAAATTCGTTAAACGAACTTTCGGACTCCTTGATTAGAGGTTTCTTCAATAAATATGAGCGGAGCAGCAGGACCGGTTGCAGCAGTATATCAAATATTTTGCAGTTGATTATGATTTATATGATCTATGTGTAGAATATTATAGTTAAGTGAAGAAATTGCACGGATAAGTTTATTTAAAAATGCTTTTGACTGTATTACCACCTTTAAGGTATAAGTATATACTATATACTTGTTTCGCCCGCGTTGTCTTGTATTATGTATATGAGAAAATTCCATATAAACTTAACCCCCTCAGTGGTTGAATTTCTAAAAACCCTTTCTTAGTGCTCACTTATATCCTTAAAAGAAAACATTTTGAACAATAAGTTTTTTTAAGCTTTTAACTTTGACATAAATTTTATTATTTTAGTTACTTAGTTATTCAAAGAGTGCTTCTTGCATAAGTTATCTGGTCGTCACAACTTTCCTCTTGGCTGGTTCGTTAAAAATGACACAGAAGCGTTTTGTTATTGTTGGTGTCAAAAGAATCTCTAAAGAAGAGGTTTTCAACTTTTAGTCATTGGGAATTTTTTTTTTGCAATCTTGCAATTGTCAAAGCTTTTTTCCCAAGTACAAAAAATCATCAATCCAATTGTTTTAATATGCTATTCTTAAGTCTATATTAATTAATAAATAAAAAATAATAATAGTTATAAGTCACAAAATTTCTGTAATATCCAATTCATGAGATTAACTATTACCGCTACAAAAAAATTTAATCGACTACCCGCAGAGAAGTCAGACACATTGCAGTAAAACTAAAAAAACGTTTAAATATATCTCAAGCGACTAATAATCCGACTCATAAACTGTAAATAAGAGTGCAATTAAGGATAATATGATTCCGGCTAATCCCGGTGCTGTATTATGCCTATTTAACGGGATTCGGGACACGGTTATAAGTCCCGACCCATAATCCTGGAGTAATTGGTGTCCGAGGCAATTCCTTGAAAGTTGGCCACCATAATTGTGGAATAAATAATGCGGGATTCCGTCTCGAAAGAGATGTGGGATTAGGTTTCGATAATTTGATACACTAAGGGCGAGCATATTTGGCGTAAATTTCTTCGTCTTTTTCCCATGCGCTGCGCAGCGGTTATTAGAAATATGTAGCTTTTAGAATCCTAGAAATTTTAGCGGTATTAAATCGAAAATATAATTCAAATTTGCAATTAATGTAAGAAAAATAATGAAAACATCCGCGTCATCCAATTTCTGGCGAATTGGTGGTTAATATATTTTTTCGTCGGACAAACAGATATCTAAAAATCAAAATTTTGCACATCCGTTTCTACTAACTTGAACTTTTAAAGCTATCTTTTGTATTCATTATATATTTATTAACATAAACGCAAATTGAGTTTTTGAATGCTGCAGTCAACTGGTTGAAATAGCCATTCATATAGATGGCTAACTTTTAATTTAACGGCGTTATCAAATTGCATGGCCAAATGTTAATCAATTAAGCCGGGGAACGCAATGGTAAAAAGTACAGCTAAACGAATACTCACAATCACGTGACTTACTTTGTCGCTTCCTCCAAAATTTTCTGTACATAGATACTAATTTATATACTAACAATTTACGTATTCAAACAAATATTCTAGAACAATTCAAATATTACCGTTTATCAATAATCCAAGTATATCGGGAACTACTATCGTTGACAAGATAAAAGCATTCCTTTCCTGACCCAATACGTCCACTCAGTAATAATGTACGATGGGATCTGACCCCGAATAAAGTTGGTGACGATAACGAATTATGTGCAAGGAAATGACTGTGGTCAGTAAAAATAAACGATGTAAGCAATAAAATTGCCTCGCTCCATATAATATAGTAAGATCACAATCGACAAAAAGGTCCACGCTGGGAGATACCGCTGATTCCGCTCTCGGCCATGTAGGGGTGGGATTAGCACGGGATTGGGAAATTGCTATTTCACGAATATACAACTCTTTATTATTAATCTAACTGGTCACTATGATATCTGTAATGTGTATACTTAATAAATAAGTATCATTCATCTGAATCGGTGTACTTTTTAGTGTTTGAAATATTGTTAATGTAATTACAAGGTAAACAGAGTTCATGCAATAAATTAATGATAGAGAAATTTTTATTAATGATTACATCACAGACATTTTAACGGCATACATGTCTGTGGTTAGAATTTATTAAGTTTTTTTTTTAATTTGGGAACTATAAGATGATTCGCATATTACAAAATTGTTGACTCAAATGTCTTTTAAGTTAGTTACTACTTTTTTTATTTATGTAATGTAAAAATAGAAGGACTTCGTCGCAATAATACGGGCTGAAATATATTTCTTGAATGAAGCATATTGAATTAGATAGTAATAAATGTACTCGTAACTTACCTTTTTGTCAATTCAACCATTCTATTACATGTTGATTACAGCCTTGCGATTCTGAAAAAATCCAAACCGGAATAGGGATGATGACTGGGTAAAAAAAATGCAATTCTATTTAGTCCGTCAGTCAGATAATAGAAAAATATTAGATACGTATTTTATTTTACTTCAATTTAACAAGAAATAGCTTAGATAACAGGCATTAAAGTTGAGGAGTGGGGGCTCGCTACGTCACAGTTTCAAATCCATGTATCGCCGTAATTTTATAATTACGAAAAAAATAAAAAAATACGTGTTTAATATTTTTTAACACTCTACCTGACGGACAAACAAACAAAAATTAGTCATCATCCCTATTTGAATTCACTCTGGTGTCCGAATTGACTTCTAAAAGCGGGACCCGCTCAACCTTGAATCGATAGTAACGTTTTGTGGCATAAGTGAAGTGAGTTACGAAATGGCACAGAAATACAGACACTGAGACACGTATATCCAATCAATTTTGTTTTGTATTTTTACTGAAAAAAATGGAATCAATAGAATTTCTACACTAAATGAATTGAATTCGGATACATGGGTAAATTTGGGTCTAGATTTTTTACGGAATCGCAGGGCAGATCATGTTTTTGGTGTGAAAATATAATTTTGCAGACAATTTTCTTTACTTACTAACTCATAGCAATAATATGCGTCTATTTTGTTTTTAGATATAGCTGAAGATAGTCTGTATACGCCCGCTTAACTTTCTAACAACACAATTTAATGCAAGAATGTAATTAGTGTTAAGTAAAATTCATATTGTAGTATTTCAAACTTGCTGCTGTTAGATACTCGTGATTTCAGTACCTATAGTTCTTTGTTAGCTTTCAACTTAAACTGATTATTTTACCTTATAAAGAATTAAAATATAGGACATGTGAAAGTAAGACTAACACTAGGCAACACTAGCCCTAGTCTAATGGAACCACGTAAATCAATAACGACTGACCGTCTCATTACAAGCGCCCACTTTCAATCAAAATCAAACAATCCACTTTGTGTCTTAAGCACAAAGTAACAACGATTGTTTTACCTTGGCTCCTAATCACGATAGTTGTAATAAAAGTGTCAAACTGCTGCGTTCGGTAAACGGTGAAAAACACCGTCCGATTTTAATAGTCCGGTGTTGGAATTGGAAATTAAAATAGATGTCTATTCGATGCTATTGTTACTCTTCTCTTATTATGTTGTTTTTTACATAGGTAGAATATTGAATGTTATGTTTCTTGTGTTTTATGAGGAGATTAAATGTTAATCACGTGTCTTCATCTGCTTAAACACAACGGCAAGCATGTTTCGTTTAGCTAAGTGTCAAAGTTACACCTGCCTCCCTAAACAACGAAGTTCTTTATGTAAGATTAGCTTTCCGCCAGCGGCTTCGCCCGCGTCCTCCTTAGGGAACTGTTAGAGATTCATATCATGACACGGATATAATCATAATCATCATCATAATCATGGTAATGTTAAACTATCACCAAATTTTCAACCCTTTATTTGCTGTTTTTTGATATAAAGTAACAGCCCATAATGATCGCATATGATGTAGCTTCCTGTAGGTGAATTTTTTTTACAATCCACTAGTTTCGGTGCTCATTCATTGCAAACAACCAAAAAAAACACAAGCAATCAAATCTTTCCAGTTTTTCAATATGCGTATAAATTAACACAAAGATATTTTTTTTTTCTTAAATTAAATGGAGAAAACTATATACGATTTCGACTAAGAAAAAGTAAATTAAGAATATAAAATGTTGTCTCGTCTCAAAAGAGGGTATTTCGTTAGTCTCTAGTCCCCACGCTTTTAAGAAGTACACTTTTAAGCCACCCCACGTCCCTCGGTTTATACTTACACTAATTTAGCCTTTTTTCTAACACGTCTCTTAGCCCGTATGCAAATGCGAGGGACTTGATGAATATCACATGAACAATGGCCGACTTAGGCTTTTTACAGACGAGAAGATGATTTAAAATTACCGAATGTACTTTTCAGAGCCACTCAGCTTATGTTGACGATTCTGACGAAGATAAGAATTAAAATTTAAACTTGTCACAACGTGGTATTTAAAGTTGGTCGTTGATGTCTATAAATATGTATTAAAGACAAACTCATGACTCACTTATATGTCACCTGAAACTACAGCTGTACAGCTGAAACTTTCATGATGGGGTTTCTTCTATGATGTAAGTTAGCGCTAAAAGTGGATTTTCCGAAATTCAACCCCTAAGAGGTAAGCGGGATGAGGTTTTTTGGACCATATTGGAGAAGCCGCCGATGGTAAGCTAGTTAGTAATGAAGATGAACAAAATTATAAACAACAATGAATCAGTGTGTAAATACTGTAAAGGATTTTAAGCTTAATTGAGTTAAATGTAGGGTCGTATATCATAGTACTCGAACAAAAACCTTTAGAGGCGTATTTTTAGCGTCTGAGAGGACGGTCCAGCTTGCAATAGCGGGGCAAATTGTAAATTTAAAATTTGCTCAGCTTCATTAATCATCTTGAGGCAGGCCGAGAGCTGTGCCGGTGCAGACAACATAACAAACGGCCCCGCTTTAAGTGCGCCCGACATCCTTTTCTATTGAGCAAGGAGTGAGCGAGCCAGCCACATCATATTTCAACGTCGATTCGGTTTTAGGGGACGCGATCCATATTTTCCTAAACAAAACTCCCCGGAAAAAGTTTGCAGGTTCGAATAACGGAACAATACGTAGCTCCGATGCCCGTGGATTTGCGTAGTTCTATCAGATATTGAGTTGGTTGGGAATAACGGAAGTTGTAGCTCAGTTTTCTGAATTGCGTTTCCAGGTGCTACTTCAATCATTTGTGTGAAAAAACATAGTCAAATAGTTTTTCATTAGTGAAGAGCAAAATATCTTATTGAATTTTTTATTCACAGTAAATTTTTTATCATCTTAGGGATTACAAAGCAAGGACTTAATAGCTTTTGTTTTCTTAGATGATGTTTAAATTCTCTAACTCCTTTTTAAGTTTTGCTATAAAATTCAATTGCTAGTTTTTAATATTTGCAACATCTTTTGACACTCATAAATCAATTCTAAATTATTGCATTAGTAGGTAACGATTCATAAGTGCTTTTAGTAAGGTTATTTGAAAATGTATTTTTGTTATTTATACCTGCAATATTTTAATTTATTTTATTATGAAAAAAAAAATAGATTACAATGGATTTATACTTGCATCATTTAAATTTTCATTACTTATTTACCATGTCGTTTTATTACCATGTTATATTAAACTTTAAAACTGCAATCCTTCGAGTTAACGAATTGTTTTATGTTGATTTGATCCATACATGAAGCGGTTAGACCTCAGTAGCAACATTTACATTAAATATTTTTAAATGGAAAGCGCAGGCGCTGTCTCTCACGTTGCAGCGTTATTATAGGATCCGACCGCCGAATTTTTTTTTAAGCGAATATCGTCCTTTGATGTATGCCATGGAATTGCTTAGCGACGAATATATTTAAATTTTTGAAATGAAACTTATTGGAAATCATTCTCATGTATTAGGTAACATTTTAATGTAGCTGAAGTACGTACACCAAGATTACTAGAACAATAACGCAAAGTACTTTTTTTACTCTGTATACTGTAATTTTAAAATTTTTAATCACGTCTCCGAACCCTTTCTCTTAAAGCCATCCGTGCCGGTTTTAATTTTGACAAAAGTTTAATATCCATCAAATAGCTCTAGACATTTTTAATTATGCAAAATCAACGATACGAGGTATCCGGGTCAGCCGACGCCGCCGAGCTTAAAAACGAGACAATGGCAGGGAAATGAAGAACGTTCACCTGTGCAACCGGCAGGGGATTGCAGCTAAATGCCTACTTTTGTGTGAAAACTTAGAGAGAATACTTAGAGCTAGTGTAGTGTAGAAGTAACAACTGTTACTATTTTTATTGTACTGGTAAATACTGCTTCTGGATATGAACATTCAATGACGTACGTTAAAACATATGGCGTAGTAGTCAGTCTGCGATATGGTTCTTCAGTAACTTTCGCGTTGACCTGTCATGGGATGGGTGACCAAAAATGTATTGTCTCGAGCTCCTACATGTTTCGGAAGGTACGTTAAGCCGTTGCAGTCGTTAATACTCAACAATCAACACTGGGCCCTCGTTGTGGGCGGTGGGTGATCAGGATTTAATTCGATACAATTCTATCAATAAAGAAGGTCTGAGCCCCAGCAGTGGGGATTAATGGGCAGGTGATGTTATGTGGTAACACCGCTGAAGGCCAGGTGCCACCATCTATAGGTTTCGTTCTTTCGAGTTAATAAAGAAAATGAGCTTTCTATGGGATATAGGTAACGTAGCATTTTCGCTGTTTCGAATTTTCATACACAAGCTACCTAGTTTGGAACCTAAGCAAAGTATGGTCGTGTTGTCTAATATAGATAATTTTGTTCGTTGGCGTCTATGAAAGCACTGGGGAAAAACTTGTGTATAGGGTAGGATAATGCATTCTCTAGTTTAGTTATAAATCAATTTATTGTTATTTGTTAGCAACTTGCTGGTTATGCCACCTTTTATAGCATTTTTATTATATTTTGAATATATCACCAGCCCTTTTACGTCCCCACTGCAGGGGCTCAGGCCTTCCTTATGGATGGTTAAGGAGGATGGGCCATGACCCTCCATGCTGACACAATGCGGATTGGAGGGTATTAACGACTGCAAATGCAGCCGGGACCAACGGCTTAACGTGTCTTCCGAAGCACGGAGTAGCTCGAGATAACAAGTTTTGGTCACCCATCCCGTGACCGACCCTTGCGAAAGTTGCTTAACGATTACGATCGCGGGCCGCGGCGCTTATCCACTACGCCACCGAGCTACACCGATTATATTTTGAATATAATCTGCTTTTTTGTATTATTTTAATAATAATTTGTGCTACTCTTGTTTTACCGTGTCCTCTAAATAAATCATATTATTTAATACTGTCCACATCCATTAGCTGTCTGTAGTTATCAATAATAGTATATATATATGTAAAAAAAATGATTGCTTCACGATACATCGAGATTTTAAACTGAAAACAGAATTGGAGAGTCCAAAACGAATCCACGCCGCCGTAATGGAGGGCTCGATAATAATCACGAATATTGAGGAGTAATTTCCGAAGAGCATTGGACCAGAAATATGCATACCGCTTACACTGCCATATTTTGTTGTCGCGCATGAACGCACCTATTATATTTATTGCCCGTGTACGCTTGTTTAAAAAAAAATGTTTTGCATTTACGGATTAAATCGATTTAATGGACATAATTACTGAGGTTTTTCGTCACATATTTCACCAATCAATTTGCAGTTACTTCTATGAATAGCAATTTCTAAACCTAGATGGTTATGTGTAGGTATAACACGTACAAATTAATACGACACCTGAGGGCCTATTCTACTTGTCCTCGATCAAAAATTCGGAAAAATTCTAAATCATTCTTATAATTTTGTTAAAGTAATATCCGTTCAGTTTATTTACGCTTCATTAATTATTGAAATTTCATTTTAAAAGAAATAGAGTTGGTAATAGAGAAGTAGAGTACTTCAGATGTTATGTTTATTTTTACAAAAAAAGTACTTATTAGATACCTAGTAGTTATTATTGGTATGTCGGAAGTAAAAAAAAACAGTTGTTTATTCAAAAATAATCACAAGTCACGTAAATAATGTCGTGTAATCGCAGTAGGGGAGACCTAGGTGAGTTGTGACAGAGGTGAGTTGTGACAAGGAGGATTTCTCTCTACGTATTATAGTTAGCGAGATGGCATTAACGCTTGTTTGTCGTTCTCGACACGCGCTACACGACTCAGTACCTGTCGACGGTGCATGTGGCACAGTTGCGTAAATATATCGTCAGTGTACAAAAAATTACGAAAAGTAAGTTTTTCTTCAAAATATTATTTGAATATATATCATATCTTAGTATATGTGCATTGATGTGTTATTTTTTCTTAAGTTATGTAGTTATTTAAGTCTCAATACGTGGCACTGATTTTTTGTATGCGCATCGTGTTTAGAAAATATGAATTATTATTCGGACCAAGACGTCATTTTGAACACCTAGGAGAGTTGTGACAGCCTGTCACAACTCTCCTAACTTACTCCAAAGGGTTTAGCCGGATACGTATGACGAGTCGGCCCCCAAATGGGAATCGATATTGAAACTTATGTTTTAATATCGACTTGATGTTCAAACACGATTTATGTACTTTTCGCGACCGACTTCCGCTTTGACCTTGAGATAGAGAGCAAAATATCCGTATGCTTGACTATTACTGAATGTGATATATCTCTAAAGCTAATTAAGATAAAGAAGTGAAACTAACGCGAGGTGTTAGGTTACATTACAGAGTATATCACATATATTTTTTTATAATTTTTAGAATAAAAAATTACATTAAAAAAATAAAAAATAAAAAAATCATGTTTTTTTTTCTGAGTTCTCTGTGACTTACAATCACGAAATTAATATATGTTATGCTCCTTTGTGTGCTCTATTACCCATAAAAATTGCGTGAAAAAAAAGTTGGTGCAACACAACGAAAAAAAATTATATGTGATTTCTGTCTTATGGTATACCCCTGTATTGTAAGGTTTTCACATTACATCATTGTTTTTTTTTTCGAAATTTCACATCAGCTTGTTTTAAAACATAAGTAACTAGTCTTAAGAGATGGGATAATAGTTAAAAAAGAAATGAAAAAAAAACAGCCAGTGTTCAATACTTATTATTATTACTTTTTCGTGTCTATCAAAATACAAGAAACAAAATATTAATCATCGTCACTGTTGTAATTAATTACAATCGGAACACTTTGAGTCGCAAATAACTTAGTTAGGACCTCAGCAGGACGTACGATTTTGGACAAATATCATCCATATGATAGATAATAAATAATAGCTGCTACATGAGAACAGCATCCCACTGTACGTTTGCCATTGGGGCAATCACAGCAATAACGAAGAATACTATTGTAGTCATTACTTTCGGAAATATAGTGAATGTAAATTCGATAGACTTTTCTATTTATATGTCTTGATTTCACTTCTGCTTTGATGATATTAGGTGCTGATTTCACATATTGTACTGAGAGATTATTTTGATCGTCCATTATTTCGGCCAAGTTAAATGCTGCACATTTAGAAGTAGAAGCTTTTTTGTTAATATATGGGATAAGTCGACACTTCTCACAAAAAATATCATTAACTATTACGATTTTATTCAAACAGTCACTAAACACTTTAGCTTCTTCTTCATTCTTTATAATTTTTTTATAACCAGGAATCTTACACAGGTACTTGTTACAATTTTTACACTTTTTCGACATTATTACTTAATAATGATTTGGTTCGATAGTTAATAATTTCAAAATGCTGATACAAAATACCTATGACAGAATTTGAGTCCCAAACTGCCTTCTTGTGTAATACAAATGACTGCTACTTTAGCTAAACAAACGATGCAGTAAACAGCTCGATAACAAGTTCGAACTTGTTTGTTTATACACTCACACTACAAGGCGCGAATCACATATAATTTTTTTTCGTTGTGTTGCACCAACTTTTTTTTCACGCAATTTTTATGGGTGATAGAGCACACAAAGGAGCATAACATATATTAATTTCGTGATTGTAAGTCACAGAGAACTCAGAAAAAAAAACATGTTTTTTTTTATTTTTATTTTTTTAATGTAATTTTTTATTCTAAAAATTATAAAAAAATATATGTGATATACTCTGTAATGTAACCTAACACCTCGCGTTAGTTTCACTTCTTTATCTTAATTAGCTTCAGAGATATATCACATTCAGTAATAGTCAAGCATACGGATATTTTGCTCTCTATCTCAAGGTCAAAGCGGAAGTCGGTCGCGAAAAGTACATAAATCGTGTTTGAACATCAAGTCTATATTAAAACATAAGTTTCAATATCGATTCCCATTTGGGGGCCGACTCATCATACGTATCCGGCTAAACCCTTTCTGCAGGGCTATTTTTACATTTTTTTTTATTAACTTTAGATGTTTGTTGGTGTGTTAGTAACTATTTAAGGTGTATATTGGCATACCGCATACTTATTTTTTGAGAATACCAAATAACTATACACGAGAGACTGAAAATCTAAGAATGTTAAGAAGCGTGTCTTAAGCGAAGAAAAAAAAAGAAACCTAAAAAAGCAAAGAATACTAATAAGAAGAATAGAACAAGTGATGAAGAAGATGTAGAAAATAATTGCTTTTATTTGGTTTGCCTTGAAGCCTATGCAGACAGCAGATCGAATGATCAGTGGGTCCAAAGCCTGGAATGCAAAGGCTAGGCACAGTTAGATTGTACTGGGGACGAACTTCATTACGTTTGGCATAATTGTGAATCTGATTAGATTAAGATTTTATACTGATGAGAATTTTCTCATAACAAGTAATTATAATATTTTCGTTAACTAAATATTGTATCGCTTTGAGATCAATCATATTATTGTAGTATTAATATTAATACTATGTTGTTTTAGTTGGTAGGTATTAAAAGATGATTAATCAAATCAAATCAATCTTTATTGTTGATCGCAGGTTATATAAAGATATTGGATGCAAGGACTGAATAGTTACACCGTGATCTGCCTAAAAAGCATACAATATTAGTAGGTTAGTAATTGTCAACTAATCTAATGAATAACATGTTATGTCAAAAATTCAACTAATTCATTAAGTATTTATACATTTACAAAGTACTGTCAGCTAGATACTCGTTTACACTATAATATGTTTTAGCTACTAATCATTTATAAAGTTTTCTTTTAAAAACATTACAATTATCCAGATTAGGTACGTATTGTTTTTGGAATTTTATCAAAAATTTTTGGAGCCATACAAAAGATACTTTTGTTCAACTGAGCTGTCTTAGAGGGTATCGTACACAATTTGTCTCGATGACGCAATCTCGTCTTATTTTCAAATAGTTGTTGATCCTGTTTGACAAAAATACCAACTTCGTATATATAGATTGATGGCAGGGTCATAATATTTAGTTTAATAAAATATGCTCCTAACACATTTTTTCTGGGCTCTAAAGGCAGTTACAGAATCAGTCGAATATCCCCAAAATATAATCATAACATATAACCGTATCGAACAGTAGAAAATACGTACGCGTGATAAGCTGTAAGGACCATGCACTGATTCGCGATTCTACTAAGTTTGTACAGTGCACAGGAATACTGGGACAACTTTTTGCAAACATGTTCAGTGTGTGTTTTCCAAGTCAAATTTATTATTATAGTACTGATTAAAGTACTGTTTTGGTAAAAAAAATCGTGCTTGATTTATTTATGTCGTATGTAATGGTATTTTTTATATCTTATAGCTTAAATACAATAATGTCACAACCTACCTCGGTACCTGTCACAACTTACCTCGGTGGTAGGTGAGTTGTGACAAGGGGTGTGGTCTTGTATTTTGTTGATTTTTTTCAGAAACTATTATACTTTTATTAATTTTGGTGATGGTGTTGAAAACAGAAGGAATGGCGCTAAACTAATCCACATGAGTCATAACTGTGGAATCTTTCTTAAGCGAGATAGAGCCCCTTATGTAAAAATTGTCACAACTCTCCTAGGTCTCCCCTACGTATACATTTTGAAGCAGAAATAATGAGCAACTTTCTAACTTGTTATAAATTAGCATGAATGAATTTTCTGAATGAGCATAGTATTGAAAAATATAACGGCATACCGACCTGGATGATAAGACGTCAGCGACATGTAAGTTGGACTCTCGCCCAGAAGATTTGTACATCAATGAAATTTTATAAACAGCTGTTCATTGAGTAGATCGCATTCAAATCTATTTCCACCGTATCCCTGTACTATCAAGTTTTCCGTTTAGTTCTCGTTCATGTTTATGTGACCGATACATTTCAGTATCCGTAATAGGGTATAGTGCAGTTGACTGTCCTTTCTTGTTCTCAAATTTCTTTAGGATAGATTTGTTAGTATCGAACTGCAATCATATTTTTATGTGAATTTCAGTATAATTTACCTTTTTAGATATCCACTCTAATAATATACTAGAATGGATCTCCAAAGAGGTAGGAGTAAAGTTTTCCTGCTTGAAAATGAATTGAAAATGAAAATAAAGTCAATTTAAGCTTCCATTTAATTTAGTGCCAAATTATTGCATCACGTGATACGAGGGTCAAACTGAAAGTTCTTAGAACTGGCCACTTATAAACAATATAATAAAAAAATAATTCTAAAATTTGAAAATATAACTCTTTGCCAATATTACTGAGTATATATTTCATTCATTTGTCATTTGTTTTACGATTTGGCGGCAAATTGAAAATTGTCTGTGTCACGTCATCATGAATTTAACACGAGAAAATTTTCGTGCAATGATTTTTTATGACTTTCGATGTCATTTAAGTCAACAAGAAAGTTATGATAGACTACGATTGGCCTTTCACGATGAAGCCCCATCTCGTGCGACTGTTTACAACTGGTTTAATGAGTTTAAACGTGGTCGCACTAATCTCACTGATGATTTACGTGAGGGACGGCCTTCTACGGCGACGACTGAAGATAACATCTGTGTTGTGCGGCGTATGATAGAGACTGACAAAAGAGTGACCTATCAACAGATTCGGACAAGCTTAGGCATCGGTATGAGTCAAGTGCACAAAATCTTCCACGAACATTTAGCGGTCAGGAAGCTTTGCGCCCGGTGGATACCTCATAATTTGACTGAGGCTCAAAAACTCCATCGTGTGGATTGGTGTCGTAAAATGATTGAAAGATTTAACGGTGGTGACTCAAATGCTGTGTTCGACATACTAACAGGTGACGAAAGCTGGATTTACTGTTATGATCCTAAAACCAAAAGACAATCTGCTCAGTGGGTGTTTCCTTTCGAGGAGTTGCCAACTAAAGTGAAGAGAGATCGAAGTGCGGGAAAAAAAATGGTGGCCTCGTTCTTTGGAAGGATAGGTCATTTTGCAACAATTGTGTTAGAGGATCAAAAAACAGTTTCTGCAGAATGGTACACTACCAATTGTTTGCCACTTGTCTTGGAAAAAGTTCGAGAGAAACGACCTCGCAGTAGGATCCTCCTTCACCACGACAACGCCTCGTCGCACACCGCCAAGCGAACGATCGACTATTTGGCGACATCAAACGTTGAATTACTGGGTCACCCGCCGTATAGCCCCGACCTCGCCGCCTTGTGATTTTTATTTATTTCCAAAAATTAAAGAAAAACTTAAAGGAAAGCGGTTTATGAATGCTGAAGAAGCGGTGGCTGCGTATCGCGATGCCATTGAAGAGACCCCTAAGGACGAGTGGGCAAAGTGCTTTTTCCCAGTGGTTCCATCGCATGCAGCGGGTTGTATTGACGTGAATGGACAATATTTTGAAAAGATATAATAAAACTAATAACTGGCTAATGTAATCAGTTTTTTGATTTTCTAAGAACTTTCAGTTTGACCCTCGTAATCATCCAATCAAAGAGCCGCTTCAATGAGGCTTGCGTATCATAACTGAACGATGGTCATGATTGTCGATCTATTAAAGAAATTAACAATCGAACAGTCAATCTAGTTAGTACTTAGTTTGATTGCTTGGAATGATATATTATTATCAAATGAAACAACTTTAAACGGTTTCATCGCGTATTTATATATTTTCTTTTATGACGTTTCGACCTCTTTACAGATTTATTTAATGGATAGTGCGCGTGAAAATATAAGAAATCAATATTATGATTAGTCCAAGCTCAGGTAGATGAGCTAATACTTTTAATAATAACAATTAAAATTAGACATCACATACATTGCTCAGATTCGAAGATGAGTAGCTTAATCCCCGTACTGTGGAGTATCTGAGATAAAAAAGGTACCACTCAGACCCGAGACAATGTAGAAAAGTCCATTTTCTACGGGAATCGCACCCGGGCCTTAGAGATGACTTGAAACTGACATGCGAACCACTCGGGTTTGTAAATTGTACAAATAAACAAACACACTTTGTACAAATAAAGTCTAAACACAAATTCAGTCTTCGAAACTGATTAAAGTATTCAGTTAACATGTAAATGTTCAACTTCAACATGTTTCCAAATTAACTCCATCAGAGTTACATTTGTGGAATTTTTAAAGAATCCGTGCAATTTGCTCTGACAAACACATACGGTGCTACTTGGCACTCAAAGTTCGAGTTGATGCTGGGTAGCAGTTATTTAACTTTCACCTAATACGACTTTAAAAACTTTAAAAATATTGACAATAACTAGTTGGTAATGTGTTTTACAACGTTAAACTATCATTTACTGTATTTTGTATAAAAATAAACTATAAAATATTCCACTTTATTCCTGGCACTCTCAGATGGGACTCGAATCCATAACCTTTCGCAATCCGAGTGACTGCTCTAACCACTGACATACCCAAGACTTAACAGTACTGATGAATTTTTGTATTATGTACTTATGTATGTATTTTACTTTTTCGTGTTTGTTATAATATAATCACGGTTCATGAGAGACAGCCTGGTGACAGACGGACAGACAGACAAACGCACAGTCAGCGAAGTCCTAGTAATAAGGTTTCCGTTTTTATTCGTTGGGCACGAATCCCTAAAAAGAACAGAAAAAAATACTCTCAAGACTGCTCTCACGAAATAGCCTTAATAATGAATATTTGGCCAAGTGTACAGACAACAACACCTAAATCAGTTGATACAAAAATTACACATCCTTGATCGATTTTGACCCCTAATGTGTACCTGGTTGAGTTCAAAATCAATTACATTAATTTGACATGTTCTCGTAACCTGATTTTTTTATACGTTTACCGCCGTTCGGTTCGATTGGAAATTCTTTCGTTTGATGCGTGCTCCCCGATATCACCTCTACGTTCCATGAAAGGCCAGTCAATAGTTTAGTAATGAAAATGCAATAAACAACTTTAGAATTTACTGAAAAATTAAATATTTCTTTTTATTATTTTATTTTGTACCCAGGAAGTGCCTATTCACTTTGGCTTTGAAGAGTTTAGGATTATGCTGATTAGAGAATACACAAGCAGGCAATGCATTCCATGTCTTCGCTGTTCGATAAAGAAAGGAACTGACAAATCGCTAAGTACGAGCAGATGGAATGTCGAGTTCATCGACAGACGCATCTGCGTAGCCTAATCACTTTCAAAACTTAGTTTGATATGTAATCTTGTTTCCAAAGTTCTACTCAACTCTTCAAAATAGATATAAAACTATCATTCTATCTTGTATAGGTTTGTGTAAATTATATTAATATATGCGTTTAATAAAAATACAATATGAGCAAATCTACGCTATTGCTTCGTAAGTTACTACAATACGTAGGAGACCTTGTACCGAAAAGTAAGAAACTTGGCAAGGGCTTTCGTTTTCTCTTTTATTATTGATTCAAGTTTATTATACGACCAGCACTGGAATAAGCAAAAGATCTTCTATCGATTGAAATAAAATTAGATATACAAATTAGGGAAGTAGTAAATTAATATGTTACGAGATATCCTCTGAAAAGGTTTTCATGTTACTTATAATAAAGCAAATCAATCTGGATGATTTCTGTAACCGTCAAAATAAAGCGATTAAGAACCTAGTTTAGAAAGACAGATAATAATCATAATGAACGTTATATGACAAGCAGTAGGGATAATGACCGGGTTAAAAACAGAGAAATTCAATTTAGTCCGTCAGTCAGATATCAAAATATTAGATACATACTTTTCATGCCTCAATTTAACAAGAAATAGCTTAAATAAGGGGCATTAAAGTTGCAATATTCATCTAAAAAAACTAACAATAATTTTCCTAACGAATAACGTAAATACTGACAGTGACCTACAACAAATCTCGGATAAGAGAAATGTAGAACCTACAAAATGACGACGTACTGTATTGTGGCTCACTCTATTCGTCTTTAAAAAAAAACCACAATTACTATTCCTACTTTTATTAGGATAACCAACACACTGATTCCTAGATCCCGAAACGTGGAGAGCTAACGAGGACTGCTCTTCGCGGTTGCTAATGCCGAACTAATTTTAAAATATTAAAATTATTATAATAATGGAATATGCAATCTTGCATTTACATAGTTTCTATGGAAAAGTACTGAACGTGTTGTCAGCTATTCTCAAGTACAATGTTGGGTTATAACAGTACGAACAACTCAATAACGAAGGCAATAACTGCCAATAAAGGAAGCATTTTTCTCCTTACCTCACGAACCAGAATATGTGCGTCAACGTAATAAGGAGAATATCACCTGTCTATGTTAGGCTCTATAAAATTTATACTCGTTATAGTATACCTGAATTGTGACTTTCTTGCATGGAAAGCAGAACACATTCGCACACGGGGAAGTCGTAAAAATATTACGTTCCACGCGGTAGACGTATACTATACGTATGCAAAACAAAGCGGTTGTAGATAGAACTCTCTAAGGAATGTAGCAATGCTTCGTTCTCCAGTTTTTGATAATATCTAGATGCTTACAACATAGTGTTTTAATATCAGAGGCAAAATATGAAGAAGCCGGAAAGAAAAGACCCAAAAGTTTTTTCTGTTCAAAATAAAAATGAAACAATATCCATAGAATTTAAAGAAGTTCCCTTTTTTAATATTTATTTAATAAATGATACTGTCTAAAATTCATTATCACATACTTCAGTTGACACATCTACGGATCTTCCGTAAAATATAAGTATTTCCGTAAAATATTAGTATATGTGCCATCGTTCTTTTAGTCATTAATAAATATATCAAAGAAAAATCAACCTTCTTTGAATCAAACTGCTTTCACGTATAGGCGTTACATTAGCATTGCTTCAGTTCGACAGTTTTTAATTTATATTGGAAAGCGCACTATTGGTCGCGATTCTGATCCATAAAGCGTTTCACGCAAGTAAGCATTAGAACGGAGTGGATCAAGATCAAGTGAGCAAGGTTCACATCGAGTCGCACAAACGTCCATTAAAATTTCCATTAGTTTAAAGCGACGTTACAGATAACTCCAACCACGAAGACGCGCCGCAATAATTCAAATATTTTTCTAAATCGTATAAATTGTAAAGTATGAAAGATTCTGTTGTTATATGGACTTTATCGGTACATATGAATTACCTATGAGTGCATAACAAAATAAATGGACTGATTAAAAAAGAGTCTTATGGTCAAAACTATTTGGAAGTGGATGGCGCTGTCTGTACTTATGTTGTTTTCTAATTGGGAAGATTCGTTAGAACTCAAAGTCTTCATTAACTATGAGTTAATGAAGACTTTGAGTTTGAACAAATGACGTTCCGTTATTGAAAAGACGCGACGAATCTTCCGTCAGATATGCATCGACCATAAAAAGAATTTTCAATTTTATAAAACAATTCTTTATTCAAATTTCTAGCGATAACAAAATCCCAAGAAGTTTAGATACCTCCACAACTCCTTTGAATGGTTCAATATATTTTTCTTACTTATCCAATCTTTTTTTTTTTGTATAGACATTCTTTTCCTCTACGCTGTTGACGATATACAGAATATAAATATCTAATAACAAAGAACAATTTGCTACAAAAACAAGTACACTTACTAAGTAAAAATAATAATAAAAAAGTTATGACATCGTCCTGCATTCCTCGTGAATGTTTTAATGAAATCCTAAATGAAATGCAAATTAAGGTTGTATAACAAATCCGGAGTCTCAACATGCCCACTACACTGCTGTGTCTATTACAAAAAAAGATAAATAAATATATATATATAAGGAAGCAAAGCATCTTGAAGGCATTTCTTCATTAGGATTTATGGTGCTCCAGTGGCTTCAAAGACGCTGCCTGATAATAAGCTTTTTTAGGGTCCCGTTTCCCATAAATGAAAGAGGTGGATGTAAATCTAGGTAAAACAAAGATTTTTATAGACAAAGATTATTACTTATAAGAAGAGCCTGGGACCATTTATTGTAACTACATATGTTATTAGACAACATCGCATTCATTGTTTAAATACCAAAATAAGTGGTACTTGTACTAGAAAATTTAAAACAACGATGCTACTACAACACCCAGACCCGAGACAGTTTAATATAATTAATTTTACTTTAAGGCTACACAAGGAATGCAATTTTGATACTATGACAAAAGTCACCGAATGTTCTTTTCATATTAATAAAAACTCAACTATGAATCCATTTAAATAACAACTATAGCTTCTCGGTAATCCTTACATTGTCGAATTCATTGAAAGGATTTAACATTCTGAAGTGAACAAAGATAAACAATATATGGTTAAATATATTTCGAAGTGTCATCATGTGAGTTTTGGTTAATGATAGCAACTGCAGGTACTACTTGGTGATACTACAAGTATTGGCAACAATAGAGCTCGAGAGAAAAAAAAATTGAAGTAACATATTCTGTGTACTACTCGTACGAATTAACATGACACCTAAACGTCTACTCTATTTTTCCTAATAAAATATTTCATCTATTTTCGAAATGCTAACACGACTCCAAAGAAACGCAGTTTTCGATAATTTATAACGCAACGGAGGTAGGACACTGCTTATAAAAAATATAGTATTTTTATCAGGTTAGTATTAGACATGTTAATAAAAACAAAACTTGCACAATAATTTGCTTTATTATCAACTTTATGTAATTTGGATAATTGTCATGGATATATTGTTATAATTTATAAACTAAAGGATAATCAGTACAAGGTAAGAATCTTACTGGCGATTTAAGGAAAAATAATGAATACAAAATAAAAATATTTCAAGTTTCATTGCAATTTAATTGGAATAATAGATCTTCATATGAAAGACAAATTCATGTTTTATATTTAACAAGAGTAAATTTTAGTAAAAAAATATATAGAATTAATCATAAAACAAGTTCATGCACCTTTAATTCTATCAACCGACTTTATAATGTTTATATAACTTAAAAACTTCTACAGATGCTAAATTAATAAACAAAATAGCTATAGTTACGGTAAGTTTATGAAAAAAAAATGAAACGGAATTAAACGTCTCGCGAGGTTTACATTATTTAATTCGTCCACAAACTTCTAAGGTCCCGCAGTGTACGCAGAAAAGTTTTCGATCCCCAACTCGGTGGATGAAGGAAACATTATGTAAATAGGCTGAAGCTCCATGATTAACTCCTGGGGACTCGCAAGGATCTTATCGGGGACCAGTTTTGTTTAATACACGCTTTTGTTTTTGCCGAGTTCTTTTTTGGGATTTGAATTTAGGTGGAGTAATTTGTTTTAGAGAAAACGAGTTTGCGTGGAGGTGTCTTGGTGAGTTTGTTTAAATTACGGAGTTTTTAATGGGTGTTTGAAAATTGTGGCTTTTCGCATTACAATATTGGGTGAAAAATCATCAAAATAAATCTGCTGTTCTCAAATAGTAGTCAAACCTCACGTTTATTTCAAAATCGGTTTTTTGTCGTAAAGTAACATGAAGTTGTTTTAATTCAATTCTTACTTTTATAAATGTAGTTTCTGATTCAACTATGCAAAACACCGCCGTTCACAAGCCACTTTCGTTTGAAACAAGCAATAGTTCAACAAAATATTCTACTGTAAAACTATCCACGTTTCATTTCCGACAAGGTTTTTGTCCAGTATTTTTTTTATCAGACCTTTTTTAGTCACACTGTTCGGCGTAATTGGTTTTGGAATCTGAAGGCTTAGTTCAACTTTGGTTGTGTTTACGCCTTTTCCGATTTAATACGAGGTAACGGAATGAAATTTGTTTAAACGTATGTTTCAATTAGCTTTATTATAGGCTTCTTACCAGTGGCCCTACCGTGGATGGAAAGTTACCATAATCAGTTTATTTATGTCAACAATTTTAACTTCCGCCATCAATTTTGAACTTTATTATCAACATCTTTTAGTTCCAATTTGAGAAAGGTTATTCTTTATCAAACTTACTTTGAAAAAACTAGAAATAGATGTCTCTGAATCCAAAATTACTTAAAAGAAGAGCCCAACATATTTCTATTTTGTTATTTTGTTTGTTACAGCAAAGAAACTGTTTGTAAGTGTGAGCTTGTGCTGCATCTTAGGTGTGACAGAGTTGGTAGAGTAACATTCAACAGTGAGGTAAAAATACTATGAATCGAACTATTGAAGTGAATTTTTATTGGTTAATTTATCAGATACATCCGAATCGTGCCGCTTATTGTACTTACTTGAGTGTCATTTGTAGTAACGATACATTTTTAAATACGTTTTACCCTTATGTATAAATTATTGTTTTATAAAAAAGAGATTATTTTTTTTATATAAAACATTATTAACTTTTTTAATATTGTCATTTTTAAAGCTGACTTCTCTGTATTAAATAAACCAGGGACATAAGAGCAGGCTTTGCTTTTAGTTTTTTTTTAGTTGCTTAAAGTATAGGATCTCCCGCGGCAGTGTTACAAACAAAAAAGTATTTCGAAGTTCACAAGAGGTTATATAGTCCAAGACTAAAAAAAAATTTACTGAGTATACTTTATTCATAAATATTATCTCACAAAAATTTTTGATACAATGTTATTAATATATTTTTTTAGAAAACTATTCATAGCATACGCACTCGTTGGTTTCATACGCAATACGGCCGTATGCATGAGAATTTATTACCGATTCCCATTCGACAGGCGTATTCTAAACTCGTTCAAAATCGAATCGTGAACCATGTACACCGCGTTCACCGCGTTGAGTGAACGGATCAATCAAAGTCAGAGTTCTCCAAACTACGGTTAGCGGGCACAATCGATCCGGTCCGCAAACAACGGACAAAAATATGTCTCACTAGCTGGCTCCACGAACCTCGTACCGTTTTAGAATTAACAAATTTTGTGTTAAGTTACTTAGGATACGCCTTCACTTGATTTTATATCACGACAATGAGCAACCAGTAATAAGTCATCATCATCATCATCATCAGCTCGTATTCGTCCACTGCTGGACATAGGCCTCCCCAATTTCACGCCATCTAGTTCGATCCTCGGCTGTTCGCATCCAGCTCCTGCCAGCCATCTTGCACAAATCATCGCTCCACCGTGCCTGAGGACGTCCTACACTACGTTTGTCAAGACGCTGTCTCCACTCAAGAACTCGTTTACGACAACGGTTCTTTTGTGCTTACGCATTTGGGGGATATGCCCATAATCGCCACGCTGGGCAAGCGGGTGGCGATCGCAGTATGGTCCGGTTCTGTGGCCCGCACAAGAAAACGCTGCTGCCCATCTCCTTGGGTTAATTTTCCCTTAGTCGCCTCTTACGACACCCACGGTATGAAAAGGGGTAGTACAATTCTATACCGGTACTACACGGCATGACATCCAAAATTGATATATGAACGTCGACAATTTTTTTCATAATTTTTTTTTATGTATCTATATCAAAACTAACAGATTTAAAAAAAAACTCTCACCTATGGGAAGCTACATAATAAGTGGGTGACATAGGCTTGTAATTTTAATTTACATGAGCTAGGCAATAGATATATATACATATATTGCTCAGATTCCAAGATCTTTAGCTTTAGATGAGTATCTTTACCGTATTATGGAGTATCTCGGATAATGAGGGTACTACAACTTTTTGACCCAAGACAATATAGTTCATTTTCTACAGTGCCCCGTCCAGGAATCGAACGCGGGATCTCAGAGATGGCGACATCTTGAAACCAGCGTGCGACCCACTCGGCTATGGAGGAAAATTTTAAATTCTTAATTTATAAACGGTTTGTTGAGTGCCGTATTAACATGAACTGTTCTAATATAACTGAGAGTGATGGTAATGATATATTTTTTATAAAATGTAGTGCCGTCTACTGCCGGTTTTTTTCTTTCATTCTTTCTTATCACCTAAAAGAGATCCTGAAAAGGGTTAAACGATTTAAAAGTACTCTTAATAACCTTAATCGAATAAAAAAATAATGTTTTGTGGCCACGGAGTATATATAGGATTCGAAAAATCCAAAAAGTTTTATCTCACTAAAAACTCTTTAAAGCGGTTTTATACAATGAGCGGAGTACACTACTCGAAAATACAAGAAATATTATCGCCTTTTCACCTTTAAGATTGTTTAAAACTTCAATTGTAGTTAATTAAAGTGCATGCTCTATATTTTGTTTTGAAAACATCTTATCGGGGATTGTATTCATGTATATGTACAGATTAACAGTTATTATTAAATAGAAGAAAGTAAAATTTAGGTAGTTTCAAAATTTCAAAAGTGAAAGGAGTCACTACTAAGTCAGTGTAACTCTTATTCTATAAAGTTTGGATACCGCCGATCTAAGCGATATCGTTGCAATACGTCGGTGTAATGTATTCACAATGAGCGCACGCGACATGAACATTCTTTGTAATATATTGTGGCCGGTCGGCGCTCGACGCGAGTTTAATATCTGTCAGGGACAGTGAGACGCGAGTGCACTCATAGTACGCCGCTCGCGTTCGACACTATGTGACTAACTACTTGTATAGTCCAGCCGCTAAACAGAGATAATTTTGTACGTTGACTTTAGTACATACTAATAGATATTGTAAACATTTAATGTTTACTTTACTATGACAAAATCGGCTAGATCTGTGCAAGCGCAATAGTAATCTGTTTTTGCACGAGAGAAAGAGATGTAATGCCAGGTCATTTTACGGGATCCTATCTGTTCGGAGACCGGAGTTATAGCAGAAAGTAGATTTTTAAGTGTTTTTTTTACTATTTTGAATAAAACCTCAAAGCTGTATTTTAGAACAAGCACTTTAAACTAAAATAAGAAAGGCTCCTATTGAATAACACAACAACTTCTTAAAGCTACTGATTGATTTGATTTCATATATAGAAGATACGTGGTAGCAAAGCATATACGTACAGATACATATTGATATGTAACACACAAACGCTAACGTGCATGCAAACACATATATGCACCCAACACAAACACACTCAAGCACACACGTGCACGCACCCGCGCACACACACACACAGACATCATATTATCTATACATTGATTTAGCAATTATTTGTGGAGGAGCTTGCCTCTTGTGAAACAAGAGGTAACATATGAGAACAGTTCGTATTTTGTTGTGAAAAAAGTCTTTAAATTAATAAATACATTTCACAAATCTGGTTTATTTTATATTCTTGAAATATTTCTTCTAAATAACGAATACATTTATTTAACCCAACTATTGTATATAAATGTATCAAATAAACTTAGTGACCTCATTGCTGTTTGAAATAGATAACGGGATTTAATATCTGTCAGAAACAGATGCTAAGTAAGTTCCTAGTTTGGGTACAAAATTCGACCCACGCAATGTGCGCCCATGCGGAACAGGCATAGACATAGACTAATGTATACAGTATAAAGGGTACTAAAAATAGGGTAAGCATGATAAGTCAAGCACATTATAGAATAAAATTTAATCACCGTTTAAATCTTTACAAGATTGCCGTCTACATAACATAAAGTAAATTATTCTTCTGACAATCTTTTACACCTTTTTACAGCCTTATTGCGATTTAATTATGATTTCCGTGACAAAAACTATGTTCTTGATATTCTATATTTTAACGGGGTCTCATACTAATTCTATACCAAATTAACAATCATAATTAATTTCGCATTTATAATATCTGCTATTCTGTTAAAAACATCCTCATACTTGTCATGGAATGACAGCATTCAGTTTCAATAAAAGTTTTTTTTTTCTTTTGCTTCTATGATATGCTTATATGATGGAATCATCTCCTCTTTGGGTAAAGGTTGGTGTTTTATAGTTCTATATGGGGAAAAAATAATAACCACATACAAACATTAAGAAAAGTGCAATGACGTATTTAAAAGACACTTTCTATGATGTCATACGTATGCGATGCGTTACGCGGTTCTTTTATTTTATACTTTATGCATGATATCGCGTACAAAAAATTCCAAAGGTCAATAACATATCAGCACTGCAATAAGGAGTTTTTATTAAAACAGCGTCGACTGTTGTGTCCATAACGCGCGTGTACTGGACAACGCGAGCAGACTCATACGCCTGTGTTATGAGACATCTCATTTCACGTGTTCACTCCCATTGTGCCCGATGGGACTGTCGTGTTTACTAAAGGATTTTGCGATGCTAACACAATTTTACAACGTGTTATACTTTGTTTTGAATGATCCGGTAACGAGATTACATTACACACATACGAATACGCGTGAAAAAAATACGTCATTTGCCAACTTTTTTCAATTTAAGTGAAATGGGTGCTATTTTTTTCTTAATTGCTACATCTAAAGTATATTTTAATGATTTATATTTCTTTTAGATTACATACACCTCCACTTGCTTTGATGATGTTTAGAATAGGATAACTTTATGAGATTATTTTGTAACATTTTGAAATTACTTCTGTAGATATTGACAAACCCTTTTAAGATTTGCTTGACAAAGAAACATTTCTAATAGAGATATAATTATAATTAACATAAAACCCGTTACCTACATAATTAAGAATCTGAAGTCTCACGATTCATTTGACGTATAAACACACCCCGCGTGGTTTAAAGTCAAACATTACTCGGATGTCATTCTGGATATCGGACTAAGTTATAAGAGATAGCGGGGTCTAGAACAACCGAAACAAAAAATAACAAAATGCTTAATTTGGTGTCAAATGAAGCATTTATTATATTTAACACTTTTTTATTTGCAAATGACAGTCGTTCTTTATCAATTTATAATTCATATCATAACTATCATTTAATATTTTTAAACCAATTCAATTTGTATACTATATAATACACATATATTTTTAGATCTGAGTTTCATTCACATGATGTAATCATTATTTTTTTTTTTTAGAAATGTAATCTTTGTTTGTTCAACATCAAATTGCTAAATTTGTTCTTGGTAAGTTAGCTAGATCGATTAATTGCATACGTAATTTCATAAAAAACGTCGGAGGTGTTTCCGGGTCTAGATTATGAATTAATTTCATAGAATTACTCATTTTAAAGTATTAGATATATCTATAAATTTTGTTTTTAGTAATTTTTATTTTGACACAATTTAGAATTTTATATCGAAAACATTATTGTTCACACGGATACGTTCCTTCCCGCTATCTCTCTTGACTTACAACAAATGTTCCACCCTGAGTAATTCCTCCCACCCCGGGGGGTGATTACCCCTTTATGGCTCGTGCGATCCCTAACGCGTGACACTATTAATATTACGCTAGATGTAAGCTTATATCTTTTTTATGAAAGGAATTATTCTCATAAATGATCTATTCTAAAAAGTATGAATTGAAGAATTAGGTAAAGTTAGCACATCGGAATCGTAAGTGACAAAAAATATTTTAAAATACTTGGGGCTCGTTAAATTTTTTCTATACAAGACCTCTTGTCCGTATTATCAAGGAATGTATATTTTATACATTCCTTGATTATATTCAATAATGACATAATTTATTGGAGATTACCTTTTACATTTTGTGTTCGCAAGTAGCTATTGTATCTACAAACTCCTCCAAAAATACGGATATAGTTCCACTTTAATGAGTCAACTTTTTTATTAACACAAACTAAATCAACCTTTTTTGTTTTGTTCTCAATGTAATGCTTATGTAACACCTGTCCTTAATTTATTATTTCATCTACGAGTATAAAGCTTATACATTACATAGGTACAAATGTACCTTTTTTGATCCCAATTTAATTGTGATTTTATTAGTAAGTTAAGTAATATTTAAAATTTATATTTTTTTATCTTAATATTTTTTAAGTCATTCTAAGATAAAACAGATGGATGGTTAAGGAGTATGGACCATGACACTCCACGCTGGTCCAATGCGGATTGGAGACTATCAACCACTACAAATACAGTCGGGGCCAACGGCTTAAAGTACCTTCTGAAGCACGGAGTAGCTCGAGATAATATTTTTTTGACACCCATCCCGTGACCGACCCTTGCAAAAGTTGGTTAACACCTGATAAATAAGAGCCGCGACGCTTATCCACTACGCCACCGAGCTACTCTAAAATAAAACCTAGAACCACTTTATTTAAACCCTTGACCGACTTAAGCAAATTGAAAACTACAAAAGAGAAAACATATTGAGACATGATGACATACTTTACTCGGGTAATCGTTTAAACCTGGTACTGAGTCCTCGTTTTATAACAAGACGGTAATAGTGTTAGATTTCTTTGCTCAGATAGATTTCTTAAGTTTAAAAATGCAATGATACCTTTAGGTCACCAAACACAGGCACCTGGAATTTAAGTGTATTGGTTTGTTTCGAGCCTGTTTCAAAATTGTACACCGTGTCTAGAATTTAAACGACTTCGCCATATTTATTTTGGCTCGTCGCTGCGAATTTACTAGATATTGTTCTAGAGATTCAATCTAAGAAAGCACTCAGTGTATGTTATAATATTTATTGTGATAAAGAGTGTAGTAAAGAGGTCAAGAATGGTTCGTTTTAGTAGTCCATATAAACACATTCCAAAGAATCATATGTGTATTGTAATGACCAAGAAATGACGATTCAAAATGTTGATTACACAAGTCTTTATGTAGGTATTTTTTCAAAGAGTTTTCGGTTGGAGTTTATGTGATTTTGTAACTTAAAATTTCAGAACTCAGTTCTAACTTAACTAAAAGTTTTTTAAAGTATTCAATTAAAAAGGAAAAATTTGTAATCGACACAAAAAGGATATCAGAAATTGTCTGTCCTTTCCCTCGGGCATCGTACCAAAGAATTTTCCATCTTATCTCCGTCCTATTCGTGTTTATATAAAATACTATCTTTTGAAATACTTTATTTATGAAATACATTTTTCGAGACGTTCTGTGTTCCATTACTATTGTACTATTGTTAAAAAAAGTATTTTAGCTATTATATGTTGGGGGGGGGGTATTAATTATTAATTTATTTGTAGGTGATCGGACGACAACAACTTAGTTTCTGAATATCTACAATTAAACACAGTCTGTTTTTTTTATAAACGGTGAATACATTTTAGTTCCATATTTGAACCATTATTCGCCCAATATAAGTCAGCACGTCACAATTTGACGTTTTCGTTCAGTCGTTATAAATATCACAGAATAAGTAAAAAGGTAGGTCAATATGCTTTAGGCGGTCAATAATTTAATTACTAACTTTAGTTCTCGTTTTATAATTCACATATTTTCCATTAATCCATAGTAATATTAACAGAAAACATAAACCAAACCTTCGCATTTTAAATTGTTTGTCCTAAATCTTTTAAGAGTACTTTAGGACACTATTCGGCATTAAATAGAAGCTAGATTCAATATAATGTCACTGCGAAAAGAAATAATGATGTAGATACTTTTTCCAAATTTAACTTATTGAAATATAACATGATAGCTGCTATAACGGATAAGTAATTGTTATCATAAAAATAGAATAAGTAAGTGAAATCTTATTAAATTTTTCTCACATATTTCCTCCCGTGTAACTACATGCCGTGGCATTTTGTAAGTGAGGCAACACTTACTTGCATGCTATTTGATTATTGTAAAAAAACTATTATCAGTGTATTTCTTGTACAGCTTACAATAAATAAATAAACAATATACGTCCAAGAACTACTGAACGAAGCTGAAATTATACTTTTGTCACTTTAAGTTGGTCGGACACTCTAAACAGATAGAAACACAATTTGCCAGCATCCGAGAATCAAGCCAAGCTGTTGGATGAATACCAACATCCCAGTCTTTGTGTTATTGCCAAAGTTTAACAGCCTATTAAAGTAGACGGCATAATTTTAACTGCAACAGATAGCATAGACACTTACATAGTACGTTTGAGACAACTTTCCGCTGATATTATACGAGTATTGCCACGGCGTTGGTTTTGAATAGATTGTTATTTATGATTAGTCTTTTGTGTTGGTTATTCATATTTCTCTCCCTGTATTTTAACAATATCTATCTATGCTTTGACCAATCTGTCCCATATATATCACATTTTAAAAATATCAAGCAGGCTATAAATAATGTAATCAAAGTGAAGTCAAAATAATATTTATTAAAATAAACTTATTGAAAGTACTTTTGAATCGTGCAGTATTTATTTGCCATCCAGTATGTCTTTTGGGTGACAGAAGAACGAGCGAAATAAACTGACGAAGCATAGAATATCTGGAAATAGAAATCAACAAAAGATATAAAAATAAATATGAGTCAGATATCGGTATATGATTAGATGGGAGGACGAGCTTCGTAAGTTGGCTAGCAGAAACTATGTAGATGCGAGTAGCCAAAGACCGAGTTCGATAGCGCTTGGAGACACCAATGTCCAGCATTGAACGAACACAGGTTAACGATGATGATGATGATGAGACAGATTATAAATTGTTTAAGACAGACATCGTACTCTGTCCAAAGATGCGCTGATGAATAGGATGGGGTTGGTGTTTTCGAAAATTAAAAAAAATATACTAGCTACGTGAACCTACTGCGCACATTTACCTACATGACCTTAATTTCTTATTATTTTCATTAACTAATTAAAAATTAACTGTGATGCCTCACAATTACTTCCACCATTTAATAACGCCTATTACACGGTATCGATATGTCGGTAATTAGCGGATCTGAATGGCCTAGCTCTGGCTGTTCTCACCTCATTAAGGCCGGCAATATCGGACGGAATCAAGTGCCATTCCTGCCCTAATTGTGCCCCTCGCGTCGAGTATACTCTGCTGCTGAGTGACGAACGCTACTGTCGCCATGATACAAGCAGTTTGATGGAATTATTTAAAAACGTTCAAGATGTTAAGGGCTTGGATTAAGGACGTTAAGGATTATTACTTAAACAAAATAGGATTGAATTAAGAATATGTAATAATTACATTTGTAAGCTTATTCATTTCCTGATCAGACTACTATTGTCATCCTTTTACTATTGATTGAATTATTACACTGATAAGACTATAAATACCACACAAAAAGATTTCATTAATTAATTTAATAAAATATCATATTTCATTTGAATATAATAAAAAGCCTGTCTACTCTACATTTAAATTAAAATCGTATAAACATCAAAAAATGTTGTGAATCGTTAATCAGATACTAACAAGAATGAACTTAAACTACATTAATAGTTAAACATTACTTTTAATTATTCAATAATAATAGGGACGAGGACTATTTTTTTTGTTTGTGCGCAAAGAAAATTATTGAAAATTTATTAAACACGTATTTTTTTATTGTTATCGTAATTGGTAAATTTCATCTCAATATATTAGTATTGTGTTAAAATTTCGCATGACGTCACGCTTTCGTACACTTTTTACAAAGCGAGCCCCCACTCCTCAACTTTAATGCCGGTTATCTAAGCTATTCCTTGTTAAATTGAAGTAAAAAAAAATACGTGTCTAACATGTTTCTATGATTTGGCTGACTGACTAAAAAGTCATCATCCTTATTAATTAAATATATTCTACATAAGAAAAGAAGTATCCTAAAATAACATATATCGTGGTCACTTGACTGTATAGCACCTGCACTTAACGCTGCTAGAGTGATTTGGAAGCTTAATTGTGACGCACAGGGCGTTTGTTAACGAAGCCCATACGATATTTTGAGGCACTTTAAGTATTCATGGACCCTAAATGCTCAACAATCAAAACGTAAATATTAAAAAAAATAATGTAATATTTTAATCGTGAAACTATTCATTGATTATTTTTGAAGGGTGTTTAGATACTTTTTTATTCCAGCAATTAATGAGGTCGATCCTTTCCTACTTCGTTTAAATTTAAAGCCTCGCCCAGTAAATCGTACGGTATTTAAAAGCAATTACAAACAAGTTTAATAAATATTTTATATTAAACAACATCCCGGTTTCAATTCTGATTCGTCAAACTTACTTAACAAAACCCGCTGTCTTGTAAATTATAGAAAAAATTAACCATCTACACGTTAAATAATATAAGTAAGTAATATTGTGTTTTCATAGTATAGCTGAAATTAGATCCTGGGCATTAATGGGCAAATTAACCAAATCACTTACAAAAATAGTCTACATAAACTGCTACTTTGAACAAAAAACAATATTATGATTTTAAAACAAATCTCTTCCATAATCAAAATATGTTTCATTACTTTTTATCACTACAATTTAATAAAACAGTTTAATAATTATAATAATCTTCAAATAACATCAAATAAAAATATTTTTTGACACTATTCAACGCAACTAAATATCGTATTAGTTGGCCTCTTGTTATCATCTTTGTATTTATACTAGCTTTCCGCCAGCGGCTTCACTCGCCTAGTCCAGTATTATACATAAAAACCTTTCTCTTGAACACCTTCTCATATTGATGAAAACCGTATTAAAACCTTTTGCATAATTTAAAAGATCTCCGCGTACAGACTGCGGGAAGCGTCTTTGTTTTATATATGTATGTAAAGATATATTTAAGTTTATGCCTGCTCTTGAGAAATGATAACAGCGACCAAAACCCGCCAGAAAGTCATTCGATCAAGAAGGTCATCAAATTGAATGCATCGTTGAAAGCGGAAAAGTTAAAAATGGACTGGCTTTAATGTCCGTTTTCGTTACATAGTAAAAATCTATTAAGTATATAAACAAGAATGAGGGGCATTCAGTATTTCGTGCTTTTGGTCTGCGATTAAAACATCCTTTTTTTATAAAGCAGGGGAAATTAACCTTAAGACTTAAACTTGAAAAAGGCAAGTTGAGTATAGCGCTGTCACCGAACACAGGTTCAATCAAATAAAACCTACTTCAAAATGTAATAAAGGTATTATTTGATGGAACATTTCTGTTGTGACAGCTTTGTAAAACGATGGTTCATCCATTGGTGCCGGCTTTATCTGCAATTGTTACAACTATCAATCTATTATGGCCCATATGATGGCTTATGACTCACTGTGACGTTTTTGATGACGTCATCTGTAGGAATGGCATCAAACTCTCCGCTCTCTCTATCAACCTTTTATTACTTGCTTTAAAATACATTAACCAGTTACAATATGTATGGTATATGAACTATTTGACTAATTGTGTGTAAAAATGACAGTGTGAATCTTACCTTAGCTTAATTATTAATGTTCCTATACTATACTCTAGTTCACTATATTTCCTTTTTGTTTTCATCTAAGGTTATCTAAGTCAACTATGTCTCCGGTCTTTTTATGTGTCTTTAGTATTGTTTCTTTATAGATATCCATTCCACTCTTAAACTGATGTAAAAACTAAAAGTACTCCCGAGTTCAGGTTTTACGGCGGAAAGTTTACATTGTTCTGATGCTATACCCTCAATTTATGCAAACCTCTCTTTCCCCTTAAAATTCTTACCTTTTTCTTATGATTTTACAGACTATGAAATTCAAAATGTTTAGATGAAATAGTTTTCATTATGCGAATACAAAAGCTACTTTTTTAGTAGATACAAATAATCGTTATCATTGTTGATATTATTGTCTATATATTTTACTGACTTTACATTCGCGGCTCAACCCCACTGGACGACATGAGTATCAGTCCCTAAATCTAACCTTATGGGTGCAATTTCTCAAAATCCTTTCTCTATGTCATAATAAGTATTAGTGTTATATTTGATCAATTTTGCACTAACAAGTGCTTGAAAGGTTATCAGTCCTCTTGGTTTCTGGGTAGCTCAGTGGTCAGAGCAGTCAAACGGACTGCGAAAGGTCGTGGGTTCGAGAATTATCTCAGAGTAATTGGGACTGGGGTAAATTTAAGCATTTTTCTTCATTTAGTATTGTGTTTTAGATTTCAGATCTAGTCGACAAGTGGTTTCAGCTTAAAAATAGTTTATATATATATGTAGGTATGTTTCTCTTGCAATGTAAGACACCATCTACTACCCGTCTATTTAGTAACAGTCCAGTCTAACCTACGGTTGCCTGGCAGAAATTGCTCTTTAGCGATAAGGCCGCCGATTGTACAACTAAACTGTATCAATTGTAATTTCTCTATAATTTATGGTGTACAATAATGAATTCATTCATTCATTATCTGCGGCATTAGAACACTAACCTAAAACCGGCTAAGTGCGATTTCGGACTCGCGCACAAACGGCTAGGTACCATTATCTATAAATAACGAAAAAAAATACATTATCTTGAATGGGAGCCGGCTAATATTTAAAAAAAAAATAAACTAAAATCAAAACAAAATTATAATTAGCCTTACGCTCTTTTGAATTAGTTAGTATTATTCTAAACATATACTTACTGTCTATTCCTATACATAAATTACTGGTCCACAAATATTATATACATAATAGGGATGAGAACTAATTTATGATTATTTTTCCGTCAGATAGTATACGACGAAACGTATTTTTTTTCCGTAATCAATAAATTACATTGACAGAGTTTAAATTTCGTATATCGTATAAATACTATACATTTTCTACATACTTGTGACGTAGCGAGTCCCCACCGCTGAACTTTAATGCCTATTATACATTTTTTTGAGTAGCTCGGTGGCGTAGTGGATAAGCGCCGCGGCCCGCGATCAAAGCCGTTAAGCAACTTTCGTAAGGGTCGGTCACGGGATGGGTGACCAAAAAATTATTATCTCGAGCTTACTCCGTGCTTCGGAAGGCACGTTAAGCCGTTGGTCCCGGCTGAATTTGCAGTCGTCAATACCCTCCAATCCGCATTGGGCCAGCGTGGAGGGTCATGGCCCATCCTTCTTAACTATCCATAAGGAAGGCCTGAGCCGATGCAGTGGGGACGTAAAAGGGCTGGTAATGATACATTTTTTACCTCAATTTAACAAGAAATGCCTTAGATAATTATCAAAGGCATTATAAGTATTATCTTTTTTAATTAATTACAATATAGAAATTTTGTATATAATGTTTTTCTATTATCTATATGTACCACTAGCTTTCCGCCAGCGGCTTCGCCCACGTGGTCCACTGGTACTTTACATAGATTTAAACTCCACTTCCGCACGCACACCCCCATAACTTCAAAACCATACGATCAATTTTAATCAATAAATTATTTATTTTGATAAGGAATAATAGCATGATTAAAATAAACACGTTTAAATGTAGTCCAAACAAAATTCAAGATTTTAAATGAAAAAATGGTTGTTGTGCCTCACTCGATATAGATAGGTATAGTGTGTCGCGGACTTTTTTTTTAATATATTTATAAGATCTACAATTAATTGCAACATTTTATGCTTCTGTCTTTTATAGTTTAGGCAACGTATGAAAAATTTACACCTTCTGTCCGAAAAACCCAAATACATTACGGAACCCTATTTTTTTCCAAAATAAAATATAGCCTATGTTACTTGCAGCTTTCGAATGGTGAAAAAAATTTTAAAAAATTGGTCCAGTAGTTTTTGAGCCTTTTCATTACAAACAAACAAAGTTTTCCACTTTTATTCTATATATACCAAATGGGATTTCTTATTTTCTACCCAGTCATCATCCCAATTCTAATTTTATGAATCAAACCACTTTATCAAATGTTTGTTACAAAATGAAAGGTGTAAAGAACTGAAACATGTAAAGAAGTAAAATTATATCTGCTAAAGAGCACACTACGGGCAATGCGCATTCACGCCGAGGTCCTTTGTAATTAACGAACCAATTAGTCCCTTTGAAAGTTGACCGGGCAAACATAGCACTTTAATTATCGGACGCCCAAACTGTAGTTTTCGACATTACGTTTTGATAAAACGACTTAAAAGTGTTTTAGCTCTTCACACAAATAACATCCAAATTAAAAGTACTACTACAAAGTACTTATGGAGAAATGTAACTAAATATAGGTGAAATAGTATATTGGAATATTGAATAGAAATGAAAATCTTTAATACACTATGGAATAACCTAAGCAAATTCGTAAACCAATCTCAAATATTCCGTACCTGTTGATAATTTACATTTTTTTTTCTATTAGGAATAACCTATGAAGGAATTTCAGGAAGGAAACTCTATATGAGGCATTATAGTCCAGGCTCGAGTACTTTCTTCTACACCTTAATGCTAAATTAGGTTATTCTTTGTGTGATCATGAAGTTAGAATGGCTAAATTAGTTTTATTCAATACGCCCATTGCCACATAATGATATTTATTATCTCACATGTTTTTAGGGATAATGATTCCAACCAAAAAATTATAACAGAAAAAAAATCAATAGAATTAGAAACATGTAACGAACAAAAATACAAGCAAAATAATAATATTACCATATTTATAATAATAGTATGAGAAAAGAATCTAACACCCGGTTTCTGAATTGAGAATTTGAAGTTGAGCACGTCTCAAACCGTGCTTAAGCCATTTTAAACGTCAATTAAACAGGTTATCATTACTGATTTATAATTTTTTAATGATCAGTCGACAGCAATTTGATAAAACTGGGACTTTTTGCCATATGGAACGTAAAAAACTTAAGTTATTGAGTATAATCAGTTTAGATTTTATGCTTTTCTCAATTCAGAAACAGGCCGATAATCTCACCAATAGAATTTGAGTAAAGCTGTAGGTAAAGGTATAATAGGGTCCATTTTAATAATGCATCAAAAGATTATAGTATCCGGTATATAGAATACTGAGATGTAACCGACCTGTTACATTTAAAATTTTATAGATATCATTGACAAATACCTTCATATTGCTAGTGAAACAATTACAGAAAAATTCTTCCAAATACTTGCAAGAAATTTTAAGAGAACATGATGAGTCCAATCAAAATTCCTTGATAGAGAGCATCACTAACATTCGCTAAAGCTTTTAAATTTTGTGTTGTAACAAGAAACTAAATCAACATTGTAAGATAAGATTGATAACAATATAAAGTATTATATACGTCTGCGTAATAGTTATCTATATGGACACTGATTAAATTACGTGCTAAGGCTTCATACAATCAGTGGGGCTCTCGAAATACGCTGGGGCCAATGTGTAGAAGCAATAGAAATGTCTAAAGGTTCACCAGATATTTCAGATACATAAGGATAATGTGGAACAGAAATGAATATGGCAATGCTCTAAATATAATAGTTGTTTTAAGATTGTTATTTATTATTTTAAACATCATACTCGATAAAATAAAGTATTTCGTTGATAATATGCGGAAATAAGGAATCTGTGTTACATTAAAAAAACAAGTAATCATCATTATATCCAATAAGATGTGCTGTAATTATATAAATTATTCACGACTATACAAATCTAGTAAGGAGCCAACAAAGGATCTGACATTTCCTTTCAATAATCTAAAAATAAGTAAAGTTTGCTATTCAGAATTCGTGTCATTAAATTATATCATCTTTTGTATTATCACTTCACACGGCTGGGTGCATAATAATGCAAATTAGTAGACGTTTTAACTATAAACCATTCCGCGAATTTCCAACAACCGGCATTCCATAAGCCACATCATATTAAAGCGATAGAAATTCTCGTCACCCGTAGTAATTGCATTCCGAACCATCAGAAATAGAGCAATGAGAAGCACAAAAGCCTCCTATCCTATCAGCAAATCGGGGAATATTATAAAATGGATTCCATTTGAGTTTTAATACCTTAGGGTATAAAATCGGAACTCAGCCTCGCGGGCGGAAAGGAGAGGCAACGAATAATTGAAATTCCCTTTTAATTCCCGTGGCCTTTGGTCCACAAAAGTAAATGGTTGGTTAGAGATTAATACTTTTCTTAGGTGATTTAAATTGGGTATTCTGCTGCTCTTCTTTAAAGTTTTAGAATAGAAAATATGTAAAGAAAATTATTTTGTGTAAATCTTTGAATACAGTACCTTAATAATACTATTTTTTATAAATAGCGTGCAATAAATCTAATTTAAATAACTTTAAAATCATTCAAAATCATAAATTAATTACCTATCACTATGCCCCTAGTAGTAGATTTCAGTGGAATTGTATGAATTGGTCAAAACTGTATGTATGTATAGCAATTGTATATGTATATGTTCTTTAGATTATGTACGTACTTATGTATGTTAAGAAGAGAACTACTGCCGACAAACTGCTGCGCAGTTTGGCAGGTGTAACTCCATGTAATAAAATTGTAACTTTCTAATAGAATACTAAATAGAATTAAAAAAAAAAACTTTGAAGAACTTAAGTAAGGTATTGAATATTAAATAATACTAAAAACATTAGATATTGCATAAAGTCATGAATTGCATAAAAACTATTTAGAAATATACCCACCTATAAATTGGTTGAAGAAAAAATACTAAGACCACAAGAAATATTTATAAACATAAAATAATCCATCTATAACAAATACGACTTTCCATTTTAAGTTAGTCAAATATTGAAATAGCAAATCAACATTGGTCGACGATAAATAATGGGTGGCATCGTCGAGAAAAACGGTAAATTTGAACAGCCCCAGTGAACAGTTCCACAAAAAAAAAAAGTTGGACTATTAAAATGAGTGTACGACGCGAAAACTATACTTGCCCGTTTTGATAAACGCCCAATGGTAGTGCCCAACTGCGATAGATCACCGCTGTCGAAATGATTTTTAATGTATTTATGTGACTGGAAAAAGTTTCCGATGGTAACTCCTAGTAGAATTATTACTCCACGTGAATTGCTGTGGTGCGTTCGTGGTTTGATTTATTTATATCGTATTTGCTAGGGAATATGATGTGTTGTTATTTTTAAATTTAAAATATAACGCGTCATACATTAATAACTATTCTCTCTCTGTGTTATGACATTTTTCAAATAGTTCAGCTATAATAGGACAGTTCGATGAATGCGAATTGACCTCGCGCAAGACGTATTTAGATTTAAAAGAACTAAAATAAATTTATTATTTAATATATAAATATAAGATGTCATACAATGTTCTTAATCAAAAATGTAAAAAAAAATCCACTTTGTCCCTGGCACTCCGAGATGGGACTCGAACTTATGACCTTTCGCTATCCGGGCGACTGCTCTGATTACCAAGCTACCCAGAGTCTTAGAGAACTGACGAATTTTTCAAGCACTTGTTACTTTTATACATAAGTATATTTTTTACATTGATTCGACCGGAAACCTAATCCTCAGAGATGGCGACACCTACGGCGTTACGAGCCACTTGGCTACAGAGGTTATATTTTGTATTTTTAATAACATATTTGTTACTATTAAGCTTAATGTATAAATAAATAACGGTTAGTAAACTACTAAGGATATTAACAAAAATCAAAAATAAATCAATTTCTTAATTTTTCAATTAAAAAAATTTTTGTTTTGTTTGATGTCTTGTTAATATATTCAATATTATTAGTATATTATAGATTATTCAATCCTAAGTCTACGGGGTATGAATATAGCCATATACATTTGAAAATATTAGTCATATATATTCACATAAACCGAAAACACCAAATATATCAAAGTTTTTAAATCATATCCAAGCAAACATGTATGACATTATGAAAATTGCATACAGCCTTCTTTGCAAGCCTTAGTTGAAGACTGACAGCTTATTTTAATGCAGTGGGCAGAGAACGGAATACAAATGATATCCTTCCGTTTTTTTTCTTACTCGAGCTGTGTATTTCGCTGCTACTAGTGCACATGCAATTTCTGGTTGATTTAAAAATCAGACTAGGAATAAATTTAAAAGCAGAATAAAGATTCACATTACTTTTTAAGCTCCTTTGGGTTTTCGAAACTGTTTTCTTTAGTTGTGTTTAAATGAGGAAGGGTATACAGGGTTATAAATTTGTCGTTTAATTTGCTGTTTTAAAAACACAAGATATATACGATTAAGCTTTTTATCGTGTGATATTCTAAGTTTTTCTTACAAAATTATCTTTATAATAATTTCTTCATTTACATCGAAATAGTATATGGTTACAAATTAACTACTTCATATTTAGATTAATATATCTTTCACTTGCGAGACGATTGGGCTATGCTCGGGGTTTCTTTGCGAGATCGAATCAGAAATGATGAGATCCGCAGAAGAACTAAAGTCACCGACATAGCCCAAAGAATTGCGAACCTCAAGTGGCAGTGGGCAGGGCACATCGCTCGCAGGACTGACGGCCGTTGGGGCGGTAAGGTCCTGGAGTGGCGACCGCGTACCGGGAGACGCAGTGTTGGCAGGCCCCCCACAAGGTGGACCGACGATCTGGTGAAGGTCGCGGGAAGCCGCTGGATGCGGGAAGCGCAGGGCCGATCGTTTTGGAAATCTTTGGGGGAGGCCTATGCCCAGCAGTGGGCGTCTCTCGGCTGAAGTGATGATGATGATGATGATGATCTTTCACTTCATCCTCAGATTATCAGGATGGGATAAGGCTACTAATTTGATAGTAATATATATAAGAACATTCTATTCGGTTATACATATGTAATAAATATACTTTCAATTGTCGCAAAGCTATAACAAAACCAAATGATGTCATCGGAAATGCAAAATTTTATGAATGGCCTCAAATTAGTGAGGTCAAACCTGACAGAGATAATTATTGCAACCCTCATTTGATGTCGTCAACCAATTAAATATTGATGGAATTAATGGAATCCGCGATATCATTCAGTTTAAAACTTAGATACCAGTAAAAATATATAGAGTGCAATATTCAGGGTTGGTAAAAATCAGATATAATAAATATGAAAATATCTGATATTTATCCGATATATATCATGCATATGAAAAGCTATAATTTCTAAGCTGCTTGTTTTATTTTATATTTGTTAAATAAATCAAACTCACGAAAAAAAAAAACTAGCTGATTGTATTTGGCGTTCATATTACGGGGAAAACCCAGAATTTCTAGTAAGTAAGATTGCGACTTCGAGCTAATGTTTCCAGCGTCACAAAGGGTTGATTATTTTCTAGCTGAAACTCAATTAACAATCTAACAATGAATATTATAAATATCAACTTATATATATATATATATATATTGATATATGTCATAGCAGAAAACCGTTGATATTTATAAATTATTACTGCAATATTTAATTTGAATTTAACATTTTTTCAACGTGTGATTTGAACTTAGGATAAATAAATAGACAGCTAGAACATTTTAAGATGATTTGGAAATGCATTCATTTTTAAGGGCTTAGATCAGTTGCTTACTTAGAGTATACTCTAGACAGAGATTTTGATGTCTAATAAATTTAATTGCATAGCTACGAGTATGATCTTACAATGCTATCAGACGCGTTCATGTTACAATAATTATCGTAATAGTAATCTCAGTGCCGTGCGAGCCACATTTTTATTCTAAAATCATTAGCTTTCCATTTCGAACAAAGTCTATGTTACATTTATTCTAAATATTTGCGATAACAACTTCTATACAGAGGCATACGTATTTTATATTTCGCTAAACAATGATTGATCGTGGCATCCCGCCAACAGTGGTTGAGGCGACATCGCCTGTGGTGTGTCATTTGGACGGTGTTCTCTGCCAAAACTTTAATGGTCAACATTAAAATATTGTACTCAATTGAAACGGAACTGCTTAGCGAGGGAGATATGAATTTTCATCAGCTCTTGTATCACATTGAGGGGGGGTGGAGAGATTTTTTTAGCAGACCGCGCGACGCAAAGTATGGTAATGTGTTTGGCCTGATTCATATTTAGACGTATACGTGACGAGGAGTGAAAAAAAGAAAAACAAAAATCCCAACTGCGTAATGACGAATTAAAAAAAATACATGAAAGAATTAACTTAAATAAACACTAAAAAGAAAGAAACAAGCCCAGTAGTTTAGAATTCTGTTAAGTAATACAGAACAGAACGACTCATAGTCGGGGCCCATTCAAATTTTACCAATCAAATCTTCCCAAGGGGCTCCGGGGACAATATGACGTCGTCATGTCTTTAGTGACACTCGCAAGGTTAAGACGAATCGATTGACGTAAGAATCATCAAAATCGGCCTATGCATTTGGTCTCTAGAACGCCACACAGAAATAAACATACATACATACATATATAGACTGATAAACACATTACCCTCCTATGCCTCGCGCAGTCGGGTAAAAAGAGTTTGTAATTAAAATGTAAAGAGGAGAAGGCCGAAGAAAATATAGATTATGACAGATATAGATGAAAGATGATGTGTGTAATAAAGGAAAATGTTGGTATAACTTTTGCATACTAACAAGTAAAAGAACTGAGATAACGCTTTGATGGTTTACCACTTTAAATAATATTCATGTTAAGGGTTATGAAGATCATTATACTCGTACTAATAAGTTGATTTGACTGGCTAATTAGATCTATAGATGATTAGCAAAAACTAGTTAATTCGAATAGTGCTTAAGTTGATAAGCAAAATAAGTCATCGGGTATATAATTTACTGAAATCGTTGTATATATCATACCCATTTTCCATAAAGGTTCGATCATAAAACATCGAGAGGCATTGGAAATTTTAAATTTTTTTTTTCGCCGGTCTCGTTTAGGCATTTTTGTAATAAATTGAAACGCTCATGATTGATGATGCATCAATGACGGAGTGTGCCCTGCCGCTGCCGCCGTACGCGAAAATAGTGATGTGATAATCAGGACGCATTAATATCGAAACGTACTTTCTTTGTTGTACTTTTGGAAACCTATAAATAACGGAGGTTCACACTTTGTCCGTCGATAAACGGAACACAAAATTGAATATTGATTGTATAGTTTGTTAGATTTATAGTTAGATTAAAGATTTTCTAACCCTTAATTATCAGTAACGCGTTAATAATTTGAGATCGGAAGATATGACATAAATGGAAATATAATATAAAATCTGTGTTAAAACGTAAGATGTCAATCAATGTTAATGAATTAAAAAAAAAGCTTCTCTACGCTTCATAATTCAAATAATATTTTACTATAACTACTTATAATAAACCTACCTTTGAATTCATTAACAATAAGTCATAATAATAATATTTTATATAATAGATGGCGTTATGTAAATTTTGAATCACGCTAACATTTGCTTCTTTTTTAATAAAATATATATTTCAAATAAGTTCATGTTAATATTCGTTGCTAATACAGAACTCTCTAGATCCGCTGGTGTTTTATTTTTAAATCACTTGCTGCTTCAGTACACCCATAGCCAAATTTGTACTATATTTATCGCTACAATATGGTCTAATTACTTTTAAGACAATGTTTTATTCATTGATGTTCAGTAAATATGCAACTATAACGGAAGATATACAAAGTACGATAATCACTTGATACGTATCGAGTGATTCACACACCGACTCTAAATAAAAGGTAATAAAATAAGCTATAAACAAAATGGAACAGTATGATTGACAGAGCTACATATTTTTCGATGAAGCTTTTAAGGTGGCAGGATTTTGGATGTTCTTTTTTACTTCTATTAATGTATATAACTGTCGGAATTTTCCGGAACTCCCATTTTACGTTAATGGCCTTTAAAAAGGTTCGACTAGGCGTTTGGAAATATTGGCTGTCGTAGAAAGGAAAGAATACGATGGGAAAGAATCGATAAATAAACGCTGTACAACGTTTTTGACCTTCTTATATATATTAGAAAATCTTTTGTTGGTTTATATTATAACTTTAACTTTATCAACCTAGATATTTAATAATTAGTCACTGTTTAACAGTAGTGACTAAATAAAATTGCACCAATTTATTTGCTTGGATAAAAACTTTGCGATAAATGTTTTGGCTTTGATCCTATTATAAAAGAAGAAAGAAATAATACTTACAATTTAAAATTATAATTATTATCCCAAAATAAACTTAAGGAATATAAAGTGTTCAATAAATATGTTGGAGTTTGTATACTTCAACTCCTCGTAAAGAGTATTATAAAAGAAATAAGTCTTCTGTGACTTTAAAAGAATTATAGATTTGTTAAAAAACGTTAATATTACAACCATGTAGTACTGGAGCAATTACAATTATGCGATCTCGAATCAAATATGAATCATCGGAAATTAAATCTTATTACAACACTTCAAACTTCAGATTACAGTCACAGTTAAAATGAGGTTAGCTCGACTGTGAATAATTAATCTCCGCCATAAATTCACAGATCCGTCCTTTACTCTCGTTTAGTGTTTAAAATGTTTCCTCTATAATATATATCAACATAGGATCGCATGAAAAACGTCGCCAAAGCGTCGTCGTTAAGGAAATGAGTAACTTACCGACATCCATATATGGTTATAATGTGAATACTTTAGTTGTATGTAAGTAAAAAAATTAGACATTCATGTAAACGACTAAAAGACTTACTTAAATATAATTGTGCTAATTTATAATGCGCTTAATAATGGTAATGATTTTGCTTTGGGTTGGGTAATACTTGGTTTGTATTAACCCAAAGTGGTAAGCTTGGTTTATTCAAATACGTGGAAAGAATGATGAAGCTATAAAAAGATTTGGATTGGACAAATGTAGAAACAAGAGGAAGCCAACCTCACCAAGATCAGTATGATTGTTATTATTGGAGAGTAATATTAAAAGCCATACAATCAGCGACATATATGAAAAGGTTCATAGCTATATATCTCTGCCTTCTCTGCAAGGAAACAGCGAATATGAACATTATTAATTCATAGATTTATTTCACATTACGAGTGAAATCACTAAATCAGTATTTATTGCATATAAAGTTCAAAATCGTTCAAAAAGAAACGAGCTGGAAAATTCTTAATATCAATTGTTCGTTAAGCATTACTCAGTTTACATTTTAAGAACGCCAGACGTTTGTAACTTTTCGCGAAGTTGTAGTGTACCGCGTCATGATGTATGTATACTTGTGTATACCGTCGCATCTCGCGGTCTACCGCAGCATTGAATACCGGTTTTTTTTTTTAATTATATGGATAAACTCGGCGAGTTTCTTTTGAAATCTTTTTTAAGGCAAAAACTGTGTTTTTTATTTTTTTTCGAGTGCGGGCGAGTGTGGGTGTGAAAGTCGGGATTTAGTTTCCGCAAAGCTCTTTAGACTCACCTATGATTCGTATACTCGAGTATTTTTTAAACGAAGGTACAATGCAATTGTTTTGGTTATGACTACTATAATTTGTTTGGATTTTGATTACTATATTACAACTCAAATCCAAACATACCCTACTGGGTATATTATTCATTCTAATATTGACTTACAATACGCTACCATTTCGATTTTTCCCTAAGATAACAACAGATAATAGATAATGAAACGACGATAAGAGTTCAATGATAAGTATAGCGTACAGCTTATTCCTTTTATTATAACTAGGTTTTACCTACGACTGCGTCTGTAGGATATAGTTACTTACAATAACCAATTGACTGTATATTATATAAGTACCATTACTCAAAATGCCATAACGATCTAACTTCCTTTAAAAATATATCTAGTTCTTTTCGCAATGTAACTTTAATACCCAATTTGTGTTTTTGCGATCAAATTCCAAAGAAATTCAATAAAGTCCCGCCCGTGTCCAGTCTGTATCAAATATCGAAATGGTGGAACTTCTTAAAAAGTAATGTCCCTTATAAGTAAACTTATTTTTCGTACTATGTTATTGTTGTCACATGTTGTATCATACATTAGAATAAAGTAGAAATATTTCTGTCGTAACACAACACAACATACAAATGTGTCTCTAACTATAGTAAATGTATGAAACTGATATGTTTTTATCGTGGATCAACACAATATATCAAGTGTTTTCTTTTTAAAACATTGTGAACCTCGCACGGAGATTTCTGTACAGATGTTTCTGAAACGAATTTTTTTTTTCTGTATTTTTTTATCATAATTTAAGTTCAACATTTACATGGATTGGTAATTAGTTCATAGTATTTCGTTTTAAAAATTAAGAACGATTCTTTTAATTTTTTGTTTTAGTTATTTTTATAGAATATTTCCTCATTAAAATGTCCTAAGAAGGCGGCATGTTTAAACTTCATACTTCAAATAATATTTTATTATAACTATTTATTATAAACCTACCTATGAATTCAACAACAATAGGTTATAATAATAATAATTTATTATAATAGATGGCGTTATGTAAAATTTGAATTACGCTAACATATACATATATATATATATATGATAATTATTCGTTGCTAAAACAACACTCTTTAGATCATCCGGTGTTTAAAATAAAATACCATTCGACGTTCGTTTATAAAAATAAAACACCAGCTGATCTAAAGAGTAATCATTAGCCGCTTCAGTACAATCTAGCCTTAACCTAGGTTATTAAAATTTTTACTTCTTATTTTCGGAATCAAGAGAGAGGAGTAAAAGAAATAACTTTATACTCTTTACTTAAATAACTTTATACTATGTATCTTCAAAATATGCTTTTATATTTAATATGACACACAATATAATTATATCAAATATTATCTCACCATAAGTACAATATAGTTTCAGCAAATGAGCTTGACACATAAACAGACAAAATAAATAATTTAGTATATATCATTAGTAAACCAGAATCATCGCTGGAGCACATAATATTAGAATCTAAATTCGAAAGTAAATATTTACCTGATACAGGGGATTTGTATAAACTCAATATCGGCTCTGACATAAGCGGGCCGCCCGGCTCTGGAAAGCAAATGTTTTATTGTAACACAACAGATCCATGGACGACGCACGACCGACTACGGAAACTCATACATTACATATTTGCCCTAGAATTTTCAGAATGGGTAAGTGCATCAGTAGCAAGGCGAGTAAGCAACATTCTATAACTAACTTCGACGGCGTAACGAATTGCAAATGCTATTGCAAAAAAAAAATACTCCTTACTAAAAAAATAATCATGTAGTTTTCCTAATTTTAGTAACCACAATGTTATTTTTTTTTATAAAAAAAATATGGCACTTGCAATATGCCTAAGCTATAGATGGCATGTATATAGCTTTTAGTTATTATCACATGGTTAATGGAAGTACAGCGATATTACCGAGTATAACAATGTCTAAGTAACAAGTGAAACCTATTTTTTACATTAAATCTGACCATCGCATTCCTCGTATGAAGTTAATTATACTTATAATTTGTAATAATATAATTGGACTTTGTAATATAACTGATTAATGTGAATTGTTAAAATAATCCACTTGGCATGACTCGACTTTGCAATAATGTTTTGACTTTAAAGATTTTTTACATTAGTATTTGAAACATTATTAAAGACGTAGCGAAGTGCCCATTGTAACTTACAGAGTTAGAGGGCTAATAAATCATTTCAATTTCAAATTTTGTGATCGCAATATAACCGAATTCGGCAAGTAATTCATATCGATCGTAAATTTACGATTATTCCAAGTCCCTTTAATTAAGTATATTATTTTGTTTTTAGGCGTGAACTGATGACAACTGTCAAACTTCGTTAAAAAAATAATTGAACCTAATTGAACCCAAAATCATTGTGCTTGATGTGAAGTCAACGCTGATTTACGGAATAGCATTAACATTGAGAACGATCACAAAGTCCACTTATTGATCTGATAAATTTGATCACTAGAAATTTAACGAATATTGATAACATGAGAGTTTTATTCTGAATTTGAGGTATTTACAGTATATTAACAATGAAACGTGATATATCGAGCGTTTTCAAAAATATACTTCAAGTATTGTAGTAAATTCTACGTTCATATCATTTTAATGTGAGAAATAAAACTCATTGGAGTGGAAAGGACAAAACACTAAAACTCTGACATATAATCGAGAGTAGAAATTACTTAAAAAATATCATAGCACATATTTTTACCAATAGATAAGAATTTGAATGAAGTAAGAAATAGTATTCCAACTATGTAAGAATGTACAGTCAACTAATTTAAGGCCTAAGTTACATCAATTACAGAACTAAGTCGCTATAAAAGTTAAATTATTAGACTTCAATACTGACCCGTGTTGAAGTATTATTGATTTTTATATCATAGCATGAATTAAAACTTAGTTCTTTCAAGAAAGAAGTTAGCTCAAAGCAAAACTTCACGAAATCGTCAATCCAAAGTGCAGACGGGAATTATTTTTCTATGAGATATAAATCAATATGTAAGATATAAAATATTTTAAATGCTATTATTATGACCTTATATTTTTACTAATTCATCTATTATAACATTCTGTGTATCCTTACTTTTAATTATATGTTTATGTTTCAATGCCATCTAATCAAACATTATAAAAATAACAGTATGAACTTTTGTTTGGATCTTATTACGCTATAACGTTGAAATCGCTATAATTGTATTATACAATGAGAAAACTGTACAACACTAGCTATTTTCCCGCGACTACATCCGCGTTAATTAAATCATATGTCACCGCTTATGATACGAGTATCTCAACAAAGTCCTTTATCCTTTATAATACATTATAGTATATATCTGAATAAATCTTAAATCACTCCATTAGCACTTTAAACATGATATTTAATATCTAATCTACATCATTTAAATTTCAACCTGAACTTAATAGGAAATCAATTTGTCTTTAACTTAGTTAATAGTAGCGTGCACGTAATTTGAAACACAATAACTGTTATTATCGTTTTCATTATGTCACTCGACTCAAGAGTCTAAACTTTATTTCATTATGCACTTGTATCAGAAAAGCTTCAGGGTAATATGCAATCATTTTTCCGTAGTCGATATGAACTGATTAAAAATAGTTTTAGGAAACCATGAGTTGATAGTGGCAATTCTGTTACTTCACTTTCTGGACTAAACTAACTTTAATTTATATCTTAATTTTCATCTATTATGATTTTATTGTTGCGTTTAATTTAATCTATAAGTTACTTCTCTCATCATAAACGTAGTTTTAAAAAATAAAAGTTAAAATTAGTCTGTTTTGCGCTAACAGAAATGCCACTGTTATTGATATTAAAATCATTTTTCAATTAAATCCTTTTTTTTTGATACCGTCACAATTGTAATTCTGCATAATGGAATGACGAGTTTTGCACAAGACACATGTGATGTTGCACAATATTTATCCGACGCACAAAATAGAACACTCGCTGCTTTCTTTCTGTACCACAACACTAGTTCACGGAATGTGTAATATTTTCTATAAAGAAACGCACCCCGCTAACTTTTTAAATTATCAGACAAGGTGCACACGGCGTGATGCCAAATATGAAAAATATTTTACAATAGTTTCGACCATAGTCATACCACTTATTTCGCTAACTGACTCCACTAATAGTTAGGAAGCACATCTGAGGAGAATGCCAAGAAACTCGATGCGAGTTATTGTTTTTAACGTCCAACACGATATTTTACATTTAAATAACTTTATCTTAATTGAAATCTTATGATAGTCTCCGCTGGAAAACATTCTTGAACGGAATAGGGAGGAATAAAAAGCTAGGTTTCTTTTTTTTCTTTTGTCTGCGGTGGTTTATTTCAATGATTGTGAATAGAAGCTTTAACTCTATGCAATAAAGGTTTTTAAGGTAAAAAATTATTACAATATTCATACAGTACATTTTCAGTTTTCTTTTCGAGAATATTTTCATTAGATTTTTTTTATTCATTGTCACGTGGTGATGATAGAGGTGTTCATTTTTTAACTTTTTTCTATTTGATTCATTTATTAGTTATTTCAATTGTATTCCAAACACAATTTCATCACATAATTTGTTTTTTAATTGAACCATTTATTTCCGGTACCTAGAAAATGCTACGCTTAGTTACGTTATGCACGTAAGGAACATTCCAGTTAACTTGTGTTGTCGATAACCCATGCTTTTACAAAGTCAAAGATTTGAATTCTCGATAAACATTGCATGACTCAAAGTGTCGACGCCATCGCATCGCCTTGAAATAAAACAAATCTATGACGGTGATCCATATCAAGTTGACTCATGGCTTCCAAAAAGTTTTTATTATAATAGTTTTTTTATTCTTAATTTATGTTACTTTTTTACACATATGGAAACTCACCTCCACAAATGAGAGACATCGAGTCAACTTTGAACTTATTTGTTGTTAACAATTAAAACCTTATTTCAAATGTATTTTAAAATTAATAACTAGCTAGCTCTTCCTAATATTTTATACACGAAGCTTGTCTACTTAATCCTAGTCAGAGGCGAAAAGGCAATGAAATATTATATCTTTTTGTACTGGCAATAAGATGTGATAGCACTACAACTAATCATATTATCACTTAACATTAAATGGCACTAAAAAGACACGATTTACAATCGATTTGTTATTATTATATTTTTTTTTATATCAATATTTATTTTCACCGCCGATTTTTTCGTTTCGTTCACTTTTAGAGATGTGTTTTGATTTTTTATTGGGGTTATTAATTAATTAACGACAGGAAAAACTCGTGAAATAAATACACCAAACTTTTTTTTTCAAAATAATTGTCACGCGTCGTAGTTTTGGGTCATAGTCGCATGTTGTTGTTTACGGCGTGCGGCGCGGCGCTTAGATGGCGTCGCGGATGCGAGCGGCGGTGTGCTTACGACTGCCGCGCGACTGACGCGTGACGTCACGCGACAGCGCGCTGAGACATAAAGCGCATGCGCTGCCATCCCGTTATCAACTCGCTCATAATAGCAGTAAAAGTTGCTTATTAGTTAACTTCGCGGTTGACAGTTTTCGCACGTTTGTTTTTTTTTTTTGTGACGTATCCAGTGCGGGATGCGGCGTTTTTAGAGATGGTTACGTTTCATTGTTTTAGATCGGAACAATCGAAGTGTAGGTTATTTTGGGACGTAGACAGTTTATGTTAAAACTTAGACACATATAAGTTTATTATCAGAAATAGACTGCCTTGTGGCGATCTCTCTTTACCCTGCAAGGGATTAAGTGATGATAGAAATAGAAGTAATAAATATTTTTCTTAAGTTATATGTTATTATATTATTTATAACCAAGGCTATCCGCTACTATTAGCCCACAAATTCGAGAATGAAAAAAAATAAAAGATAAGCTAATATGAGAAAGAAAATACGCAAGAGTATTTGCAGAAGGAACTTTAGCAATCCTGGAACGCTAGTATCTGGCCGCATACTTGGTACCCCATCAGCATTCCATGAAGCCAGTGATATTAAAAAGCTTTTGTGTTACTAGACTGGACTGGTTGGCTGGAGTGAAACAGTCAACTTTACAAGACTAGGGCCTGCCCTAAGGGAGATATCAAAATGTGGTAAACCTGTTTTATACGTTGGTAAAATACTTTAACACAGTCCCTGCCGCCTGTTAAGCTACAGTAAGGTGTAGGACTATCCTCCATAGGGGGCTATCCGCGTTTCGACTAGCTTTCGGGCGGGTTCGTGTGGATGGCGGGTCCCACGCACCCCCTGCCGCCTGTCACAACGGCGGGGACAGTGCATACAGCATTCCCCTACGTTAAAAAAGGGACTCTCCTCCGTTATCGAAGGCCTATTCATGAAAACCCCTATAATGAGACCTGGGAAGCTGTGAGTCGCCAGGATACTCACTTTTAGTCTCTCTATTTCTTAGTCTACCTAATAAAACTCGCAGCGTTATACTTTCGCTTAGGTAAGAGGAGGCGAGATACGGCTCGGGAATCACCCCACTTCAGAAACTCTTACCCTTTTAGGGGTGTTTTTTTGCGGGTGAGCGTGGTAATTTTTAATAGACCACAAATAAATCTATGGGAAGTCTATGGGTAAAGCATCAAAAATAAGGTTTATTTATTAGGGTACAGTATATTTAACATTTAAACTCTTTCTTTCTGAAAACTGTTTTTGAGTGTATACTATGTTGGTTGACATGTGCGAATTTTGTACAACAACTATGTTATAAAATGAAACTTGAAGGTCTTCAAAAAGTAACTTTATCTTACACGCGCAGCTATTTCAGAAAGACGTCAAGTAAATTACTCAAGTTCTAACTTACTTTGTTCTAAAATAACTCAAATCGTACTAAAATAAGCTAAAGGCTAAAAGTTTTTTGGCTGTTGTCACCAGGAGGTCATTATTCCATCAATAACATCAGAATCAATTCAAAAATGGCCAAGAGCATGTTGATCTTAGGCTCCAAGTATATCGTATTAAGTTATATTATGAACTCTATTATTATATAGCGAGCTCGATGGCTCAGTGGTTAAGTTAGTTAAGCGTATTCCACAAAATCCGGTCATAGGATGGGTGACCAAAAATTTTGTATTGTGAGTTACTTAGGCAAGTTAAGCCACTGGTCCCAGCTGCATCCGCGGTCATTTAGACCCAACCACACGCAATGAATGGCCCTGCGTAGTGGGTCATGCATGAGCCATTCTCCCCATTCGATTGAGTTCGATTCCATCCTTAAGGATGGTAAATAATTATGATGATAATACTGGCAACTAAGAGCTATATAAACATATTTTTTGATGAATTTAATAAATTAACTTACAGAAACATAAATCAATAAAGTGGCTTGGTCGTTTACCAGAACTAATATTATACTATCACAGAGAATTATTTAATAGTACGCTAGTAGCTTACGCCTATGTGACGGTAGCAAAACGACGTAGTATATGTTTTGATGAAAGTGTAGAATTTGTTAAATCAAGGTTATAACACTTGTATACAAAGGCATGTGAGGCATGTAGTGAGAAGCTTGGCTATATTTATGATCTGAAAACTTTTTGATTGTGCGAGCTAAATGGCGTCGTCTTGGCAACATTTAACATTAAATGTTTTTGAGAATATAAATATTATAACATTGCTGTTAATAATTGAGTAGCTCGGTGGCGTAGTGGATAAGCGCCGTGGCCTGCGATCGTAGTCGTTAAGCAACTTTCACTAGGGTCGGTCACGGGATGGGTGACCAAAAAATTATTATCTCGAGCTACTCCGTGCTTCGGAAGGCACGTTAAGCCGTTGGTCCCGGCTGCATTTGCAGTCGTTAATACCCTCCAATCCGCATTGGGCAAGCGTGGAGGGTCATGGCCCATCCTCCTTAACCATCCATAAGGAAGGCCTGAGCCCCTGCAGTGGGGACGTAAAAGGGCTGGTGGTGTTTGTTAATAATTTAAGATTACCAGCATTTCAATTCGGTGACTACATAATCTGCAAGTCATACGAAACGACAAATATATATGACAACTCACAAGTTAAATCCGTTAGAACCATTAAAAGTTCTTTTATTTATTTTTGAACAGCGCCATGTTTACCTCTATAAAGAGAAAAAAGAATACGTTATATGATTTTAGCTCGATGTTTTTTCGTTAATCTCGAAGGAGTTCTTTATTGTTTTTTTTACCACTAATAGGACATTTATCGATATTGTTGTCATTCCAGTATCTAAAAAGAAAAAGTATCCTATCTAAAGTCAAAAGTTGATGCTTAATAAGATTTAGTTATTATAAGTCTCAGTAAATAATACTTTAATAAGAAACATCTCAAAGACAAAAGGCATATTTCGGGAACATTCTGTTCAATTTTGCGTTTAAAAGAAAATCTCTATTGGGCCAATTAGAGGACAAAGCCGACCCCAATTGGACAGAATTTAGGGTACGGATAATGATTTCTTGTTATCGTTATATGATATTTTTATATCAGTGTTTTATAATTTTTTTTTCGAGTCAATTAAATCAAAGATACAATCATAATTGACAAAAATGAACAATTTAAATTATTATTATGTAAAGATATATAGTTGATTTAATTGTAATAATCTACCTACTTGGATAGATTCGAGTTTAGTGTAAACATTTTGTAAATTATATAAAATATATATATTTTAGCAGAGCCTAAGTCTATCGTGCCACAAAAATTACTTAAATTACGGATAAATGCTGTAAAAAAATCCCTAATGAAATATTGTTATAAAATGAATTTAGATTTAAGTTTGTATGATGGGGTTGACATGTTCTAAAGAATAAAATCCCCTTAAAATTCAAAGAATAAAAAAAAGATATAAAAGTGATACATTATAATTATTGTAGTAATCTAATTGCGAACCAACGTTCACAATTGTAGATATCAAATTATTCATCAGATATGATACTAATGGCCGATTAAAAAATTATGTTAACTCTTGATTTTATGCAGCCGTGCACAAAGAGCATAAACGGGATCCTATCACTAAAACTTCGCTCTCCGTCTGTCTGTCACCAGGCCACCGTGTTAGATAGTCGAAATTGATCACAGATGATTTATTTCTGTTACCGGTATAACAACAAATACTAACAAAGAATTAAAATATTTAAGGGGGCATGTAATAAACATGTTTTTTTTTCGTTTTTTGTAGAACGAGTAGTTTTTTGTAGTACAGAACCTTTTGTGAACCAGTCCGGTTCGCACTTGGACGGTTTTTAATAATCAATATCACAAAAGAAATGTACTACTGTACACATATTCCTAGACTGTATCAACAACGATTTTTATTTGTTTACAGTGGCCGACTATAAAAATATAGGGCTGATTCAAGTAAATAAGGCTGTATTTCCACCGTGAACGGTGCACAAGAAAAATCCACAACTAAAATTTTATTCTGTTTACTGTGATATCAGAAAAATTGCAATTTTCCAAGTCGACAGAGAAGGATTCAATCTACAGCTTAGTAAATTGTCAAAGTTATGTAAAAGGTACTCCCCAAAACTCATCGTGAATTGATACGATATCTGTTTTTTTGTCTCTTATTTTTATAACCTCTCTGTATTTGTGACTATTTCATCAATTTGTGTTAATTTGTCATAGATGATGAACAACATATAAAAAAACAAACATCCAAACACATGTTTTCACAAATGTGATATTAGTTGCTAGTGATCAGTGCGTCCATACAATATATAATAATATAAGCAGATGGGACGATTGTAATAATAAGTAGATGACCTGGTCTACTTCGTATCAGCTCTTACAGCTTAAACCTTCCCTTGACTACGACAAACATTTAAAAACTAGAATCGACACAGTGGTTTTTGATATTTCAAAAAAATATGTATCAAATAAAGACCATAAAATAAATAAGTTACAGACTTAAGAAAATGTCTCTATTTTACAATTTTAAATACACTTTACTTATAGGCAGCATCTATCACCGAACTAGGTTGTGGACCTGAAATACGTCGGTATCTGGCCCCTCGAACCTCGGATATTTATTAATGTAATATTTTTTTTGTTTAAAATCTTGAATGTCTTTAATAAAAATTTATTGAATGAATAGTCTAATAAACGTTAAGATACGAAATAAATACAACTTAACTCAAGGATCTGAGTTTATTATTATTATTTAACAATCACCTTTACTTGACAACTTTGTTTTAATATGTTGTTTTAAGTTCTCGTGGTCATTTACATTATAATGAGAGTGTTTTACGGGATTGCTAGCATTGTGACGTTTGCAACAGCGCCAAAATATATTTCAATAAAAAACAAGGAACATGATAGTAATCCCTTTACAAAATTATAATTCCAACCCATTTTTAACACATTTATAATATATTTACAATGTCTCCAAAGATTTATTACAGCACTGTAATTATTATTTATTGAAATTACTAACCCACTAACAGATTTTCTAGGAATTATATTTAAAATCCAGGCAGAATATGAAACTTGCCTTTTTTTTTAGTAACACGGTTCATATTAAAATGTATATATCAAGGATTTTAACTTTATAAGGTTTTTGCTTACCACGTTCTTTACACGATGATATCATATTATTGAATGCTTTAAATATGTAAAAAATAAAACACTGTTCGAAAAAAAAGGTGCACTTCTTTCAACCACTTCACTTTCACTGTTCACACGTCATCGACGATCTAGAAAAAAGGTCTTACCTGAAACAAAAAAAAACATAAATTAATATAATTAAAACTCATTTCGAGGATTTAATAAATATTAATGTTTTGTAACTAGAACGCATTTATATCAAAGGATCAGTGCAATTGTAATCAAGTTTCTCACGTAAATATGCATATGTACACGACGAATCTATTATTAAGTTTACTACTAGTTTTTTTTTTTTTACTTTACCAATTTAAACAATTTACAATTGTAATGGTTAGATGGCACTATAAAAACCACTAAGATTTGTCAGTAGTAACTACTATTTCAAGCACCAGTTAAACTGTTATTTATACAAATATTACAACAGGAAAGATTTTCTTTCAGTTTCTTTGCTTTAAAAATGTTCCAAAACAGAAGATCTAGTAGGTCCAGTATGTTTTTAAAATTCTTTCACCTATAGAAAGCTACATCATACGCGAGTGAAATGGGCTATGATTTACACGAGCGAAGTCGAAAAAATTTAGTTTCTTCTATATTATCTATAATGAGATGAATTTTAATACATATACATATCTGTACCTCTTACATAAAATAGGATCGATAAATTACATTATTTTATCTGATTTAATCGATAATGTATAGTTATCACAAAACGCTAGTTTTTACGCGGATTTTGAACGTTCGACGCACTGAAGTTTAAAAACAATTAGGACATTTTTCTAAATTTGATACAGGATTTTAAAAAAGACTGTTGTAAGTAGGTTTCTTCTCTCGTTAAATAAAATGAAGTGACCAAATTACATAAAAAATGGCTTATTAAATTTCAAGTATAAACCATGAAAGCATTCAGAAATCCATATAGTCGTGGATACATCATTGAGTATATAAAAAAAATCTCCTAATTACAACGCAAACCGAATACGCGCAATATCTGAAATACATACCCAGAGAAGGCGTCTCAATATAAGACATAATATACTCTATCCTAATAGAGATACCGTGTATAATCGCACACTACAATCATGTATAGTGTAATGGCCCTTGTAATAGGACGGCAGTCTGAGATAAATGAAATGGTCATTGAAACAGATACAGTCTGGACCGCGGGCTGGTGCTGCGATAAATTCCACTTCAGTCGGTTTGTTTAGCGTGGCTATTCTTTTTTGTCCCGCTCTTGCTGTTCCACTTTCAAAAATTTGCGACCATTTTGCGTGTCCACCATTTTTGGCTTATACTAATGATTGCGTCTACTATTTTGAAGATACTCAGTGCTGTGCTATACAATTTTTTACTGAGTTTTAAAAGGACACAAACACTTAAAATAACTTACAATTGATTTTAGTACCAAGAAATAACGTCCAAGTAAGGGACTGCGTTCAATATTTTTTATAAGTTTTCTTATTCGCTAGGTGCACGATGGTAGCGTCAACTAGCGATTACAATTATGTCGGACATTGAAATGTCAAATGGTTGGCATTTAGTACGAATAGTAAGTAAACAAACAATAATTTTATTGAAATAGCGTAATTTACTGAGATTTTATTCGATTATGTAAACCTAAGGTGTCGTTAATACTGTTGATCTTTTTTATTTTCAGTCTAAAATGCCACAATCAATTATGGAATAGAAAAGTCATACTACTAGTACACAATTATCTACAACATTAACAATAAAATTTCAAATTGTAAATATAATCACTACTTCTCGAAGGCTACAGATATTCACTATATAATAATAATAATAATAAATTGCCCTTAAAACTATTTCATCCTGCTTGATTATATATACCTATAACTTTGACATTAAAATTTGATTATTCAACTAGATTTCATACAAAATTTGGCACAAAAAATATATTTTAGATACAATAAAAAAAGGTAAATGAATATGAACAATTCTTTAAAATCACACATTTACGTAACTGATAAATATAAAAATATCTAATTTACATCATGAACACGAGCACATACTTTTCTGTGTACTCATACTCCTATTTTGTGAAGCTACAGCTTAGTAATTTTGTTCTTGTTTCCAAATCACTCGAGGAAATCTATAAATTTTTTTATCACTATTTTTGCCATTGTTCTTGCAGCCAACTACACAGCAAGTATCGTGATTCGTGACGCATTTTATTAATTTTTGCTTAAAATGCACAAATATGTAAATTTCTTAAGTAAAAAGTGACATTTCGTCCGACAGAGTTTCCGATTTAGCCACGGTGCGCGCTGTGATCGATTTATATTCTTCCACCGCCTACTTCGCATTCAGCGAATAATCAGACCAAATTACTTATTAAAAACTTCTTCAAAATCTTATCTCTAGAATATTTGTGTATATTTGAAGAATGTTGCGCGAAACTTTTTTAGATAAACCTAAAGATTTTTTTTTTCTCTGCCTAATCAAGAGATAATAACGTACATCAATAACCAATAATTTTTTTTACTTTATTACTTATAGGATTTTCTAACTTATGTTACAAATATTATTAAAAATTACATAAACACTATTTCACATGAAATATACACGTATTTCCAATCGAAGCACTCAGTTTGCACCAACTAAGACCAATAGCCAATCCAATAAATATAAGTGCAGGTCATTCTCGGCCATATGTTGGCCTATCAATTTATTATTGACGTGTAAGAGGCCGCGGTGGGCCATTCCCTGAATAAATGATCTGATTTGTGCACGCAGATGTACCGGTCGGCAACCGGTGCTGGCGGTTACCGTTACAACCACATATTCTGGCTTGACTGAATAAGGAATTCTTGAAAGAAATTTGTAGTTTACGTTGTTTAAAACTTTTAAGTTAGAATGAAAGTTCTGTACGGAGTAGATTGCTACCATGCACCTTATATTTGTAGTAGCAATCCCGTTTTCAGCATATTCTCATTTTAAAGTTACATTAACTATTTTCATCGTTGTCGTCAGCTCACGAACGGAATCAAATCAAATACGAAGAATGAACCATGACCAACCAACCAAGTGCTAAGGTAGACACTAGGACTTGCGATGTTGTTTTCATCATTAGCCTTATCTCGACCGAAAGCGTATAAAAAGTAGCCATTTTGTAATCCCAATTCGAAATATGATAGTTTATATTTTCTGGAACCTGAAAGAAATCGAAAGCGAATAAAGCCGCCAAATATTACATAATTTCTTAAAACTGTTATAGATTTGTAATAACTGGTATGATGTTAACAATAAATAATTTTCTATTCTATTATTTTCTAATTAATTATTCATCTTTATAATAAAGATTTTAATCTTGTAATAGTGAAACTAATTTAATGGATAACTATATTAACTTTTTAATCTTTTACTATCATCAGTTTTATAATGTCAGTAAAATAAAATGACACCATGAAATTTGTCTCAAAAAAATAAAAAATCGGTAATATATTTAGACATATTTTATGTTATGGCTTGGTTATAAAGCTGTTCTGTTCACGTTTATAGGCATATAAAGCTGTCTGCGCACGTACGGAAGGGCAAAGATCATCGGGTCACGAGCCGGGGTCCGAGGCAATCAGGCGGCCGTCAGTCCGCACCCTTACTTAATTACCCTACATCGCAAGTGAAGGTGTAAAGTTTCATGTCCAGTGGGATGTGTAAGCGATATGTTAGCTATAATTATTGCGGGATTTAATTTAAACAAAATTTATAACAATTGTAGTGGTAATATACTGGTTCTTCTTATGGTTATAAAATAAACATGGAAACAAACAATTAACAATTATCAAATGTATGCAAATTATTTAAGTTTCGCTTCATATACTCACACTCAAACACATAATCTTCAACACTGCAACAACTAGAGAATTTTTGAATTTGATGTTTAATATTTACATGTAAAAGTAAATCATATATCTACTAAATAACTAAATTAAAAAATGGAAACTACTTCTTAGCATAATAATTATACAAAACATGTTATTTTTTTATTTCGATTAGTTACTTCAATTTCAATTTAGCCCAACTTCAATTATAGTCACAATAATATTGTGAATATCTTCCTCGCTCAGTCTATAAGTGTGTGTGCATTTACATGAGTATGAACTCTAGAACAATGTCGAAAAACTCTGTACTGTAATTAAATCTTAGAAAAGCACTCCAAATAGCAACTGTCCCAAGAACATGATGCTACATTATTTTTTAATTATACAAATCTTTGACATGAATGTGTCATCCCTAGAGTATCCCTACTACAAAAAAACTAATTATTCTTAAATCTCTATGTAGACAGTAAACCTATATAATCTACAGTCGGGCTCTGTTAAATGCATACTATTGTAATATAACCCTTATTATTGATGTTTAAAGCGCAGGAGCGGCCGTAATCACTTGCATGGGGGTGATTAGGGTTAACAAAACTAAAATATTGTATGTCACTATAACGTTCGTGCTAGATTATAAATATTTATGTAAATTTTACAAAACAAAAAGAAGACAGAAATTCAACCAATTAACTGAAATAAATTTTTGCTTTTTTGCCTTTTATTCATGATAACAATTGAGAGAACTCAGTATATACCACATTTTTAACGTTTGATTTATTATCATTGGACCTTTGACAACCCTAGACTGTATAGAATAGTCTTACCCGCAGAGATTAGCTACAACTATTGTGCTATTTAATATGAACGAGTAAGCCTACTTAGCATTTTTTAAATGCTAAACTTAGGAAAAGGGTTTACATTTTATACATAATTTTATCTTAAACTTAAAAAAAGTAGATGATTATTAAGTGCCACGCAGGCATGTGGATTGGTAGGTATTAAAGACTGCAGATGTAGCGAGAACCAACTGCTTAACGTACCTTCCGAAGTACGCAGAAATTTGGGTTGGCAAATTTTTGGTCACCCATCCTTTGACCCAGCCCTTGCGAAAATTGCTTAGCTTAACTTTTCCGAACGCGTTTAGCACTACGACATCGAGCTTTTCGATAAATACATAGCTACACATAGCGCTACATCAAATAATAATAAGTGTCAATTTCTGAAATACATTAAAATAAGCTGAAGTTTCAATATAAATAAGGTTTGTGATTGATTGAAGTAATTTGTCAGTTTTGTAAAAGCTGATATGGTGTCAAGTTGTTCTAATCAAACTGAATAAATGCCAAATGTTAATAAACGGGTGTTTCGTGAAAATAGGATTCTTAATCAGATCCATGGTCGGTTTTTGTAAACTATAAAACAAAGTAGGTAATTAACATACATCGATTTATTTTTGATCGATAATTGCGCATTTCAGTTTGGATTTCAAACTTGTAATAAATAAAAAGGTCCACACGTCTGACGCCAGAAAACTTTTCTGAAGAATCACCCAACTATTAATTTAGAGCTTACAATATTTAATGATTCCATATTTATTAAGAAAGAGTGAAATTCCCAATCTACTTCGTAGCTACTTAACAAATTTATGCTACGCACCGTAGACGCATTGCTACGATCACTGTAGCATAACTACGGTCGTAGCATTACACTAATACCTTCTTAGAATTTCTCCTGATTTTCAAATATAATTGAGATCACGCTTTACTGGGACACAAAACCTATTAAGTGATTTCTCAAGTGTTAAATAATGAGAAGTGATTTGACAGGGCAACAGATGAACTTAAATTCATACCGAATATAATCATAACCCTCATTTTTTGCCATAGTCAAGTAAGATTTATTTATGTCTTTCGCTAGTAGATTTCTAATAAATATAATTTTTATAAGTACTGTAAAGTGTCTTTATAATAAGCTTTAAATTAATTTGTCGTGATGGTAAAGTCAATTTCGTAGTGTAGGTAAATCTTGCAAAGCATATTTTGACCGACTTTGACCGACCGAGTGTTCCCTATACATGGAATATAGAATTAAATCGAATTTGGAGAAATTAGACACTCCAATTTGCTCGAGATGGAATTTATACTCAATAATATTTTCTCGGTACCATTGCCATTTCCTTTAAGGAAAGGCTAGATTCGGATTCCGTCGCGGACACCTGAGACAGGACTGCTTTTAATATACAGTTTACTGATTTTTCGCGTTTACACTCGCATAAATTATAACTTCCCATAAGAGAATTTTTATTTAGAATTTTTCGAAATTAATCTAGTAGTATCGAAGACTATTCGATGCGAACAAACAAATAAACAATCTAATCTTTCCTATTTATAATGTAAGGAGAGATGATGATGGAATATACCCTTATAGCCTTCGAAATAAGTTTTATTTTTTTCACTTTCTTCATAATGTAAAACACAGGCTTACTATTCCTGGGAGAGTCATTTAAGGCTGGTTTTCATTACGATAAAATTGAATATCTAACATAGGAAAATAATGCGACATCACCTCATCTGTAAATAAGTTACTAAATATAATAACGTTATGATTGAGTATATTTCCACACTGTGACATAAATTGGTGGACAGACTTTTATAATATGATATATTGTAAAAAATAAACAACAAATACTTTCCAATCATCCTCAAGTGATGGTTGTAAGAGCGCTTGGTTATAAACCATAATATTACACACTATTTGGGAAATTCCATTTGACCTCCATTGCTATCGTCATTTGTCATTAAAAATGGCCATTGCTGTAGTCATGTACTACAAAGTCGACAGGTACAGAAGATATTATACAATGCTGACAATGTCGCATAAGTTATTGATAATAATTATTATACTAGATAGCACTCTGTCTACGATACAGTTGCTAAGCAACTTTCGTAAGAGCCTGTCAATGAATAGGTCACCAAATATTTATTACCTCGTGCAGCTCTACACTTCAAAAGGCAAGTTAAGCCATTATACATTAGTAAAGCCATTGTTAACACCCACCAATCTGCAATGGGCCCGCGTGGTGGGTCGTGTATGGCATATTTTCCCTATTCGATTTAATTCAAGTCCATCCATAGTGAAGGCCTGAGCCCCAATAATGGGGATGTTAATAGGCCGATGAGGATTAATAAGTCTTGTACACTAAGCATTGGTTTCTCCTCATAATAATGACAAATTTAATATCACAAAAAGATACACAGTAAATAATTTTACTCGTGCGTTAATTGAATACTCGATAAATTACTTATCTGAGGTTTAACACTAGTTAATCAATAAATGTTTAAAGTTTTTTGTATTTGCATATCAAGAATACAATATAAAGAATATAAAGATATATTCTCTAAACCGAGTGTTTTTATTGCCTCTATAATATAATATGATCAATGTAAGTCCACTGTATTCGTCTCTAAGAGCCGTTTAGTAGCTGTTGTTGCAGTGGATAAAGTTGTCCTTAGTCATGACAACAGTATCAGTGAATTAGATTCGAATCCAAGGCAAAATGTCGTAGAACTATGCTGTTGTCACGCATGAAACACGTTTGCTATGTAATTTGCATTACCATATTTTTTTTAATCTTAATTTTCTTATGAGGCTTGCCGTGGCAACCTATAATTGAGAGTTCTCTTCAATATATGAGCATGCAAGTAATTAATGTAACAATTTAAGTGAATGTCTTGTTGATTGTCCAATAAATAAATAAAATAAAATAAAATGTGGTTTCTAATGCAACAAATATTATAAAAATATTATTCTTTTTTTCTTTTGTCGCGCTAATGTAATGGCACCTTAACGATACAAGCGCAACTATGGCTAAACGGCCATATGAGCAATCGTTTTCGTTCAGTCGAGCAGAAAACGTGACAGCTTTTTTTTAAGGTTTATTTTGCTTTAACTGGGGTAAACACTCCAGTTATTCTTTGAACCAACCCATCCATTCGTTAACATACACGTCGATTTTGACAAAATTAACTTGACGACGGCTCGTAGCCAAATTAATTTTTGTGGACCGTTTTGTGTATGAGATACGGTTGAAATTTTAATAATCACGAGATGCAGTGACTGTATTTGTGAGGTTTACTATTTAAAGGAATATATTTTTTCATGTTTTGAGATTTAAAACGTATTGTTTAGTAGGTACTGTAACATCGATGCACGTTACTATAGGTGTATTTACACTCCGGACGATTTAAAAATCTTGATGATTGATAAATTGATTTCTGTCAGGATGCCTCCATCATAGGGATAATAGCTTCAATATATTAAATTACAATAATAACTTACTATTATTAAATTGAAGAATATTAAATAGAAATATTTTCCATTCTACAAAGGAACTCCCCTTTTTGATATTTTTACAGTACTATTAGATATATGATGTACTGTAAAACACGAAAAAAAATTAATATTTGTTAAAATAATGTTATTAAACCAGGCATTAATCACTATTAAACGAGTGTTCTGAAACAAAAGAGATTCGGAAGGCATTTCCAATTAACATTTCGTTCTGTTCCTTATTTCAAACAGTACCTTGTTTCAACTGAATCTAGTATTCCATTTTCATAATAATTCACCAGTCTAACATTCTTTTAATTTCTTTGATAGTTCTCTATGACTTTATAACGTACGAATATTTAGGTTAAAGCTCTACAGATACCCAGTAATTATGCAATGGCGTCTAATCCAACTTGTGAATGATAGCCAGCGGTTGATTGATTAATTAAGGAGAGGTCGATCTTGACCTTTCAAGTTTGCTAAGAGTAGAAACTGAACTTAAAGCACATTACATTAGAGATGAATTTTCTCTAAATCAAAAGTTCTACAAATTAATGTTTTAGCATAATTAACGCGACCACTACGACGATCTCATGCAAAGTAAAAGACAAAATATCTTTATTCAGATAAACTTTTTAATATATTTTAGCATTATAACAAAACAAAAAATATATTTTTTAATTCTTCTCTTCTTCTTGTGTCATTATTTTTGCATCACCTAGGTATTAATAGATTATATCTAATACATACAAAATCAACTCTACTGAATTGATATTCAAACAACTACTTTATTAATATTTAACTTCGTTTCCAAAAGGAGTTCTTATGCTAGTAGAGTTAAATTTTATAAATTATTTATTTTATGAAAACCTTTTAAGAACACCGAGCATAACTCATGTTACGCTATTATTCCTCTCCCATTATCTCATTAATTATAAGTTACTGAATTTCTATACTAAATACATAAAACAGGCACAAGTTCTAAAACTCAAACGTAGTACAAGAAAGTTATTACATTCCCCAGAGGTTGAGAAACCCTTAAAAGGGTGAAAATTTACGGTCAAAATTAATTCCCAAAAGAAAATTCTGTCTCCCCCTGTTTGTGGCCTTTATGCCCCTATTATGGGTGTTATCTCTTTCTAATTTATCGTATTCACATTTCCCTGGAATACTGTCAAGGTTTTCTTCGTGATGATTTTAATAATTTCATTAATAACTAGCTGTTTGCCGCGACTTCTGTCACTCAAATTATAGTTTATGTCACCCGCCTATGATGCGGCTTCTCATAGGTGACAGAATTTCCATGATCGGGCCAGTATTTTCGAAAATTCCCCCTATAAATAAAGAAACAAAATCAGAAACTTTACCTCTTTATAATATTAGTGTTATATAAGTATTTCCCTGTCTGTGTTAAAATAAATTAACTTGAATAAAGTGAGATATATTTTTCATTAAAATAATATAAATTACTGGAAGTGCTTTGGACATTTCTTGCCACATCCACACACGTTTTTTAGCCATAAGAACAAAATTCTTCTCAGTAGTAATAATATTTACATATAATTAATGTCAATATGAAATAACTATCTACCTACTAAATAACTAATATTTACATATAATTAATGTCAATATGAAATAACTATCTACCTACTTCTTACGGGGTTATAACAAGAAATTGACCGCGATCAACAAATGGAAAACCTCGACTTTGCAAGCAATGCGTCTGTTATAATGTCACACGCTACATGCTTCACAGCTTGAAATGCTTTTTATATTTAAAACATACATTTTATAACGCCACATCATAGTAATTATCGTTTTTGACGAAACAATGTTCATTATTATAAAAGTAACCTATATACCTTTTGATTTGTAGTTTTACTTGATAATAAGGTATTATTGCTTAATACCCAAGGACCAATGTCTTAATACTGTTTCATTATAAACCAAGCAAAAATTCGACACTGTATAGCGAATATTGCTTTATATGCATACACTGTTGGTGTCCCATAAATAGATTCTACTATCGAATGGCTATTAGGAACAAAGAAATATCTGATTTATAGTTTTTTGACAGTTTTAAAATAGTCTAGATGTAAAATTTGGGAGAATTCTGTATTCAGCGGTTAATATTAGACAGTTAACTCAAATTTTTCATGATACTGAATAAACACGAGATGAAATACAGAGAACTATCAATAGATAAAATAATAATCTGGCATTTGATGCCGAATGAGGATTTGATAATTAGTCTCAATTAATTACTTATTAACAGCCAGTTGCACAAATGTTTTTACAATTAAATTTATCATTAGTTTAAAGCTACATTACCCATACAAATTTGTCATTCATTAGAGCTTAAAGGCGCCTATTGAACGTTTGTGCAACTGACTGTAAGTATTATAGTTACTCTAAGCGCTGTTCTGAACTCTCAATTAATTAGATTTGAAATACAGTGGAGAAATTATACAATTTTGAAGATTAGTAAAATTACGGTAAAAATACCGAACATATCACGTACAATGCCATTTTAACTCATAAAAATGAAACTATTATTTTAAATAAATGCATTCACAATGCATATCGATTTTAACTTGTAGAAAACTAGCTTTCCGTCTAACTAGCGGCTTTGCACGCGTGTAATAACATAACGGTACTTTTCTTCATATATCATCATTTAATGTAACAGAAAGTACTTTATATGTAAATGCAGGCTAAGAATTATCCGTATACCAAATTTCATCAAAATCCCTTAAGTAGTTTTTGCGTGAAAAAGAAACAAACATCCAAACCTGGATTGGTTAACAAATTCGACAGTCCAACAGATATATTTCTTTAGTAAAAATAAAATCATTAAATGAAAACGCCATCTGTTAATGGTAATACTTACAATATTTAATATATTTATTGTATCCATAGGTAACAAATATGTCTCATAGTTTAGGTTTAGTTGAACTCATTGTGGACATTGTCGGGTACATTTAATTGAATTATGTTTTATACATTTAATCGTTAAAGGCGTGAGTGACTTTGAAAGGGGAATTCTATCGCTCGCTCATGCATTCGTTGCAAAAGAGACTGAATTTGCAAACGTTGCACTCAACGTAAAGCCCATAAACGCCACACGCCATTATAATGAATTATATTTTTTATCGCCGCACAGAGGTATAATCATCATGTCACGTGACCATTCCATATTTATTGTACCAACGATTGCGATAAGAGCACTGCTGTTTAATTTGTGGAAACGCATATTTGAATTGGCATAAGTAACGTTATTACACGGCCGCGATTTCGTTTCCAAACAAAAAAGCATTGCGCTCATAAAAATCGTCGTCGACGGCTACTAATTCGTGTCGTCGTCGAAAGTAGCTGTAAACACTTCCTGAAATTAGTTTTCACGTCAAATGTAATGCAACACGTGAAATGTTGCTATTACTTATTTTTTGTGTTGCTATTACTTAGAACTTTTGACTTTTAAGAGCATTAAATTGAATTTCAATGACAGCTGTATGATTTCAATGAGCCGCTGATACATAATTATCACGTGATTCGTAATAATAACGCAATCTGTCCATCTTTATATTTACGTCATATTCGTATCGTCTTGGTAACTCATTAATACTGTTTGCTTGTATCGTTGACATTCAAGTATTTGGCAATGCTTACTTTAATATGTCTTCATTTATAAATATTTTACTTGGTTTCATCATACCAAGTAATTTAACATAAAACCATTCTGGACGCAACCCGAACCTAACTTAAGATATTAAAGCTTATCATATAATTTGTAGGCGCTCCCAAACAATTTCTATGGGAATAAATCATAACGAACCTTTATGCATGCCGGTGTGCTTATCCTTAAGTACGGTCAACTCGTAAATCTTGCCGAACTCCTCGAACATCGGCCGGAGATCTTCTTCTTCGAGATGCCGAGGTATCTGGCCAATGAACAGCTTCACTGCATCTTTACCGGCACCCGGAGGAGCTCCGGTACGTTCAGACGGCGTCAATGGTGGTGATCTCTTGTCGTGATGACCAACAGAATGCACAGGAGTAGGAGGTGTACTCCCCACCACGCTACCAGCCCCAGAACTCTGCCTCTGCCCAATGTTCATGTTCACCAACTGATTCTGCATATTGTATCCAAAAAGTACTCCTGGATTCACGCCGCACAGATTCGTACCGACCAGCATTATCACAGTATGAACACAAAAAATTCTAATTAAAAATCACAGAATTACTTTGTACTATAAGTTCTTAATAAATTAGTTTCTTTCTAAACTCTTCTCTAAATCTATAAATTCGGTTTGTAGTTTAAAGCTTTGGCTGTTTACTTTCGTTTTCGCGGAGGTTTTGGGGGGTGGGAGGCTGGGTTTAGTGCGTGTGCGTAAGTGAGCCTGTGTGCGTCGGGTCGCGTAATGCGTAGTAATATCGATCGCTACTCCGCCAGTAGTAGGCAGTTCTCGACCCCCGTGTTTTTCTCACTGACGCGGATTACTCACTTCGCACGTGCTGTACGATAAACAGGATACCTTTTTATTTGAATGGTTCTTTTTCAAATTTATTTTTATTTGTCTTTTTTTTATATTTATTTATTTTTGTCTCGCGCGAAATGTCTACGGCAAACGTTTAATTATAACGAGGACTTAACATTTGAATCTAAAACTTTGGCACTAATTTTACGAATTTCAATATGAATTTGAGCTTAAACACACTTATAATATAAATCAAACGAACGTCTAGTTAACACTAATTTAGAATAAAGTGTACGGCAGCCAAAATCACACGTAAAAAGCAGTTGTTTGTGTTTGTTGTCACAACGCACGCGGCACTGTTTACCAACAACCTACAGTCAAACACAGTTTTACTTTTTTCGCCTTTATTTTCTATACCGCCAGCACTAGAAAAGTGTTGAAAAGATTCGTTTTTCACGTCACGAGTACCACTGGCATTCCAAATTTGAAATTTGCGCGCGAAAACGTTAAACTTTTACGCTGACAAGGTACACACACACACTTAAAGTCTAATTTTTACAATCGACAAAGAAGACGAGACAACGATAAACTATGACTTGACGCACAAACGAAAAGCACAAGACGACACGAACTAAATTAGGCAACAAATTTGCCGTGTTCCCGTCTATATGCCTACATGTCCACTAACCTAAAATTCCCGAGGTCCCCTCATAGCGAAAGCATGGGGGTGCTCCGTCTCGATACAGTCCTCCCTTTCACTCTCCCTCGCTGTTAGATATTTAGATACGCGAGTGAATTCGCTTTTGTGTGAATTGGTTGATTATTTGGTATATCTTGCTTGTTGGAGAAAATGACGTTGAGTGTTGGTGAATGTCGCAGTGTTGTGTCAAACACGCACGTATCGCGATTTCGAATTCCAAATTCGAATTCGGCAATGTTATTGGAATGCGTTCAGAATATTGCGGCAATCGACAGGAGGTACTAAATCGGAGGTTAATTGGGTCATTCGTGAGTTGATTATGTGATTGAATTTGAATTTGGAATTGTGATCAAATCATGAAATTTGGCTTTTGTTTCGATGCAATTGCAAATCAGTAAAATTTTTGGGATAAAAAACGTTTTTTGTTACCTATTTATTATGTTCTAGTGCTCTACTTAATATTAATTACTCGTCGTTTTGATAGCTTTTATTACTTTTGCAAGATGACAATAAAATCAGAATGAAAGATCTTATTTAAACTGAAGTTACTTCGTATTATTGATGACTGATGAAACGACACAAATCAAAAGTATTTTTTTTTTGAGTTATAACGAAAAACAAATTTTATCTCAGAAATGGAAATGAATATTTTATCGTCCTTCCAATCGTCAGACGCAAAGAAAATAATGTCGAACGAATATTCTCAACAATTATCTCGAAGTTATCAAGAAGAGGAGCTAAATGACGTTGCGGACGGCGCGTTCGATCCTCAATTGTGTATGTAAGCAACTTTCGCAAAGCCTGATTTTTGGACGGGTGACCAAATGTTTACTTGGAAGTATATTTAATTTTTGGTAAGCCATTTTAGCCATTGAACCTGACTGCATCTGTTATGCACAAGACTGTATATATGTTACCACCCAACACTGGGTCTAAGTTATGCCTCGGTCTCCCAATGATATTGTATTCATATGGGAAATCTGAATCCCAACAGTGGGAATATAAATAAGCTGATATGAGGAATAGTTTCTCGACTTTTTCTTTCTTTCTTGACTTGTGAATGTCGTTACTTATATTAGAGTTTGTGATTTTCTTAAAGAACGTCCTGAACAAGTGATAGGGAATAAATGTTGGACGATTCAAAAGTTCTTGAAACAAGTTTGTTTGAATAATCATATTTTTCCTTTAACTTTGATTTTAACTCTTATTTAGATGCATCAATATGAACAGTAAATAATAAAAATAAATTGAAAGTATACGTACATTGCTTAGGTTCCAAGTAGGTAAACCTCTTTGCTACGTATTATGGAAATCAACACAGTGGAAGAACCATAACGACCGCCTAGACTTAACACAATACCCATAAAAAGATATATGACTTAGTTGGGAATGGAATCCAATCTGTTAACCTGTTATGGCTATAACCGCAAACTTGACATGCAAAATTTTAACTACAATAATTATTTAATTACCATGAAATATAAAGTGTATATTAAATGCGTTTCAATATCAATTATAGTATACGAAAGAAAAGAGTTTTAACATTTCAATTATCTTCAATGCCGGCAAGTAACAGCCATTTCATTATTTGAAATTATTAATAAGCTGAATTCGTGCGAGAAAAAATGTTGGTACTCGCTGAATAATTTAACCGGCCAACGCTTAGGAGCAGTCGTAAAACGGAACGTGAAATTCGGTAAAAGGTCTTCAATGTTTGGTCGGGCTATAACTCAAGGGCCGAAAATAGCAAGGGGATGCGTTCCTCCTCCAACAAATACAACACAGTAGCTCATCTCGCAACGCGAAAAAAGAAATCAAAAGCATTTCTAAAAATAGAATTCAGAAAAAGTTTCCATGTATATACAAAGTTAGATGTATTTTTTTTCAATCAAACTTTTTTGAATTCCCAAGTTAGCGGATTCTAAATGGGAAAGGGTATGTTTGTTACTTTTAAATATTAATCTGAATATTGTAAGGCCCTATTGTTTTATTTTCTTTGCTTTTAATATTTTATGAGAAAGTTTTAGTATCTAATAAAGTCAGTTGTCTTTATATTTTTAATATTTATTTGGTAATGACATTTTTTAAATGATTACATCCGTTGGATCTGGTGAGCTTCATTCGCTCGGTTTTCTTATCAACCAAAAGAGGTCCTGATCGAGTGGTAGGTAATGTTGGGCGATTCAAATGTTTAAATAAAATAATTTTACTTTGAATTTGAGTTAAACAAATATTTTTTTACAATATAATATAAGATTTTTTACGAATGACGAATAATTTTAAGATACAAATCGAACAACCCGTAGTGCTGGCCATCAACCATCGTGTGTGTGTGGCCAAGCTGAAATTGAGCAATCTATCTAAAATCGACGTACTGTGTTCAAAGCGTTGTTACTCATCCCGTTGGTTCCCCGCCAACCTGAGTTTGGATGATTTTACCCTCCTAATGGCTGTTTAGACGAAAAAAAAGAAATATAAAGTACCTCATCGAAATTTCCGGAGAACGATTCGAAATTTAAAATTTACGATCGCAATTACTGTTCCTTTGTATTATTCCTTCATTTTTGTGCCTTCTATAATATTTGATATCTTTTCTGATGGATACTATATTAAAAATTTCGACGTTTTTCTCTTTTTTTTTTTTGTTTATTGAATATACTAAAGATTATGCGCTTACTAGTGACCTTTTTTCTCCTGTCTCCTTGTTTAAAAATCCTTGCGGTGATGCGCGTAATCGAACACGTGACAATTAGTAACTTTCATAGTACGGGTGAGGCCAGAAGCGATAGAAACAATAAGTCACGATTGCAAATCATTAGTGCGTGCAAAGCTTTATTTTTCTTGTCAGCCAAAGAGATATAAGACTACTAGACTTGAATCATACTAGACATATTTAAAATGGTGTAGTTTCTTTTATAAATATCGTTTAACTAATTATCGCTATTAGTTCCCGGAGTCGATTCGCTAAGTTAATTTATATTTTTACATTTTATCAAGGATATGGTTGCCTGACGAAATTTCGATGTATTTCCCTGATATCGATAAAATAATAGTTGCAAATATTTTGAAAGAGTTTACTCTATTAAAAGCTGAAAAGTAATAATGTAGGATCCCAGCCGAAGTTCTAACAATAGGGACGTTGGCCCACTTACAAAAAATTTGTGTATTTAATTTTGAATCAGGCAAGGTCGGCCGCTCGATGTTCAATAAGTCGATACCGTCACTTTAATCAATGACATTTACCTCTTTTTATTTTGGGAGCGACAATGATTAAAACATTGTGCCTTACCTTACTCTTATTCAGAACAGTGAGATAACATATAACGAATTTCGCCTTCTATCCTGAATACTTATATGGCCGTTGTGGTAATCCTGATAACGTCGTTGGTGAATATAATTGGCAAACATGATTCCAGCCGTTTTTTCGTAAAGTACAGTATATGTCGCCAGCATATGAAGTAGCTTCTCGTAGGTGAAACAATTTTTAAAATTGATGCAGTGGTTCGGTTCGCATCCTCTCCAGTGCAAACAAACTAACAAATAGATGTTTTAAAAAATTTGAGTTAAATTAAAATATCTGTAACTTTTATTTCTCAAATTGTTTGTGTTCCATTTTGGTGAAGATGTAATCTAAGAAATGCAATGGTATTTTTATTGTCTTTTGTCTACAGAATTGACAAAGTTACTTTATAGGATTCAACCTGTTGGTCAGTGCAACAGAACTTGAATGTCTTAAGTTTGTTTTTATGCATGTTGAGTTAGCCTGTAATTAATTATTACGGTTTTGTGTTACACCTAAGTGTTGTATATTTTATAATTTTTATCAATCGTAAATAAACATTATTTCTAGCCCTTAAATAAATCAATCAATGAATTCACTTTATAATACATATATTTATATAGATGTTATTATATTGTCTACCCTAATTAAATGTTTTCGTTATTTATATGCTCATTTTTTGTCCGTAATTTTAAGGTTCTGTAAGTAAGTTTGGTAAATAATAGTATTTTTTTCTTTACCTTCGATAAAACAATATTTTCTTTTAACATACATACAGCCAGTTGCACAAACATCTATTTTCACGCGCACTATCCATAAATGTAACAACGTTTGAAAATCTAAATAAAAATGCGACGAAACCGTTTAAAAGTTCTCCAACTTCATTTGTTTTTTTCTATTATTACCTTATTATTTTCAAATTCCAAGAATTTACAGAAAGTTCTTAAATTGTTTAATCACGACGCGTTGTTTAAACAATTCTACCTAAATATGTGTATGTAAAAGAGATTTATTTTCATGAGTTATTTAATTATTTAATCTTTATTGCATGGAATAGCAAACGGCGGACTTAATGCCAACGGCATTCTCTACCAGTCTACCAGACAGAAAGTAGGAAGCAAGATGTATGGTTATAGTTATCATTCATGGCCACAATTTCAGAGCTCAATATAAAGTCGTGTTGCTCTTCAGTGTGCCAGAAGAGAGTTTTGCGTTATTTTGGTCATAGAATGAGAGGCGTGGTGAAAATTTGGAACTGTTTGTCGTTACTGGAAATATTGAAGGCAAGAGATCAGGTGGCTGATCGTTCACCAACGCAAGAGATCCATCAACTAAAGAATAGGTTTGGTTGAAGTTGGTCGATAAATCCCTTCTCACAATTTCCAGGAGGTGCTGAGGTGCGCAATGGATCGCGATCGATAAATACGTAAAACATGTAATATTTTTAAATTATTGCATTACATCAGAATGAATGCTTAAATCGAAATTGCTACCTTATATATCATGAGTCACCGATATTTTAAGCAATCAATCTAATGTTAATGATGATGTTAATGAACAACATATTATTTCATTATATATATATATACTTTTTTACCATTCCTAATATACCTATTTTATAAGGAATAATCAGTATTTTTCTCTTGCGAAATTGAACTTACGTTTTATCATTATCTTAGTAACGTACCTATTTGCGTGCCCGACTAAGATTTCTGTAAGATAACAGTCGAAAATATTACTGTATACTTATAAAATTCAAGGTCAAGGTTATTTAGGATACTCACAATTTATACTAGTTATAAGAATTATGTGGTTAATATGTGAATATTTCAAATTTAACTTTTAAAATTACATTCCATAATACCGTACTTATAGTACTGGCAAAGTTTAAAAGTTTGCTAAGTAAAAGCATGGGAACACAACACGGCGTAAAAAATTACTTACCTAAACTTGAACTTTTAAAGCAAGTACGAACGCAAACTTTACACGAAACTGCATGTTTCCAGTACCAAATTAAATATTCAATATTCGTTCATATTTCTATATGAACTGTTATGTGATAACGCTAATATTTTTAATTATTCTTACATATTGTATGTTGTTTTGAGTTATCCTGGTCAATAACATTAGAATGATAGTTCTCGAGCATTTGCTAACATGTACCTTGTTGCTTTTTATTTGCTAGTAAATAAGTTCCCAATATCACCGCAAAGCTATTTTTTCTTACCTCTGTTATCCATGGTAACTTCGTAGCAGTGGTGTAGAGAAATATATGGCAAACTTCTATGTATTAGTGCCTTTTAATATTTCTGTACATTTGCTTTAGACTAGTACCTGACACTAATTATAGGGATGTAGTTGTTGTAAATGAATAAACAAATTATATACTGTGTGCTATTATCACAGCCACTAATCTCTCCCCTTTTAATTCCATTCACCACAGCACACTAAGTAAATTATAATTTCATTCCCAAAGTACTATACATAACGAGAGAGTAGGACCGCAAGCTAAAAGCAACTACAAGACTCCACGCAACTTTAAAATTCCCAAGGTGACGTACGTGTTCGCTTCCACACTGTACAGCGACAACAGCGTACATTAAATGTTGACCTTTATAACGTTACACTAAGGTAGTAATTCCAATGTTGCTAAAAACCTCAATGTTAAGGCCTCAGCAGACACTAATATCATATAAACTGCTGGCCCAGAGTCTAACCCTCAAGATGACGTCATTATAGTTTTAGTACGGACATTTATCTTATTGGCCCCGAGATGAGGAACACAAAATGGCAACTCGAGGGTACGCACACATATCTCATGCTGGATGACGTGTTCCAGACAATTATTTTCTTTCTCACTTTATTGCGCATAATTTATTCCCTTTTATGCGTTTATTTTAACACCTGCTTGATGTTACAGGATAATGAAAATAATATTGTTTATTTAAGCTTGTTTAAAATACCTATTCTATCGTTTTACATTATTTACTGCCAATCGATACATGACATTTTTTGGATACAATAACATGGACTTGCCTTTACCTGTTAGTATTTTTATACAGCTTTCTGATAGATTTTAATATGTACCACAAGGATCAATATTAGGGCTTCTTTTATTCTCTAATCTTTCGTTACGAATGATTGAATTGATGTAAATTTCAGATATTTCGAATTTTGAAAATAATATATAAAAAGTTCTGTGACATATTTTAATTATAACTGGTAACGAATAAATTTCAAATAACGTAATATACAGTTACTTTGATACCAATTTACCTTGTTGTAATTAACAAAAAAAAAAACTGCCTAAAAGAACAATGGCGAACTCCCATATAGCTTTGGACCTGATTTTTTATAGTCGCGTTCATCAATGAAATAAACGTGTACGTGAAGGTATAAGCTAAACTAACAAAATCCTAATCGGCTTTTTCCTTTAAAAGTTGGGATTAAAGAGATATGGCATAAAATACTTTGTGAGGTTATATATTGCATCTTTGCTTTTTCGTTGAATGGACGTTAAAATGAATAAAAATTATAACCAGGTAACTCCGTTTAATAAACTAGATTAAAATAATTACATATCTAACGATATCCAGACACTTAAAATAGAAGAAACATTTATAACATATGACTAAACTGTGTGGAGTAGATCCCTTTGCCTTTAATTAAATCATTACAACTGAAAGTGACAAACCAGTACAATGTACACATTGAACTGTCATTGTTATAACCGAATCAATTGCCATTCGGAATCCAAAAGTAATGCAAATATCAACGTTAGTCGAAGAAACATGCTTAATTGTCAAGTTGAATATTAACATAAATATCAAACTCCACGAACGAACACACAAAAAACAAACCAAACCAATCATCCGCTATCATTCCACCATCATCATCTTAGAACATTCATAGATGAAAACAAACATGTCAAAATAAAATCAACCAATCGATTATTTAGAACAAAATAATCGATACGTTAACCTTTCATTGGTTCAACTACAGAACTGGCAATAATCTTCTTAAATCGGTTGTGGTATCTTAGCTTTCAATTTTTTTATGTTATTCGTTCAAATTCAATACGTAATTTGAGCGAATAAAATAAATATTTATGAAAAAATTCAAAGAACGTATTTCATATAATATATTTTATATTGAATATATATTTGACGTTCATTCGCTCAGTCGGTACACGTCATTACATCACATATCTCACTTATTATTAGCAGTAAATGGCGACAGATAATATTCTATAGAACATGTTTGAAAAACTCGCGATTAATTGAGAATCGCTTCTGACATCGTTGATGTATGTGATCGATTTTTCAAAAACCATCCAAAGTACAACCCTTTGATATATTGTGTGGTTTTCAATTAAAGAGAACGGAATCAATTCTATACAATCTTATTTTGACTTTATATTCGATTATTAAGCGTATTGATGGTACTTTAAAGGTAATAGAATTAATTGCAATGTACAGCAAACGATAATATCCATTAAAATAGATGACCCTTTTCAAGGGCAAAAGTCATGAAACACTTCCAAGATATAGTTTTATTATTAAAGTACTTCTGCGTAGACCAGAACGTTTCTTAAAAAGATTTTCGCGTTTTGTTTTTGCACTATCATCAGACGTTTTGTTATCTTGATAATTATTAGCAGCATTTAACATTTTAGTTTGGTTCCCCGACATTAAAATTCACCATTTTGTAGAAATAAAATCTATTAATCATATATTATTTATTTGTCATATTGCCATCCATGTACGGTTTTGTAAATTATGGGGTCCGATTTCGCCATTCTTCTTTGTATTGCCTAATGTTAAATTAGATTCAAAGAAATATATTCTAATAAAGATTATTTTGATTTGGACTTGAATACTCTGTGTTCCTTATATCAGAAACAATATAGTTGACAGTAATAAAAGTATCATTTTTTAATTAACAGCAAAGAAACTAGGGCTTGAGGATAACAAAAAATGCATGGCTATGAACTATGAATATTTTTGGTAATAACTTAAAACATATGCTTATGAATATTTGATAAAGATTTTCAGAGAAATTATATTCTTGTCGTTTTGATACCTACTGATATACCTCCTCAGCGTCTGGGCACGTGTCCGCGGGGACACGCGAAATATTATGTAATTGTAATCTATCACACAATATTCCCACTTGACAAAGGGAACACCGAGCGTGGATAATTATTTAAAAAAGATGATATAATATTTTTTGTTTTTGTTATGGTTTCTATTAAGAGTTGTCAATCCAGATATCTAATAATAATTCAGGATTGGAAATATAGACAGGACAGTAAATTCACTATCTATTTTAACGGATGATATTTATTTATATACAAATATACAAAGGCCGACTTAATGCCTGAGGCCTTTTCTACCAGTCCACTTTAGGGTGAGAAAAATAAGTGCAATCACAGACAAAATCATTATTAGATAAAACTTAATTAAATAAGCAATCTAATAAGTATACACACATTATAAATATATACTATTCATGATATATAAACACATATTTAATAGATAATAATAAGTATTAATACATAAGAAATCTATTTGCCCTAAAAGGAAGCGGTATTTAAACGAATACCGACTGGTAGACATTTTTATATCCAAAAGAAGAGAGTTCCATAGCAGAATAGATCAAATAAAGAACGAAGAATGAATGACATCAGAGTTGTGAGAAGGAAACATAAGCAAACGGTTAGAAGCAGAACACAGAATGTTGAAGTAACTTGTAGACAAGCATTGAAAGCAAGATAAGAAGGAGCATTAGGTGATTCTATAGAAGAGGGGTTAGAATTCGCATACGAATGCATCTGCGTTGCCGAATAGGCATCCATTTATGTAAAGATCGATATTCAGACATATGATCATACTTTTGTAGATTGTAAACGGACCGAATGCACTTATTCAGAAAACGGTCAAGTTTAATAAGTATATATTCATTCAGGCTGAGATATCACACATCACTATAGTCGATTATGGAAAATATTTAGTTCTACTTGAGCATCGCTTTGATATTAATAGGTAAAAAAAAATTTCATATGGTAGAGAGCTCTCAATATCCCAGTATTTCAGCATGATGATAATGTTTGTGAATATTAAAAAGAAAAACTTAATTTGATATTAGTTATTCATATGAATAATTTTAAATAAAGTAAAATAATATAAAGTAAATGTACTATTACTTGAGTTTAATTTTTAAGAAATTCGCAAATAATTTCCTTGCATGGTTGCTATAATTTTTGAATATTACTTAGGCACATATTAGTAGCATGACTTAATTTACAAATCTCTTAGAGAATAAAATAAAAATATTAATTTCATTCATATAAAAAGAAGTCAATAAAAATCATTCGTCGATTTAATAAGAACAAGAAAAATGGAACAGTTAATGTTCGTGTAGTTTGCGGCAGTATTTTTAAATTTGTTCCTTTTCAATACAGCGTTTGGAGGTGAACAGAAGTTCAGAGGTGTTTTTATTTGTTCCACAAACTTTCCACCAAGTTGTGAGTGTATTTTCAAGGATTCCGCCAACTTTACCTATTCGTTATTTTCCGCCAACGTAAATATATATTTTTTGCGAACGGAAATTCAACGCTGTTAAAAATAAGTATAAGAATGATTTTTCTTTTACTGATACACTTCATTCATATTTTAATTCATTACACTAATGAAATTGCACTAAAATAATATTACATGGGTATGATTCTCAATTTCATTTACCAATTTCTTGCAATATCGTAATTAATATATTTCTTCAATAGATTTTTTTGTTTACTTTGTTTATAAGCAGATGAAAGAACAATATCAGAAATACCATATTATTTAAGTTTCCAGAGAGATCAAGCGATGTGAGAACAAAAGTCCTTTTCGTTATTCCAAACTTTTCTCCAAACTGGATGGAACAATTTTCCTCATAATAAGCTACTCCTGTAAACTTATTTTTAAAGAGACCTGGCACAGAGTAGTCTGACTTTGAAGCGACCCAAACAGAAACGATACCAACTTATCCACCGCATTAATTCTGAATGACCAATTGTACTTAAATTTAATACAAGAACGTTTGTTAAGAGCATCACGTTCTAAATTTACGCATAAATTACATTGCCTCTTCAAAATGGGAACAAACAGCCCGAAAAGGGGAGCGCTTTGTCCGGAAACAGTGAGCACGCAACCGTTCACCATTAGACAGTTTGTGACAGCGACAGTATCTCCATTCCCGACTTTAGTTGCCGACCCATTGCTTTCAAAACGATTTGGTACGCACTGCACTTAATTAAAATTATGTAACATTTCATTTTGTCGTATTTTATTAACATAAAATTCATTATTTGATCTACAATTAAATGTTACATCACTAGCGGTAATAATTTTAACAAATCAGTGTTATTTCAGCGAGAATATTGCTGAAAGTTGTCAAATTAATTTCCTATAATCTTGATACTTCGGATTATTTTAGTTGTTTACAATAGTTCGAGTCCTTCATATTGTAAAATGTATGCCAAGAGTAGTTTTACTTTATCAGTGTATTTATCATCATAGCCTTTATATCCAAGTATAAACTACAGACAGACATACTTGAATATATAAATAATTTCGATTATGAAGAACATGGACGTTTCCGTATTTTGTCGGACCTGCGTATTGTGTTATCTTTGGTGATTTAGATTTTCACAAGGCTTTAAAAATATATAAAAGCAATATTTTTAAAATTTTTGTATATCTAAACCAATCTCAACGCATCCACTGCCTGATCTCATAGTAAGTAAAATGTGGCTTTAGATTATACATAAAAACGCATATTTGTTGTACTTTATATTGTGCGAAGAACATTTATACTACGGAAGGTAGCACTTGTTATACAAGTCATTTCATACCGACTGAAAACTCTATGAATTACAGTTTTCCCCTTATATCCCTGCGAGCGTCAGCTGCTACAGTAGCAATGGATTAAAGTTGTTAAAATAAAATTAATTATTTGCTATGTATTGCTATGCTATTTATTAGTGATATTTTTTTGCAACTATATTTTTTATTTGATGGAATTATTATTATTACCAAAATTACACCTATATTGACAACGTATACATGTAAATAGCATGATTAAAGCCACTCCATCTCCGGAGGCTATTTGCGGGGGAAGTTGTAAAAATTCCGTAACGAAATACCATCGTATGGGAAACCTTTATTGCAATCCCTCAACATGGCGTCATGGTATTTCGAATGCCATGTAGTGAACGGTATTAGCTGTACTTTTGTAAGAGCTTAACAAACAATAAAATATACTTTTCGATATTTTAATCAGCACTTTTCGTTATATTTTATACATACAATTTCACCTGCGTTATTCATAGCGTATATCACTCGTGTATTAGTTTATTTATTTACTCAAGGCACGTCAACATCACAAAAACAAAAATAATATGATTACATAATAATACAATACAGTAACAAGATACTGGATTTTAATACATTATCCTGCAAAAATATAAAAGTGATACACATTACAAAATCAACAAATACCAAATTATATTCAAAAGTCAGATGTCAGATGTCAAAATAATCAGTTTATATGTTATAATAATAAGTCTATGAATAAGTTTCCTATATGTGAATGAATTAAAAAATCGGTTCAGTAGTTTCGAAACTTCTTCAATGCAAACTAATCAAACACTCAAAGCTTTCCTCTATATAATATATGTATAGATAAAGAAACATATTAAATATTCATATTGAGTAATTTTCTATGTTATTATATATCATATTTTTAAAATATCATACAGTAAATTTACAATAAAAACACCAAAAATAAATTTGACGTTAATGTTAGATTTCAACAGCCGTGAGCTATTCACTATTTTTTTCGACCTATTATAAAAAGCCATTTTCATATAAAAACGGCGCTAATCTTCCTAATAATGAGTCTCGACTGTTGAAATCATAAGGTTCCGCCTGAACTTATTATTTGTTTCATGGTGTACTATTTGCATTTGTCATGAAACTGTTGAATGTTACATTTATTCGATGTTACTAAAGACTTCTACTGTTATTCAATTTAGTAGGCTATAGATTCTTAACTGGATTTTTTAAATTTATATTTCAAGCAGTTGGGTTTCGTAATTTAATAAATTTACTTTTTTTAAAGTGATGTCAACCTTCTTTAGTCTATGATATCAAGAAAGTTTGATATTAAAAAAAAACTTTCACTGTCCCCAATTCCATGACAAATAATAACAATGCCACTTCGCGACCTGTAATTGTTGACGTTGATTACACGTGAAATTAAAGCGCCCATTCACTGCACGGAGGGTATTATTAAAAACAATTTACACAGAAGCGGTGACTCAGTAGTGGCTTTAATGGGATATTTCCCGCAATTTTGTTGCCATTGTGGAAAATCATTATTAATAGGAAGAATTATTAACAAAAATATTAGAAAGCAGTTTTAGATTTTGTTTTGTTGTATATAATATTGATACATCATAATCAGCTTTTTTATGTCCACACTGCAGGAGCTCAGGCCTTCCTTATAGATGGTTAAGGAGGATGGGCCATGACCCTCCACCTGACCCAAAGTGGAAAGGACGGTATTAAAGACTATAAATGCAGCCATAACCAATGGCCTAACGTGCCTTCCCAAGCACGGAGTAGCTCGAGATAATATTTTTTTGGCTTCTTATCCCGTGACCGACAATTGCGAAAATTACTTAACAACAACGATCGCGGGCAGCGGCGCTTATCCACTACGCCACTGAGCTACTTATCACCACCAGACTATTAATATCTTTATTGTTTGGATACAGATAACGTGAGTCTAGCGCGTATTATAGAGTGCTAGCGACTGCAAATGCTGCCGGAACTAATGAATCACTGAGTATCACGAAAAAAAACGAAAACGTATATTTTTGTCACCCTTCCGATGACCGGTCATTACAAGTGTTGCTTTACCTCTACAATCATAGAGTAATCACGCCGGAATCTGCATCGTCTATTTCTTCGATGTATTTTATAACATAAGTTTTTGTATATTCTTTTTCTATTTTTATGTGAAGACAAGTTTCTCGGTGTCGTTTATTCTTCTCAGCTAAAAGGTGTCCCGAATAGGTGATTTCAAATTTCAGTGCATCCTTGAACAGTCACGTGGAACTCTATCGGTGAAAATACACCTATAAAAGCGTTTGCAGATTGCAATCTATGGGCATTGCTCTCTGAAATGAAATAGAAAGTTAAGATGTGTGTTCCGCAGGACTCAATATTTGGTCCTTTCTTGTTTTTAATTTACATAAATGACTTGCCTTATTTCGTACGAAATAGTTTTGTTTGCGGATGACACTTCACTTTTGTTTAAAATTAAAGAGGGCTAACTCTAAATGACGATTTGAACAATTCTATCTCTAAAGTAGTACGTTGGTTAAATGTAAATAATCTTAATGAAGGAAAAACAAAATACCTAAAATTTGTACTAACTAATATTAAAAAAGTAGATATAAATGTTATTATAAAAGATAAGAACGTGGGCCTTGTGGATACCATAGTATTTTTAGGAATAACATTAGATTCTTAACTACAGTGGGGCCCACATATTGATAAATTGTCGAATAGACTTAGCTCTGCAGCATATGCCGTAATGAAGATACGTAAGTTAACTGACATAAATACTGCCAGATTAGTATACTTCAGTTACTTTCATAGTTTGATGTCGTACGGAATTCTATTGTGGGGAAATGCTGCCGACATACGAACGATTTTTGTGCTCCAATAAAGAGCAATGAGATCAATTTATAATCTTAGGATTAAGGAAAAATTTAAGGAAATAGACATAATGACTGTTGTTTCTCAATACATATATGAGAACTTAATGTACGTTCGTAAATATACTAGATTGTTTTCTATAAAAAGTGATGTATACAATTTTAATACAAGAAATAAAAATAAATTAACGGTGCCTGTCGACTGCAAAAATTAATAACTCATTCAAGGGTCTTTGTGTGCGCTTCTACAATAAGGTCCCAAGCAAAATACAATATTTAGATATCATGCAGTTACTTATTATAAAAGCTTATTATAAGGTATCCGATTATATAACAGATAAGAATGCTTGGATTTGAAATGATCCAGCAGCTGGATAGGTGATTACTTCTTAACTCATTATATGAAAAATTATCTTACTTCTATTATTATTAAATGATTATGTTATCATTAAATCATAACAAATAAATATTTAACAACATCACATGCATTGCTCAGATTCCAAGATGAGTAGCTAAAGCCCCCGTATTATGGAGTATCTGAGACAACGAAGGTACCACAACACCCAGACCCGAGTCAATATAGAAAAGTTCATTTTCTACATTAACACGACCGGGAATCGAACCCGGGACCTCAGAGATGGCGACACCTTGAAAGCGGCGTGCGAACCACTCGGCTACGGAGGTCGTCATTATAAGACCGTAGTTTTTTTTTCGTTTTGATCTCGTATTGACATGATTTTTATAAATGTCATTATTCCTATTAGAGCTGGTGAGTTTCTTGCTCGTTCTTCTTATCAGCCAAAAGACGTCCTGAACGAGTGGTAGGGGAAAAAAATGTTGGACGATTCAAAAGTACTTTTAAGAAGTCTATTTGAATAACGATTATTATGACTTTGACTTTGACAAGTCAGTTTCTATCACAATATTGAAAATAACACTAACATACATATATTTCTTTAGTTTATCGATTAAATATCATATATACTTACTCGTCTGTACAAATATTAGTTTGTATTGAATACTAAATATATAAATGCGAAACTACATGATCAATTTGAAAAATTCTTTCACCACGGTAATCTAATTCGCACGGGTGATAGAGGCTATAATTTACTCAGGCAAAGTCGCGAGACAAATAGCTAGTTTATAATTAAACTAGCTTTCCGCCAGCGGCTTCGCCCGCGTAGTCCGCTGGTACCTGGTACTCATAGATCTAAACTCTCCCGCAAGCGCACCCCCACCTTGGTGACGTCCACTTCGCAACGGGACCGTGCAGCAGAAATCGTAATATTTTAATTTCGCCATAACTTCCATACCAAACGTCCAATTTTAATCATTCAAAGACCAAATATTATCTTCATAAACTGTACTTAGTGATAAAATAATTTATGTTGATAAGGATTTATAGCATGAGTAAAATAAACGCGTTTAAATGTAGTCCAAAGAAAAATCAAGATTTTTAAATAAAACAATGGTTGTTGTGCCTTACTCGACATATATAGGTATAGTATGTCGCGGACTTTTTTGTAGATATATGTAAGATCTACAATTAGTTTGTACATTTTGTGGTTCTATCTATTATAGTTTAGACAGCGTACGTAAAATAAGTAACTATTCAGATTGATTTTTTATACCTTGTGTCCTAAAAAACCAAATATTTAACGGAACCCTATTTTTTCCAAAATAAAATGTAACCAATGTTACTCATGGATAATGTAGCTTTCGAATGGTGAAGAATTTTTAAAATCGGTCCGGTAGTTTTTGAGTCAATTCATTACAATTAAACAAACATACAAACAAAGTTTTCCTTTTTATAATATTTGTATAGATGAATTAACAATATGAAGAAAAAGTCAAAAGTAAATAGTCTCGCCTAACTAATATTTTAGTTAATAATATTTTACTATGTTATTAATTAACTTTCCGCCAGCGGCTTCGCTCGTGTGTTTCTATGTTATGCATAAAAACTTTAAAAAAACCGCAAGAAAATCCGTTACATAGTTTTAAATATCTACATATATAGCATACACAGGGACAGATTGAACTTTGTTTTTTACTATGTATTGATACACTGCTCATACATATTTGTGCATAGGTATGCCGTTTAATTTATCGTCTCCCGAGCTAGGAGCTAAATAGTAGACGGCGAGTTCACGTTTACGTCTTTACATTTCAACTTGAAATTTCACTTGACTCATTTTTCTGTCGCTGACACGGCTCCTGGAAAATAATCCCATTTTTGAGGTTCCATTAAGAGTGCGGCCACGTACCGTAAATCCCTCGGAAGTGGCAACTTCAAACGTTGCAAGGACATCCTGAGGGAAGGGCGGGATTTGTGGCACGATCCGGGGGCAATAAAAACACGTACGGAATCAACGGAGGATTATGTTCGAACACGTAACTGGTCGCAACACGCGTCACGTGTCAGTCGAATATTTCGTTGTCACTCGTTTAATATAATGTTATAGAAAACCTTCTGCAACAGAGAAATATATAACAATGGCATTATATATAGTTTTGAGTGCGCATCTATAAGTATAGAGAATCGTGAAGAGTACGCGGCGTGTAAGGAGTGTGATTTTTAGTTAATCATACGCGAGGTCAATGCCTTAAAAGATTTGATATTAATAATCATCATCATCAGCCCTTTTACGTCCTTACTGCAGGGGCTCAGGCCTTCCTTATGGATGGTTAAGGAGGATGGGCCATGACCCTCCATGCTGGCCCAATGTGGATTGGAGGGTATTAACAACTGCAAATGCAGCCGGGACCAACGGCTTAACGTGCCTTCTGAAGCACGAAGTAGCTCGAGATAATAATTTTTTGGTCACCCATCCCGTAACCGACTCATGCGAAAGTTGCTTAACGACTACGATCACGGGCCGCGGCGCTTATCCACTACAACATCGAGCTACTCGATATTAATAATACTTATTACAATTTGAATAATGCTTATCTTAACTCCCGATTCAAAAACAAAAATAGCTTTCTAATACCGGGTGATTCTAATAACTTTTGACATTTTCAGGGACGTATCAATTACATGCCATAAAACAGTTAAATTCTATATATTTTTAAGACATTATCACAATTATTAACTTATCGACAGATCAATTATAAAATGCCTAATATACTCACATGTTATGCAATACATTATCAAAATTAAACGTACGTACACGCTTCGCCCTCGGCAAGGGTACAAATACCATAAAACTTCCGATTATTACATTTAGGTTAATAAACTTATCTGTACGTAGATATGAATCTATGGACTTTATAGCTCCATCAAATAGCTGATCGTAAAATACATAAAATTGTCATAAAGGCTAATCTACTTGGGAATCCAATTACGTAAGAAGACAAAAAAAATATTAATCTAGCAACGTAGGTACAATTGCACAAACTAGTTATGATTTTAAGTAGTAAAGACAAAAAATATAACGTTAACAAAAATAATAATAATAATATAATATATATTTCCTTCCACCAGCGGCTTTGCTCGCGTGGTCCTGTATTATGATTGCATTCTATATATTGATTAAAATCGGTAGTTTAAAGATCTCAGTCTACAGACAGCTATTATAGACATATGTGTCTCTAATTTGTCGTTATCATATTACTTAAAAATATTAAGAACGGCTAGGATGTACAGTCCCAGCACAAAATATACAAATATTCAAACCGCAATTTAATCTTATAACGTTGAATATCTAAAAATGTTTTATTTTTAATTTTTAAATTCTTATTATTTAACTAAATAAACAAAACGTTTGTTTTATCTCAACTTTTGATAATTACAGACATTATATCGTTTTTATAAAAAGTTTAACTATAAAATTGAGAACATCACAGCTACCTGCAAACTAAAATGGACATGTTAAAATGGGGTATTCGCGACCCCAAATTTATTTCCCGTTCATCTCGGACTGGTTGGTACATCTTACACCCCCGGGCACGCGTCAGATTGAAGGTTATTGAACTAAGGGTGCAAACCCAGGGGTGACCACAGCAGGTCGATATTTTGAGTTTCTTTTTATTGACATAATACATGTACATGTCAATTTCTAATGAAGAAAGCTTGTATTATTCCGTTTTTTTTTAATGTTTTCAATGCGCTCGAATATATTTTTTTTTATTACTTTATGAATTATTTGTTTTAATGAATCTTTTTGTTTTATTACTAAAAAGTTTGAAAATACAACTTAATATTGAGTTTTATATATTGTTTAATAATTATGAATTAGTTTAATCCCACTATCTGCTTATTATATATATATATATATATATATATATATATATATATATATATATTGATATTCTATCTATGTACTATCAATATCTATATTACAATCTTTATTTTAGATTGTAGTGAGAAAATAGCTCCACGAATCTGACTCTGAGAAAACTTTTCTAAAGAATGATTTGAACCCCAAAGTTATAAAGTAACAATCTTTATATACCCTTAGGTTGTTTTCGTTAAAAGTCGCTGACATAAAACAAAACTAAAACCTACTATGTTCATACTATGATACATACGTGGACTCGTGTGTGTGCGTGTGTGTTATGTATTGATGTCACAAGTAGCGAAGCACGTACGAGTTATCGGATCGTCTCCGTTGTATTTAAAAGCGTAGAGAAGAGACGGATGTGTGTGAAGCCAGCTAGGAAATGCATGGAGTAGTTTTTAATCCTTATTTATTTTACTTTATTTGAGTTTGTTATCATTGCAATTCTGTGTAAAGTTTCATTGTTAATATTCCATCTAATAGTAACAGCCCTTTAGTAAATTAATAACAGAATAATCAATAAGTAATACCTCCATATTTGAGCCGTTTCACAGGTCTCGTGATGAAAGCGCTGGCTTGTTGCAAGTATAAATCGAAAAAAATATATTTTGAAATGACAACAAATCTCGCAAAAATCGCCACTCTACACGTGTTTCATCTCTCCACGGAACATCCTTAAGAGTTGTAGGACCTTACAGTACCAACCACCGATAGATCTCTCTGTGCTGTTGTAGTCCATTACAGTTATATAACTAATGCGATCTTGCAACCTTTTCATCATCATCATCATCAGCCCTTTTTACATCACCACTGCAGGGGCTCAGGCCTTCCTTGTGGGTGGTTAAGGAGGATGGGTCATGATCCTCCACACTGGCCCAATGCGGTTTGGAGGATATTAACGACTGCAAATGCAACCGGGACCAACGGTTTAACGTGCCTTTCAAAGCACGGAGTAGCTCGAGATAATAGTTATTTGGTCACCCATCCCGTGACCGACCCTTGCGAAAGTTGTTTAACGATAACGATCGTGGACCGCGGCGCTTATCTACGAGTACTACGCCATCGAACTACTCCGCAACCTTTTACATGTTTATAAATATCAATCTAATTTTTTCAGCATTTAATTTTTTTTTTTGATTTCCATGCGTTTCTCTGTTCTTAAGGAACCTAAAATGGTAAGGGCACGGACTCGCGGAGGGTTTATTGATTTCCATTACTGCTAAAATGATGTCACACGTTCCTTTGTGTGAGTGTTACCAGAAAGAAAAAAATATTTTTAAACATACACATTTACTTATTCCTTTAATTTTATGCTATGCAGACTTTACTTCTTTAAATTTATTGATTTATTGGTTTTTGTACCACCGATTATCATTTCCGTATTATTATCAAATATTTTGACAAATGAAAACTATACCTAATGAAATTATTATAAAATAAATGGATTGGAATGGATGGAATGGAACGGAACGGAACTAACGGAACGGAACGAACGGAACTGAACGGAACGGAACGTCTAGAACGGAACGGAATGGAATGGAATGAAGTGTTTATTTGCAAGAAAGTAGTTACAAATATGACATTATTTTTCAATGATGTCATATTGCCGACTCGGTCAACATGACATCTACCAATCCACACTGGGCCAGCGTGACAGTTCATGGCTCATTCTCCCTATATGATTTGATGCGATTCCTTCTTTAGGGAAGGCTCGTGCTTCAAACATAAGAACATTAGTAGGATGTTGATGACCTAAATTTAAGACGATCGTGTATGATGTGAAATGAAATGTAAGCGTGAATTATAGTCCAAATCCATATGATATTGTTACCACTTGAAGGTCAAATTTAAAAAATCGAACCAGTAGTTTCGGAGCCTATTAAATGCAAACAAACAATCAAATATTTCATATTAGTGTAGATAAATGAGTATTGTTTTAATAAAAACTTAGATATTTATTTTGTACTGAAATTATAGATAAAGAAGTACGATATAAGAATATTAGAGCAACAGAGGCGGTTTAACCGAACAAGTACAATAGCCTAACATTTATCGGAACATTTTCCTACGAGGGCAATAAAACTGGGCAGATAGCGGGACCAACATTATAGTGGAATGGAAACGGGTATGAGTTGAAGGGTTCGCTATCGCGATATCGCTGCGCTCATCCAAACAACCACGCCTGTAAGCAATACGCTATTATTCCGAAAAATCTCATTCTTGCAACAGTAATGTTTGATTATCTAAAATTTTATAAAGAAATATGAAGAAGTAGAAACATATTTAAAATCAATATGTTAACTAGTATATTTATAGGTCATTCTCTTAACATTTCCAACCAGATATTGCGCACACGCACACACACACACACACACACACACACACACACACACACACACACACACACGTAACTATAATTCTTTTATATACCAAATTAAGTAAAAATTAAGGTCTTTAGATAACTGACAGTTAGTTAATTTAATAACATTAAAAGACAATTAAACCTATCATCTACTGACGATTCTGGATATAATCAATAATACAACAAAAATAAAAAAGGAAGAAAAAATAACATAATCTTCTGAAAGTTGAAACAAATGCTGCTATTTTTCATTCCAATAGTTCTTAAGTAAACTTATTATAACACTATATAAATAAAATTATTTTGTAGTGATTTAGCGAGTTGATTTCATAACGTTTCGGTCTTTACAGGTTTTAAGTGAACACGGAACCTGTAAAGGATCTGAAACCTCATGAAATCAATTATAAACGGGCTACAACAATTCATACTAGTTTTATACATTTAATGAGAGAATAAAATTAAAACCATAATCATATTTGTTTCCAGAAATCAAATACTGACAATAAATTTCTTATAAATGATAACTTTATCTCGAGCAACCGTTTCCCGGTAATTACAACATGACTTCCTTGGCCATAACCTTTTTCGAGAAAGTGAAACGTAAAAATTTCAACATAAAACTGAAGGCTGCGTAATATGAATACTGACCCTCATTATGCGAAACTTATCAAGGCGACCCATCAGAGAAATAAAGATATTTGTCCCTTCCCATTCTTTTCCGAGTCAAAGCTTTAGAGAATGCAGATACGGAACATACAATATGCGCGTCTTATGTTCCAAGATTTTATATAGCAGTACATCAGGTTAATAGAGGTAAATTTTGCACTTAATATCAAAAGATGAAAGCTTTAAAAGACTGACCTTTGGCCTTTTTAGTAACCTTACGTGTTATCGATTAATGCATTTGTATTTCAGAGAAGAATTAAACTGATTCCATCTGTTGCTTTTTACCGACATATTTTATATACAATAATTGTAATAATCATTAGCGTAAACATATCAGCGTGAGCTGGCGTAGAGACCTTATCTATGGAATGAATAAAATAGAGATCACCAACGACGTGGAAATAATACGCGTTTGTGGGGTTAAGACGGTAGGTAGTTGCAGCCTTCTGAAGCACGGAGAAACTCGTGATAACAAATTTTCAGTCACATATCCTAAACCCTTGCTAGCTGAATGTGTTAAGAATGGAGCAGAGAGGTATAATTTACTTTTTAATCTTACTCTTAAGTACAATAAAAATTACACAGAAGTTTTTCAATGTATCCTTCACTTAACAGTTACTTAACAAAGTTAAGAGTCACTATTGGTATGAGGTATTTCTATAATATCTTCTTTGGGTGGTGATTTCAAAGGCAATTTAGTTTAGTTCCTTTTACTCGTTTCAAAAACAACGAAGTTTCCATCGTCATTGATTACGTTATATTCATGATACTCAATAAATATATAAATATTAAATGATTTATATCATACAGTCAATAAAATCTGTTTTATATTACGAACTACCGAAAGCGCTATTCAGCTGGTAGTTATGGAAATAGGCAAATCATTTTCCCTTCCGCCCCTGAAGTCGTTCCTGATTTTCGGCAAACACCGGACGTCAAATCCGCACAGTCATCGCTTGACCTTTCACACGGCTCTTTGAAAAATCTATCGAGTAATAAACACAGATTTCACAAAATGAGACTGAATTTGTTATATATAAGATCAAATTGTAAGAAAAACTGTACCAGTGAAAGCACGGCCGTTTACGAAAATCACTTTAAGTTAAAAATAAGTTTGAATTAAACGTATATGTATAAAACGTGTCACGAATAAAGTCTTCAGTATTTTAAAGTTAGTTTTCAATGCCTATATAAATGACTTTCAAAATAAACAATTAATAACTAAGAAAGTCATGTGTAACATACTTTTCCAAATTGCAGGCGTAAGATATGTAACAATGGAATCTCCCTATTGGACAGTGAGAAGTAAAGTCGGCAAAAATATGGTCTACGTTTTAGATTTATTTGAACATCATGAAACAACAATATCGATTTCCTTTTGCGATAAAATAATATAACATCGACAATCACTCAACTATTAGACGCCTCAGAAAAGACATCATAATTGCATCTAAACCCCGATAGAAATTATAAGATAACACAGAAAATTTTGACAGAATTTCTGTTACTGATCGTTTTCTAGACCGACCGTATCTATGCTTCTGTATTCTACATTCTGAGTCCTTAGAGTCAACTTTATTAAATATAGTTCACTCGCTATATTATCGATTAGTAGGCATAACATTTTATAAATCGTAACTCAATAGAACAACAAAGTAAGTTTGTAATTTTTATCAATGTAATATTTGGACACCCTTTAAGGCATTGGGAATTCCATATCTAAAAGAAAATATTTTTCCCTACTTCGCCTATATAATACACTATTGTTTTTTTCCTCTAACTCTTCAACTGATCGTAATCTTTACTGTCTTGATTTATTCGGTGAGTGTACTCTTTACTTGGCAGGAGAAAGATTTATCGAGGCATTTTATTCGTAAAGGTACATGTCTATCTAAGTCTATGTTGAATAATGTGAACAGAAATTAGATACTGCGTTTGTATTAGAGATATAATCAATATTATCTTTTCGAGTTTCTTATTATTAAATAAATGATTTGAAAATATTATTTACACGCATTGTAATCTTGGGCACAAATCAAAAGTACAAGTTTAATAATTCAATTTACACACGCGACTTTAGTAATTCACTGGCGCCTGTTAAATTCATCATCATCATCATCACTTCAGCCGAGAGACGCACACTGCTGGGCATAGGCCTCCCCCAAAGATCTCCGAAGCGATCGGTCCTGCGCCTCCCGCATCCAGCTTCATTTGGTTATAATAGATAAACGAATTATATATATATACATATATAAATACTAAATGAAAATAAGTCGGTACCACGATAAAAATTCATATCACGTCTTTGTTAAAACGAGCTCTACTTTGTCGCATATTTTCAATAAAATTTAATACTATCAATTCAAATATACAAAATTATTTTACATTCACAAAATATCTTTTTTCCGATAATGCTAACGACGCAAATCGTCGCTTCTTCTAGGAAATGCTGAATTATTATTCGGTGTTTATTTGTACTCATCAAAAGAAACCTTTGGGATAGCTTTAAAAATTATCATTCGTGAGTTATCCCCGAGAAATGCCTGGAGCGAACGTTTCCCCATCCATTTTTGCCATCTTACCTACCGTAATGTTAGTGATACGATAACGTTAGAGTTTTGCTACTAAAAATGTGTTTAATCTGAAAATTAGAAAGTATTTTTGTTTCCGAGGGGCTCTGTACTAAATAAAGATAGGAACGTTTAAAATATTTGATACTGCAAAGCTTGATCATTCCCGAATCGAAACGGAAAAATACTTTGCATTTAGACTGCTTTAAAATAACTGTGAAACTACGATATCCAGCAACTTCGGTTCAGCATCCACCAACCCATTCACTGTCTGCAAGACTTATGCACCATCCACAAACAAAAGTACATTACACAAGTGGTAACAAATCTCCAACCACCAATATACGTGCACTGTAAGGTCTATACTCAATCATTTATTGCCAAAATATTTTACGTAGAATAGATGGCATAAGTATAAAAATATGAACATAATGACCCGGTAGGGCAAGACAATTTGGGACGACAGGCAGCTCTTAAAAATATATCAAATAGATCAGTCAGTTTGAGGTTAGGCAATTAATATAAATATTTAAATTTATAAATTACAAAAGTAACATCAATTAATAGCTTTTATTAACATTATATTGGTTATCTAACTAATCTAACCACTGCTTCCGCAAGTGAACTCAATTCTATTGAAAATTTTATCTACATGCTATTTTATCTATATTTATAAATATTTTATTACTATTCCATTTTCTCGATTATCGAACAAGATACTAATAACTCCATTGTCTAAGGTCGTGGGCCAGGAATAATTGTAGGCAGAATACTAGTGTAAAGCTAGAAGTGTGATTACCTCCGTGATTGTGCCTCACACGCGTGTTTCAATATCAATATCATAGGTCCTGGGTTCGATTTTCTTCGGAAAGATTAATTTTTCAATATTCTTCTGGGTTTAAATATGAAAACTTGCTAAGAATATACTAAAAACAAACATTTTATTTTCCAATAAAAACTGTTTGTACACAGGTATAAATAAAACAACTTTTAAATGGTTTCATCTCGTTTGTATTTAGTTTTATTGACGTTTCGGTCCCTTTACAGGTTCCGTGTAGACATTCCTTGTTCATATAAGACTAAGGTGTTGATTGTCTTTTTAATTAAAAGTATAGCTACCTTCAAAACCAATACTACTGGACACATTTACAATACTTTTTTTTATATTTTATAGCAACATTTATATTTATTAAATAAATTATTTTAAAAAGACATTTGAATTATTTATTTACCCCATAGCTACCGTAATCTATCACCAGTTCCAACTTTGTGAGTCTTCTCTGAGAAAAACTGGCGAAACAAACTCCGACAAGAAAATGTGAATTGCTCTCTTTGATTTAATATTTACATAATGAACTAACTGTATCTTTGGGTTTTGCAATATGTGATCTGGATTGAGAATTTATTTGACTTATTACTGAACCCCAAGCCCGCGGTGTATACCAACCTTCATCTTTATATTAAAGATTGCAAATGCAGCCGGGACCAACGGCTTAACCTGCCTTCCGAAGCACGAAGTAGATCAAGATAATAATTTTTTGGTCACCCATCCCGTGACCGACCCTTGCGAAAGTTGCTTAACAACAACAATCGCAGGCCGCGGAGCTTATCCACTACGTCAGCGAACTACTTACGTTCGTTGGCGTTCTGCGTAATCATTTGGATATTTAAGATATTGAACTTAGACAAATCATTTCACTCTGGGGCAACAAGGAATTCACCACTTTAACTAGTAGTAACTAGTAGTCCTTTTTCTTTCATAAAAAACATTTATCGCACTAACAGTATGTGTGTCTCAATAAAACTCAATAGCAGAATGGGTGTGACCGTTCATTCTCCCATTCGGCTCTGCGATCCATACGGTACAACGAAAAGGTAGCGCCCAGATGTCGCACCAACAAATTATTTACAGCTCTCCTTTGTACTGGCTGCATCTACATATTTGTTATCTGTGAACCATGTGCAGGTAGGTAGGTGGCTTTACGACGTTAGAAGCTTTTTCGGTGGTCGCACCCCAATTTACTTTATCGAAACGGATATTTCCTATGCGAGAAGTTTTTTCAACTTGTACTTAGTTGAAATTGTTTTAGTGAAATTCTTGAACAATTAACATGTCAGGTCTGAAACCATTGATACCATTAATATATTTGCATTTAGACTGCTTTAAAAAAATTATGAAACTACGATATCTAGCAACATCAGTTCAGCATCCATCCGTTCGCAATCCAGCAGTCGCATTGCGAAAGGTCATAGGATCCAGACCCAACTCGGAGTGCCGGGGACAGAGATGATTTTTTAAGTATTTTTCATTAAGAATAGTTTTCATTAATACCAGTTAATAAACTAGTTTGATAATAATTTTAAAATATTATGTTTTATTACTATTACTACATATTGTTTAAACGATGTAGATAATACTGTAGATAACACCTGCCATAATTACATCATACCGGCGGGTGAGGGTGTAATAAGCTATAATTTACACGGACGAAGTAGCGGAAAACAGCAAGTAACTTGTTAAATAAGTGGACAAAATATACACTTTGTCCACTTAGTTTAGGTATACACCTATTCCATCTTTAAATAACAGAGCAGTCACATATTCAGTGTTTCAACATTACTTGCCGGTTTTAATCACATGACAGGACCACACGCGAAATCATGTGTTTTGTTTGCGGTGTGTAAATGGTGTTGAAATATTATCGTCCGTGTCATAACCACTATTACACCTGTCGTAAATTGGTGGTAGGGAAAATAAAATATTTATAAACTTTAATGTCGAGTTTGAACTTGATATTCAGTTATTATCGGTATAAAACAATGAATTTTAAAGAAAACGCGTTCAAAATATTTCAAAGAGAAAAGTCATGGAAATTGTATACCTACATTAATAACTAGACTGAATAACGATTTAGCTAAATGTTCCATTTTAAAAATCGTACGTTGAGAACGATAGTGACACAATGCAAAAAATGCGATTTTGAGTAATGAGCGGTTAAAGTTCAAGAAATTGTAATCAACCCCTCTAAACAACGTATCGTCACTACGCCACCTAGCAATTTCTATGCAAGCTACGTCCAAAGGGATACTTGCATTTTAAATATTTATTTATATTACCTTATAGCAACAGTTTGCCACAGGAGGAAAATAATATTAGATATAAATTTAATATGACATTAAATACTATAGCTAATTATAATAAAAAAATACATGTAATTGACATAAACAAATTAATCTTTAATTTATATTTGACAAGAGATAAATATTATCTTTCTTTCTATTTTAAGAGACAAATAGCATCCTCGCTAGTTTTTTATTTTAAAAATTTAGCCAATAATTTGGCTATCTCTACTGCTTTTATTGAGCAGAATGATTTTGACTTAAACAAACAGACTTTGGAATATGTTCCAAAACTAAATTTTGACAATTTAAATAATTTAAATTGTTTAATAAGACAATAGAGAAAATCTCTAGCAATAAGATGACCAAGGAAAAGTCTACCTATTTAACTATTGTTCACCAAAATATACAAGGCTTTTCTGGAAAAGATCTAGAATTAGAAATGTGTTTAAATAGTATGAATATTGATATAATATGTATTACAGAGCACTGGCTCAAAAATTATGAATCAATTACGGGTTTTAAAAATTATAAAATTATAAGTTCATTCTGTAGGATAAATGCCATACGAGGGGGTTCTTTAATAATAATAAGTAATTATTTAAAATGTAAAGAACGTAAAGATATAGTATCCCTCTCAATTGAGCGACATATTGAATTGTCATGTGTGGAACTTGAACAGTATATTATTATATGTGTATATAGACCACCTGATGGGGACTACTGTCAATTTGAATCTGCTATGGAGGATGCATTTAAATTAATTTGCAAAGTCGATAAGAAAGTAGTGATATGTGGTGATTTTAATATAGATATTTTAATTAAATGTGCTAAATCAAGTAGATTTTTGAACTTGTTTAAATGTTTTAATTTAGAAAATATTTTTAATGAACCTACCCGCATTACACCCACATCTGCTACTTGCTTAGATAATATTTTTTGTAAATGTAAGGTGTTCAAAAAATCGATTATAAATTGTATTCAATCTGACCATAGCGGAGTTCTAGCAACTTTCGAGCACCATCATGTTTCTCCTAAATGCAATATAATTTGTAGACCTATTACCAAAAGTAATTTAGAAAAATTTAAAAACAGTGTTTCTGCAAATCATACTCAGTTGACAACTAGTAATTTGGAAAATATAAATGATGTTTATAATAATTTCTTTAACTTGATAAAGGGAGAATTTGATAAAACATTTAAACTCAAAACAATTAACTTTACTAACCAAAAAAAGAAATTTAGTGATTGGGCTACACCTGGCATCTACAAAAGTCGAAATAGGCTGTATGATTTGTATGAGCTAAAGTGTACCTCGACCGATCCAAAGTTTATTGAATATGTCAGAAATTATTCGAAAATTTTTAGGAAAGTATGTGTTTCAGCAAAAGCAAAATATATATCTGAAAAAATTTACAATTCAGAAAATAAAATAAAAACAACCTGGACTATCATAAATCAAGAAACGGGAAAAAATAAAAGTAATATGCGCACATACTCATTAGAGGTTGACAATAAAATTATTAAAACAGATGAAGCGGTTGCCGAGACATTTGAGAAATTCTTTTCTAAGACACCAATAGAAATCACAAGAAATCTTAGTTCATGTTCTAAACTTGCGGTTACGCATCTAGAGTCAGTTGTTGATAAGTGCAATACTGAATTTTATTTTAGACACGTTAACGTCTGCTCAATTATTAAAACATTTAATTGTATTAATGTCAAAAAAACCGAAGATCTTTGGGGCGTTTCAACTTATGTTATCAAATCTATAATACCAGCTATAGCACCTCAATTAACTTTTATTTTTAATAAGTGCATTGATGAAGGAACTTTTCCTGATTTAATGAAATATGGTAAAATAATCCCACTTTTCAAGGCAGGCGACAAGTCTGATCCTAGTAATTTCAGACCAATTTCTATTCTACCAGCATTAAGTAAAGTATTTGAGAAAATGATGTACAATCAACTGCTTGCACACTTTTCATTAAATAAATTACTTCACCAAAATCAGTTTGGCTTTAGAAGAGGTAAATGTACAACAGACGCTGGAATTGCACTTCTGAGGCATATCTATGATGCTTGGGAGAATAAACAAGATGCTATTGGCATTTTTTGTGATCTATCAAAAGCATTCGACTGCGTTAGTCATGAAACACTGTTGGAGAAATTAGAACATTATGGTGTGACGAAAAATTCACTTCATCTAATAAGATCATATCTTTCTGCTAGAATACAAAAGGTAGTAATCAATGAAGCGAAATCTGCAGGGGCACCAGTTACTATGGGCGTACCTCAGGGATCGATATTAGGACCATTGCTTTTTCTAATTTATATAAATGATCTTCCTCACTTTACGAAGAATTTGTGCGAGACAGTATTATTTGCAGATGACACCTCTTTACTGTTTAAAGTTGAGAGGGGTAATGATTGTTTTGACGATGTAAATAATGCTCTCGACAACGTTCTACAGTGGTTTGATAATAATAATTTAAAGCTCAATTCAAATAAAACGAAATGCATAAAGTTTGCATTACCTAATGTGAGGCATGTCAGTACACTTATAAATGTAAATAGTGAAAAAGTTGAGTTAGTAGAATCGACAAAGTTCCTTGGTATTACACTAGATTCCCGACTGCAATGGGATCCTCATATTGATAGCTTGTCAAGTAGACTGAGTTCTGCAGCTTTTGCTGTTAAGAAAATTAGACTCTTGACAAATGTTGAAACGGCAAGATTGGTATATTTTAGTTATTTTCATAGTGTAATGACGTATGGTATATTGTTATGGGGTTCTGCGGCTAGCATTCAGGATGTTTTTATTTTACAAAAGAGAGCTGTCCGTGCTATATATAATTTACGGTCTAGGGAATCTCTAAGAGAAATATTTAAAGAAATAAATATTCTGACTGTTGCCTCTCAATACATCTATGAGAATATTATGTATACAAGAAAACATTACGATTCCTTCACAAAAAAAAGTAGTGTTCATAATCTTAACACAAGAAATAAAGATAAACTTGCCGTTCCAAGCTTCAGACTTCAAAAAACCAGAGGATCATTTCTGGGTAAATGTATTGCTATGTTCAATAAAGTTCCACAAAATGTAATTGACCTACCCATAAATAAATTTCAAATTCATGTAAAGAATATACTTGTGAGTAAAGGCTATTATAAAGTTGATGATTATTTTAAGGATCGCAATGCATGGAATTAATAGCCTTCGCTTTGTTCTATAAAGACTAATTATATGTTCAACTTATGTCCTACAGACTTTGAAAGTTGTATTTACTATTGTGATAAATTGATAATACATATTATTTTGGTAATGACATGATTTATGTAAATGTCATTACTTATGATAAAAAGCTGATAAGTTTCTTTCGCTTGTTCTTCTTGTCAGCTAAAAGACGTCCTGAACAAGTGGTAGGGGAAAAAAGTTTTTTTGGACGATTCAAAAGTGCTTGTAATAGCCTACTTGAATAAAGATATTTTCATTTCATTTCATTTCATAAAGTTTATGCTTAAAAAATAAAAATGTTGCCAAAAGTAAAAAATACGTCGTTTTTTGGTTAGTGACATTGTCATTCTCAACGTGCGAAATATTGTATATTTAAACAAAGCCCCAGATATAGACTCATTTGTTTGATACAAAAAAAATGTATGAGCAATTACAAGTTTTTTTTTCTTAATTTGTTCAAATAATACAAATTATTTCAAAGTTTGTCCCAGCGCCATAATAAAATAAAATTCGTTAAAGCTAAAACGTTCGACTTTATTCTTAGTTTATAAATATTCATATCAATTTAACTCCTTCGAACTTCCGAGGAAATTTAAACGTAAAATATTCAACTGCAAATTGTTAGCGCGCGGCCTAAGATTGGTATCGCTGTGTGGAAGCACTCAATACTCCAATGTTGGTATTTCTAAAGGAATATAAGAATCTCTTTGATATTAAATTAAATACGAGTAAATAAAGAAGATAGAATAAAGTATTATGGATTACGTTCCTATTTCAAACTCTTAGGGTTAGTGGCCCCGACTTACTTTAACAATAACAAACATGATAAGTCATCATTATCATCATCAGCCCTTTTACGTCCCCACTGCAGGGGCTCAGGCCTTCCTTATGGATGGTTAAGGAGGATGGGCCATGACCCTCCACGCTGGCCCAATGCGGATTGGAAGGTATTAACGACTGCAAATGCAGCCGGGACTAACGGCTTAACGTGCCTTCCGAAGCACGGAGTAGCCCGAGATAATAATTTTTGGTCACCCATCCCGTGACCGACCCTTGCGAAAGTTGCTTAACGACAACGATCGCGAGCCGCGGCGCTACGCAACCGAGCTACTCATGATAAGTACAGGTTAGCAAATAATAAATTTGGCAATGATTGCAAGACGTCAAAACTTTTACAGTTAACCGCCTAAATTTTGCAGGATGGCGCGGCGCATTCCACAGTCAATGCCAAAGTTAGCGTGACAGATATTATCAAATTTGACATGAACCTTAACTGCAACTATGGTGCAACCGAGACTTGACTACGTATTGATATAAATTTCCGTAAGATCAATTCGAGAATGTAAATTTTAAAATTACAACGATTTGTCCTATATCGTGGAAAGGTTCCCAAAAACTATGTTAAATTACACGCCAAAACTTTATCTTTATCATTTTCAATTTACCATTTAATATATCTTTAGTGATATCAATTTGAAACTACGTAGTATAGTTAAATGAACCTATTATTATATAGGTACTACTAACAGTCTAACTAATTACAGTCCTCTGGTCAACTAGCCAAACGCAACATAGCATAAGAATGTAGTTCAACCGAATTTGAGTGCTTAAAATAAATAAAAGTGCTTAAAAAATAAAAGTCAGGTTGACTTTGATTAATAGAACACATCTTAGACTAGACTCCACCTCACTAATAATTATGATCGAAACCCTGTAAGATTTTAAGCAAGTTTAATCTTTCCAGCGATAGTAGACCTCTCAGAGTCCAATGGAGCTGAAATTCAAAATATATTTTTAGTTCTGGTAGCAATGCGAGTATATATGTAAGCATAAACATTTATAATAAAAAACATTACGCTTTTTCATAAAAACATAACCATACACTAATATAAACTAAAAAAATTGCGATAATTACGCATTATCTCAAAATGACACAAAAAATATGAAAGCAAAGGCTTATAGAATATAATCCTACTAATATTATAAATGTGAAAGTTCCTTTGTTTGGATGTTTGTCCGACAATTACGCCGAAACTACTGAACTTATTTTTATGAAGCTGCTGACTTAGACAATTGGATACTTTTTATCCCACTAAACATTTGTCTAGGTACCAATATAAAAAAACTTATTTTATTGAGTCTATTTTAATGATGTTGTAAGATGTGGTTTATAAAAGCTGATCTCTGAATTAAACAAATACATAAGTTTTTGCATGATTTAGAACCAATGGGAATATAATAATGAGCCAAATGTGTACAAAAGTGAGGGTATTCCAATCGAATAATATAAAAAAGTCTGTCGGCTAACGGACCGATATTAGGACGTGTAAAAGGAGAATATACAGTTTATCTGCGCCGTATGTTCGCGACTTTTTTATGACGTCCCGTGCATATGCGTTATTGGTGGGGATTTATGCGGATGCTTTAATTCCATTCCGTTTGTGTTATTTTTTCTGATAGCTTACTTTTTTCGGTGCAATTTGTGTTTTCCTATTTTGGTTTTTATTAGCGAGATAGTATTGCAGCGATTTGTTATTATTTTATTTAAGCGCAATTTTACGATTACTATACAATTAGATTAAATATTATATTACTCACGCCTTGTAATACCGCCTGATAATACTGTCATTAGTTTAAAGCGACATTACCGATAAAATTTGACATTAATTAAATATTAAAAACGTCATTAAGCCTTAATGGACGTTTGTGTAACTGACCGTTAGTACATTAATTGAAAAATTAATGTCGTCATTAAACTTCGATGAACATTTGTGCAACTGATTGTAATTCATGTAATGTTTTTGAATGTATTGAATGGGCCTATCGCATATTTGCTTTTATTTTTAATGAAATGCATCCTGAAATATCACTACAACCTTTAATGTTTGCTTTTAATATTATGGGACAACAATGAAAATTAAACGACGTCGCCATGATGTCATCGTAATTAAATTGATTTGCTGTTATTTTATAAACTTTACGTTGCATAATATAAATTCTCACTGTCTTACAACAATTAAAAATGAACCTTATTTGCAATCACATTACGAAGTTAAAATCATATTTTAAGTTTTGATAACGTCAAATGTTGAAATCGAACAAACCAGAAGCGATTATGTTCAGAACTATAATAGACTTTAAGTTTACTAGAGATAAGGATTATAATACACGGTCAATACAATAGTATTATCTCGTACGTTACGCTAAAATGGTTTGGGCAAATATTCATTGGATGCAAATCCGAACGGAATTAGAAAATGGTTATACAGTACTCCTGTTACATTGTTTCATTCGTATTGTTTCATTGGAAAAATAACATGGAATTGTTTAATCAAATAGTAACGAAACAAATAGTATGCATGATGATTATTGTAAACGGAAATATTATTATATTATTAAAAATTTTAAAAAAATACCAACACATTAAAAACATATCATTATCAAAAGCGATGGTGTAAAATTAAAGTAATTAGGTAATGCTGGAAAGTGAAAAATGATGTCTCAAAGTCAATAGGACCGACATCCTCACCACGAACAGAATGGTACATCACTTTCGCAAGGAGAATAGCGACATTTGATGTAGACAAAGCGTTCCTTGAAATTGTGATACTGGCCTGAACCCTGGACTGTTATACTGTGTTACTAATGGCTGAAACTTAAATTTTGTCATAATAATAATGAAAACATTGAAACTTTAGCCGAAAAAAAACAAAGAGTTTTTCAAATTTACAACGCCACCGCACCAAATCCAGTCTTATCAACGAAAAAATACACCGTTTCAAATTTTACTTCACAAAAAACTCCTGTCATTGTTTCCAGAGCCACATTCAGGGTCAAGGGGTCTATTATGTAATAGATCTGTAAGGACAGTGTCGAAATAACCCTTCTACAATTGTATCTCAAAAAACTCCTCTTGTTTTATTTCATTTGGAACTATTGGTGATAATTTTTCTAGTGTACGTATTCTAGTACACTATATCTGATAATTGAACCACAGGTTATGAAGTGACTTAAGAATATTTTCATAATATGAACATATAAGTTTAGTTTTGATCACTTACTCTGTTAGAAATGTAAAGAGCTTTTATAGTGTATGTGACTAAGTGTTTTTTGGTGGGAAATTATTCCTTATGAGTATAGCAAAACTCTGAAGTTGAAAAGTGTGAAAAAAAATATAATTCAGAAATTATGAATAACTTACCTCAAGATTTCTTAAAGTTCAACCTCCGAGGGAGTGAAAAGGGGGGTAAAGCTTATATGGTGTTTCGTCAGGTTTGAAGTTAAGAACATGAAACATTAGAAGAGTAAATATCTATTTCATTGGTGAGAAAATTCAACTCATAAGGGGTTCAAGTAACGGTTAGATGTTTGTATGGAAGTCCGCCAGTTTTGATGTTAGAGACAACTTTATTTTTCCGCCACTCATTTTAAACTTGTAAATAGAAGAAAGTGACGACAAATATGAAATAATTATATCATTCCTTTTTTAAATTATTCCTAATATGGGAGTATTTGTCTCGTGTCGATAAAATCCGGAAACTAGCGATGGGTTTCCGGATTGACTTGGCTCATTTTATTTTATAATAATTTATAAATTCAGTATTGTAATTTAGATATCCCAGCGAGGGTATACCGCAGCAGGTTCTACATAAAAAGTCTAATCATTCGAGTTTTCTCGTATCCAGAATAGACCTCCACGGTCAGTACAGAGTCGCTGCGGCGCTCGAATTAACATTTTTATATTCTCATTTGCATACAGTCCGTGATAAGTCAGTGAATTGTAATTTATGAAGGGTTTCTTTGCAAGTGATTCGGTTGGCGGTCCACAAAGCGTGCCGTGTGTCAAAAATGTAAACCCGTTTACGAAATAATTTGTGTGAACGTAACTCGAATATTTCATGTAATGGATCCGCTATAAATAAATTGTATTTACTTATTATACGTAATAAAATTAATTGATATGTATTATTATTTCGTTCCGGGTTTGCACAGATGCAATGAGGATAGATACCTGCGGAAGTATTCCTATTACCTTCTAACTTCTAATAAAATTACAAAAAGCAGTTATTTAGACAAAGTAGTGAGACAAAATAATTTTTCAAGCCTCCGTTTTTTTTTTAATTTGTCGTAGTTGGATTATAAGTAATTTAGTGAAATACTTATTTAAAATTAATTAATAAAATTTAAAGGTGAAAAATCCAAATAATGACTTAAGAACGCCGTCTCGTGGCAGTTTTAACTAAAAAAAACCTCTTATGATATTGATATTCTACTAATATTTCATATGTCTTATTATATATTTATCATTTTCAGATGCCGCTCGAACAGCAAATGATTGGCGAACATCCTTCGAGCATGTTCTAACACAGCCAACCAATTATAATCAATCTCCGCACCATCAATCATTTGGGGCCCACTAATTCGGCGCACATCGTAAATTTTCTCGATTGTTCGGGCTCAGCAATCCTAGCGAGTAACACCGATTCTGATTCATCGATACGCCCAATACCGATCGGTTACGGTATCATCGTTTAAAGACATTTCCATTTGTCTGTGTCACGTCTTTTCTCGATGCAGTTCGGATGATAAAAAGAAAAACTTTCGAAACCGGTGAAAACTTTCTGTCGTTTTGTTCATGTATTGAACTACAACAAGGATGGCAAAAATAAAAAACCGACTAAGTACGAACGGACCCATGCGCGAGGGTACCGTAGCATTTAAAAAACGCAAATCACCTTTCTTGTATGGGAACTCCTTAAATATTTATTGTATTATATTTTTTAGTATTTGTTGTTTTAGCGGCAACATATCATATGTGAAAATTTCAGCTGTCTTACTTTCTTGTTTCACAGGTACAATCTGGAGGTACGGGTACAGATGGAGAGATGGATGGATTGATTCAAACTTTATAACTTTATATAAGAGTATAACAAAACTCTGAATTTTAAAAGTATGGGAACCCTTTAAATATTTATTGCATTATATTTTTTAGTATTTGTTGTTTTAGCGGCAACCATTTGTAAAAAATGACAGAATGTACTCATGATCTTTCTTGGCTCATGAGTACATTCTGGTGACAGACGGACAGAGGGATTGACAGTCTTAGTAATAGGGTCCCGTTTTACCCTTAGGGTATGAGGCCCTAAAACTACTGAAACTACTTAAATAAATGTAAAAACAATAGACACTTATAAAGGTGTATCCACAAACAATCGCTTACTTTCAAATGGTTATGTACAAAGAAATAATGTCCAATTAAACTGCAATTGAAAATGACAAACCAATATAATATGTATTCATAAGCTTTATGACACATTCAAAATGTGAATTTGTCATGCCTAAAGATTTTAAGACATGAGACGTAAAAAACTGTAACTACGTAAGTAAATATACCTTTTGACAAAAAAAATTACAGGTGCAAAAAATAAAAATTAGATATTATTCTAAATCAAATCCAATCTGGTACGCAATTATTTAAACCAATAACGGGGTAAAAAAAATCGCCTACTGCAAAGCGTAATTGAATGTGTGGGGTTTACGAGACATTCGTTTTGGGACCCACTGGTTGATTAGAGTCTCCACGCTGTAATGATGCGGAGGATAAAATAAATAAATGTAATACAATAACACTTCCCTTTCTGATATTCCAAGTCAAATTGCTAAAGAACTTGTATAACGAAGATCTGAGACGTATAAGGTACCACAAAACCCGGGCTAAAGACAATATAGAGATATTTATTTTTTAAATTGGTATGACTGTAAATTGTACCAGCCCCGGGTTCAAAGAGAAAGCGACACTTTAAAACTGAATATGGTATTTACATAAAATAAATAAAAGTTATACAAAATCATATCACATTGCTCAAATCCCGGCGTGCGAACCACTCAGCCACGGAGTAATAGCCAAGTGGCTGCGCAAATTTACATAAGGATAATATTTTAGAAAATGCAAAATATTTATGATAACTTAATGAACTGATAGCCTGTAGGTTAATAAGTCAAGTTCTTGTTCTCAACAAATGATATTTCTGTACTGAATTTTGTCTACACATAACGTTTTTATTTCTTCACTTGATTTCAAAACTTAATAATAATAATAATAATATACTTTATTGCACTCAATATGATACAATGTTTACAGGAGCTTATTATTTAAAAACATTGAGTAAACAAATGGCGGCCTTATTGCTTAACAGCAATTTCTTCCAGGCAACCTATGGTGAAACTAGATAACAAATATAGATACTGTGCGGAGTGGGTGCAATATTGAGAAGGATAAATACATTAATAGCGTTAATATATTATAACAAATAAAAAATTCTGAACTCTTTTCTGAATTTACCTTAATATTAGGTAAATTCAGAAAAGAGTTCAGAATTTTTTATCTTTCATAAATATACACGCACATCAGCATCATCATCTATATCACCATAAAATTCATCAGTTTATAATTTGCCTAATTCATGTCATGTCATACTATCACATGTTGAATACTCGTAGACCATGGTCACCCCATCAAAAGGGGCGGCCATTTGTATGGTCCGTGCAAAAATCCGAAATGGAACATAAACGCTTGCAAATTGTGATGGCAGCCAGCGGCGACTCTCTTGATCTGCGCTTACACACAAATGTTTCAACCGAAAGTGAAGGGCTACGAAATACAGTCAAACAATATTTGAATAATAAATTTCATTAGTAATAAATCATCTAGATTACAATGACTTAGTTTTAAAAAGTAAGTCGACTTTCTGCTTAATTCTATTGTGATGCTGTACAAGAATAAAATTGTCTTACAATATTCTCATAGGGTCTACAAAGCAGTTACTAACTGTTTTCTCACGGCTTTTTGATTGTTTTCCCAAACAATCATGTAGTGTAGTACAGATTTCTTGAACTCGCATGATATAGATTCAAGAATGAATTATCCCCTAGAAAAAAAAACTTATTCCTCCAAAATTCAATAAAAAAGGAATGAGTTATTGGGTATTTTCACGTTATCACGAAATGTAAATTTCATTTATCTCACCGTAATTTATTAAAAAATGTGTTTGTTCTTAGGTTAATCAATTTTATTGATTCCATCAGTTATTTGGTAAGCGGAGTGAACTGCGCAGAATAAATAAAAGTTTCTTCTGAAACCGAATCGAAATTCCGGAAAAAAGCCACTACGGGAAAATATATATACGAAACGCCGGTGTTTTACGAGTTACAGCCACAGTTAATCGAAATGTAGCAGTGTGGATTGATTGAAATGGACCAAAACGTTATAGGATGCTGTGAACAATTTATCAGATTATATTTTAAAAATAAATAGTTTTACAACCGGGTACTGAGCTTGCAATTAATATTTGCTAGAAATATCAAATGAACGAACCAATTCTTATGATATTTTCTACATATGAGGACTCATCATGAATCATGATAAACTTTTAGTTTATAAATAACTAGCTGTTCACGATCGGATTTCTATTTCCAAAGGTTACCTCTGACAAAAAAAAATAGTAAAGACTAAGATATTGTGTCTTGGGGGAAATTCGCGAGGAGTTCGATGGCGCATTGGTTAGTGCGTTTATAGAATGGGTTATTAAAATTTTATTTCTCCATGCTTCGGAAGGCACGTTTCTTTATTAGTCTCAGCAGCATCTGATTTCGATTACATACACCAAAATCCACAAGGCCCACGGGGAGGTTTATGGCTTATAGCCTCGTTTGATTCAATCCATAGGAAAAGTCTGCAGGGGAACGTTGATAGGCTGACGTTTATATTGCGATTGTAAATATATAATACGAGACATATGAGTATACAAAAATAAGTATTGTTAGCCACCACAACCCAAGCCCCGACCAGTGATATTGTTAGTTTGAAAAAATCTTCTATATTGAACCAGAGCGGCTCACACGTCGGTTTCATAACGACACTTTGAGTCCAGCGTGTGAGCTACTCAACCAAACTAAAACTTTTTACAGTTTTGGTAAAAAATAAAACTTTTTTTTTGTGCCGTACGGGGAATGCATTATGCACTGTCCCCAACAGATGGTAAAGATGTGTGAGACCTTCCTAACTCAAGGATCCATCCGAAACTTAGTTAACACGACGTCATTAAGGCAGAGTCAATATGACCCTGCACATTTTGATACGAAGAATTGTTTATAAATAATTGCCGCTCATAACCGTCTGTCTCAGTAGCTAGAGCTAAGTATCAGCCCTTCCCTTTACATACCTTACTTCAGTTGTCTATCGCACGTACAAGGAGCAAACATGTGTTTATATCTGCGACTGGTTTAACATGACCTACCAAAATGGTGACGTTGCTCCTTTGTGCCTTGTATTTTTTTCGTTTTGTTTAGTTTTACTTATTTTCGGAGTAAATTTGGTTGATTGGTGGCGTAGACGATAAGCACCGCGACCTGCTATGTTTGTTGCTAAGCAACTTTCACAATGCGCCACCACGGGATGGGTGACCAAAAAATTATTATCTTGAGCTATTCCGTGCTTCGGAAGGCACGTTAAGCCGTTGATCCCGGCTACATTTGCTGTCATTAAAACCCTACAATCCACACAAGCGTAGAGAGTTTTGGTTCAAGGGGGACGAGTCATCCATAAGTAAGGCTTGAATTTCTGCAGCGGGAAAGTAAAAGGGTTGATGATGATGATGGAGAATATTATATTATTACTAGGACAAATATAAAAAATTACAGTTTTAAAAAAGTCTTTGTGAACCAAATTATTTCTTTACGTAAATTTTCTATCTGTTGTTTCTGTGACTAATATGTTTTCCAATGGTAATAAGAATAAGTAGTATAGATTTGATTTATGTAGGGATTTTTCTAGAAACAATATAATTTTGAGTCCAGTCCATACCATACAGTTATTATTATAAATATTGAATGTTATTTATTTTAGGCAAAATTGTGATATTCGTATCTAGGGTCACAATGACCCACCTCAACGTTGGTGCTAATTTTTCCACCCCAATGATTCCGGGTTAATATTTCGGAAGGCGTACCTATTAATACCCCAAGCTAACCCCCTCCCCCCATCGATGCACTCTCACTTTTGGAGGAAGGGCCTGAGATTCAAAAAGACAGCTCCATAACCTGTCCTCGTTCAGGTTAAAGATCACCCAAACGACATGGCGCTAAAGATAAAAGAAAAACGACTTGAATAAACAATTCAATCGGAGAATATTTATACTTTTGAAAGGTGTACTACTGTAAACTCCACTCACTGTGGCAGTAGGCCCGGCGCTAATCTCTTAACTCTTGGTTCGGAAACAATAAAACCTCACGTTGAAATCTCACGTGAAAATATTTGGTGCTCTCCACTGGAAAAAAGCACGAGCAAACCAAATTGTGGCGGGGATATTATCACCTGTATATTACTTTCAAATGTTTTCAGTTACTTAAAATATATAACAGTTTCTGAATTCTTTAAATTCCGATTCTAATCTGCTTTCTTAACCATACAATAGAATTTAATATGTAAAACAATTTTCTGCTTATTAAATACGTTACTTTCCCTAAAATAATAATAGATGTTTTATTGCTTTTTTTAAACCATATTGGTATATGATGATGAGTGCAACATTTAAGAAGAATCGTTCATGTAATTCGGATCAATCTATAAGAGTCTCACTACAAAATTTTTCTATCGTATCTATCATTTCATTGAATCTTCGTAATTTTTGTAAGGAGTCACCTTAAAAAAACCTTAGCAAAAGCAAAACCAGTCAACAATTGTCCAAGATATTTCTGAACAATAAAAATAGATACTATCACATCGAATTTGAACCTATTTTTAAGGATGATTAGAAATATTTTCAATTCCGAAAATCTAATCTTTTTTAAATTTACATAAACATAAATCTATTTACACAACTTGTAGCAGCTCAATAGTTTCAGCGCATTCGGAGCACGATGCGTAGTTTAAGCAGTTTTTGCAAACGCCGATCATGGGATGAGTAACCATATTTTTTCATAATGCATGGGAAATGCTCCTTTTGCCTCAAATCGGGACTATCCTGCGTTGCCCTAAAAAGGGCAGATTAGTGTGAGTGGCCTACCTGGCAAAACCCGTTGCGGTTCACTGTTCTGAGCTCTCCTGGTAGGTTATAATCCGTTCTCCATATTTAATTTCATCCACAGGAATAACCTGTACCCCAGCAGTGAGAGCACAGGCTGATGGTAGCGAAGTTAATTTATAACAATATAAATCAAACGACTTATAAATTATAACCTCAATGAGTAGTAGTTGATCTCATGACAACCAGTTTCGTACATAGAGTAACACCTTAGGCTAACACAAAAGGTCTTTCTCCAATCGATATTAAGTCTTCACATTTTAATAGTTAAATTTGCCTACAGTAATAACTCGATTTTATGTTCACCTGGCACCTGACCACATCGGGAATGGGGACAGTAAATGTTTATTAATGAAACAGGTATCGATCTATATACTGAGTTGGAATGATATCTTTATTTCAGGGAGCAAAGTTCTTAGTTAATTGAAGAAATAAAATTCTAGTCTTATATTCTAGTCTTATTAAATTATCGTTTTCAGCCATATCACAACATATTATAATTTCCAGTCATAGGAGTAAAGTAATAGTATTAGTTTATAATTTTTTACAATTATAATATCAATTAAATTTTAGATATATCTGGTGAACCAAAAGTGAAAGTTAAGTACCTAATTGCGATGTGCTTAAACTGGAAAGATCACGTTTGGTGATTTGATCAATATAAATGAAATAAATAAAACTAACGATTTGGCTAACCAGATACCATGTCATATTAATTCAAGATAATTATGCCGAGACGTAGCGTATATATGTAGTTCCGTGTACGCAAACTTGATGGTGCTATTTAAGTTCAACATCGAAAAGGAATTATACCATACTTGGGCAAAACGATTATTCGATAATTTTTTTCTCAGTTCCATTACTAAGCATTCAAAGCCCGGATACATAATATTTTCATTCACTTTGCATGCAAATGAAACCACCGAAAGCAAATAGCTCACGTGTTTTGATATGGATATAAACGTATGTGAGAGTTACTCCGCCGATCCGATCGAAAACAAAGGAAATAATATAGGTTAAAAGTCGATACATTATTATATTTTACCAAATTTAATAAATATATAAAACGAGCCTTAAGTAGTCTGAGATGGTACTCGATGCCATGATTTTTATTATTTTCAGGTGGATTTTTTAAGCATTTTTCATTAAGTTGTTACATTTTGCAAAAATAAATAATAATGTAGTAGTAGGTGTTCTTATCTCTTTATGTCAAGTTACTAATTTATTGCTTTCATAAATCCTATTCGACTGATTTGAACAAACGGCCAGTCAACATTGCCCATATGATGCAGCTGAGGTCGACATCTTGTACCAGGTAGATATCCAATACAAGGTAGAGATCTAGTCAAAAAGTTTTCATCATATTTTTTTTCATCTCTCACCAGACGACAGATTACTCGAAATAATAAGACTACTCTATATAACAGGTAAGGGCAACCTTGGACATGTTGTGGGCCAAACTTTAGTATGCAAATACGTTCGCGGGCTGCGTTTAAAAGTAGTACATTTTAAAGTAGTGCTCATAATTTTTTGCGATAGATATCAGACATGAAATAATACGACAATGTTATTATAAATTAGGTTTTTCGAAATGCCCCGTAGACCGGCTGTTGCCTACCGTAGTTATTATAAGACAAATATTAAATCTTGATAATATTAATCGAAATTCATATTGAATCAACAAAATTAACAGCGTCTTCAAGTTAAATAATAATGAATGTTATAATTTAATTTATAATAAAGCTTTATTTGCTCCACAAACTTTTTAAAACGATTTCTTTAATTTTATTTCTGTTGCTTTCTGGTTTATTTGTTTTGTTTGTTTTAGTATATTTAATCTTAAACAGTTATAATTTTAATGTGTTGTTGGAAACGCAAATAAAGTTTTATTATTATTATTTCTTTAGCATAATCATAAACATAAAAGTTTGTAGGAGACTGACATATAAACTAGAAAAATAAATTTCTTGTACTTTAAAATATGATGTAGATTTTTCATTTTCGTTTACAGTTCACTTTTTTCTTTATTCAAAACTTCCCATTACCAAAGGTGAAAGGATTTTCATGTATTTAATAGAGTCAAACGTTTTTTGCGGAAGTCCATTGATATTGAAGAAATTTATTTGATTGTTACCCCATGCATTCTACACGTGTAGAGTGGTGGTTTTGCGAGATTTGTTGCCGTTTGTACACGTGAATTTGTGTGCGTGCAGTACACAGTAGGTCTTGTGGGTGCTGGCTGGGTGTGGACGGTGCTACATATCACAATTTCACGATTATAGGATACTCATGAACGGATAATAATTTCCGAAGATTAATCTAAACAACTTAAAAACTTAAAAACGGAAACTTTACCTCTTTATTATATTAGTATTGATAAAGTTGATATTCCTTATATGCCATTGCGGTTTTCTTGGGCATGTAATTCTTCATAGAAAAAAGCTTATATGCCTACATTCACGTGTAATTTCCGTTGTAATCCGAGTACCATGGGCACGGTAGGCAACCGTAGCGGCGGCTCCTTGATCTCAGATAGTCGTATAGCGTTTGCTTGCATGCGGCCAGAACGTTGCATGCAACTTCTAACAGGCCACGACTATGGGCAACATACGGAAGCAAATTGTGACGAGCAAACTTCAAAGTTGTTATTAAATATAATATATAAACATAAAATTAATATTATGTAATAATACAATAGTTAGAACAGATTTTTATCACTATCGAAAGTTTAAATATTTGTAAGAATATTTTTTCGGCTGTTTGGGTGGATTGCCCATTTGTAGTAGCGAAAAAGTGCTTGAAAAATTCGTCAGTTCTGTAACGTCCTGGGTAGCTCAGTGGTTAGAGCAGAGACCCGGATTGCGAAAGGTCATGAGTTCGAGTCCCAGCTCAGAGAGCCAGGGACAAAGTAGATTTTTAAGCATTTTTCATTAAGAATGTTTTTCAGTATTGCATGAATGCAAAATTGATCAAATATAATAAATATTATATTGATTATTATTATGTGCCTGAATATTAGCACTGTTACATAAGAGACTAAGTTAAGACGGCTTTTTCGTGTTGATTATTAACGAAACTAACAAATATTAACTTTTATAGAAACCTACTATAGTACAAAATTTTTCACGCAACGTTATATCTTCTTCATCAATAATAAGTTTGTGGCGCTATCCGCTCCATTTTATACTTGGGCAACCGCCCTACAATTTGACGGAAAAACGCTCCGCTTATGCACTTTAGACCAGTGGCAATGACTGACGTCTCGTATTACGTCGCTCGCCGGGCGTATGCGCATCCTTGTCGCACGCGCTCGCTTTGTGATAATGCTTGCTTGCTAGCGTCGTCGCGCCGTCGGTCGGCTGAACAACTACTACTCTGCTTATAGCTTTGCTTGCGTACGACCGTCATTTCCCTAATATTTTAATAATTTGTATATTTTTACTAATTCATATAATTCTTTTCATGTAATTCGATTCTATTCTTTGTGCAATTAATATATCCTTCATTCTTAGTGCTTCTGCTTCTTTTCTTTCCTGTGAACTGTATCGTTTTGTGCTGTCTAAATTGAACATTATTTTCGGTTCGACTTACAAACTTAATGTAGGATTGTCCCATCAAATATTCTACAAGTTTTTAAAGCTTTATTTAACCCCTATAGAATTTCTATAAATAGTTCACCGCTAAAATGTGAAATCATAAAATTTTCTAGAAAATACACAAAATTACCCCAACCATTTTCTCTTTTGTTGTTGTAATTTTACTCACACTTTGTTGTGACGATATAACGTGAGTCTCTGTAGCTGGGAAAAAAATAATCATAATGGTTTCTAAGTAATTAATTTAAAACCGTTAATGTCAGCAAATAGTCAATCTCTGTCCCTTTCTGTCTCATTGCCATGCGGATTTAGATGGACGGGAACAGTCTGTTGTACATTATATGTATCATAAGTTCGTTGCAATTTAACCCCGTATATGCGGCATCCGCTATCAGCACCGATGACGAGACCCGCCGTCGTTCAATCGACTTATAATCAAACATTGATAGCGTCTACCATGTAAATTCCCATGAAATTACCGAGATAATACGTTGAAAACCTTCACTTTGAAGTGCACTGTGGAAATAACCAAGCATTAGATACAATACGGCGAGTGATATTTAGTTTCTTGAAATCAGGTATATATAAGTGAAGCTTTAAGTTCTTGGGGTTTATAGGTCTGAAATGCAAATATTTATAGTTGTAAGGCATCTGTTGTAAATACTTAATGGAAAACAGAATAATTTATATATTTAAGGGGCTCCCGTATGTGCAGTTTTTCATAAATAATTGTCAGGAAGCAATTGGCCTGTTTTAAATTAAAGTCAGGTTGTAGTACGTAGCTAACTTGCATATTAATTCGCATCAATCATAGAAAACGTGAAGCATAATAAATTATTTATAGAAAAATTAAAACAAAGATATCTGTAGAAAAAAGAAACTTCCTGAAAATTTAAATATTAAATAAAAAAACGTAATAATTTTAGTTACGACTTTAATTACATTTCGGTATTCAAAATACCCGCGTGCTCCCTAAGGAACCGATTAGTGAGATAAAAGTCCGTTTACCAAATTTCATCAAAATCCTTTCAGTACTTTTTTGTATAGTAACAAGCATCCAAAGTTTCGCCTACATGATTAGTAGTAAGATAGAGCAATAATATAAATACGTGTATTTTTGATTGTTTCTAAGGGAAAAATTCTTTTGAAATACTACATCATACGGTTATAATTAACGAGGGCGAAGTCGCGGAAAAATAACTAGAGCAATATAATGGAAAATTTTGGAATCATTTTTTTTTTATGGTATAGGGGGCAGACGAGCAGACGGATCACCTGATGGTAAGTGATTACCGTCGCCCATGGACACCAGCAACACCAGAGGGACTACAAGAGCGCTGCCGGCCTTTGAGGGACGAATATGATCATAGAGAGGGAAGGGTTGAGGGGAAGAGGGAAGGGAATAGGGAGGGGTTGGGCCTCCGGTACCCTCACTCACACGACGAAACACAACGCAAGCGTTGCTTCACGTCGGTTTTCCGTAAGGCCGTGGTGTCACTCCGGTCGAGCAGGCCCATTGATGCCGAAGCGTGGCTCTCCCACTTATAAAATCTGTGCACAAAACGAGAAAAATAACCCTGTGGCTTTAGTACTGTCGTTATAATAGAACATATTTACGAAGACTTATTAAAGTATTAGAATTGATAATTTAAATGAATAAAAAGCCGTACATTCATACGTAAGGGCTTTAACAAACAGTAAAAAAACTTCTTGAATTTAACTTGACACACAAAAGTATTCCACAGCAATCAACAGGCAAACAATACTTTTTATTAGTTTACTGATGTCTTCCCCTACACGAACAGGAGACGTCTTGTTATTTATACGCTATATACTATACATAGGGTGTGAAATATAATTCACTTGGCTGAAAGCCCTCGAGGGCTCTTAGGTCTCAGCTGGCAAGACGTTTTCTCTGCCCGAGACGCGCTAAAAAGCACATAAGCCGATTGTTAAGGCTGAAACTCAAGTTACAGCCGGAGAGCATGCTCGAGTGGAGAATGCTAGGGAATTATTGTTCACATTCTACAACATTAAAATCTGGATCCTCTTACATCTTTAATGGTCTATGCGAATGTAAAAATAAAAAAATATACAACACACAAATATACTTTGATTGTTTTTAATCGGACTGATGTTGAATTTCTTTTTTATTTTTTAGTTCACCATCTTATATAATTATTTATATTACGTGAAAAAACATATACAAAATTTAAGCTGCTTTGTCTTGACATTTGTGAATTTATTTAGACTGACTATCTAAAGTTTACGATCGTGGCTTAAGTGCTTAGAGCAGTCGCCCGGATAGCGTCAGATTATGAGTTCGTAATCCAGAATTGCTTCACATCATCATGAAATTTCTAATGTATTTTTTTTCTTTAAAATAAATAAATAAAACTGTCTAATTACTACAATCGATTTTAAAAATCTTTACAATATTATCGAACATCGATAAAAATTCAAAATTGATTGCTGTTCTGTTTAGTAAGCTTCACTTGAATCAATTTTCTTTCTGTGACTCATTTACATTGGTCGGTAATGAAGTTATCGACCGTTACCGGTAATTTTGATTAATACATATGAAATTGGTTCATCCGGCGCCTTCGGCTACAGTTTTCATATTTCGCTCTGTAAAACTGTTTCATACCTAATAGAATATGATATTAAATAATGTAATTTTTGTATATTTTTTTGTACCTTGAGGGTACAAAAAAATATACTAAAATTGAATTAATGAGGGTACGAACACTTTTTGGAGAGTAGGTCTCCAAGACTCATCAAGTAGACTTGCCCAGACGGGTCTATGAAGGAGAATCCCAACATAACCATATACGCTACGGTATGTCGGCGGCATACATATTCCCATCGATGAAAAAGAGAGCTGCGGTAACTTTTAAGAGCTCTGCTTGGTTATAGGAAGATAGCTAGTTCAAGTACAAGCTGTTTATTGCGAAAGCAAAGCAAGCGATACAGCCATGGAAGAGCGGTACAATTACAGTGGAAGTCACTATTGTATTGATTTCGGTGACATTGGCTTCAATCAAAATGCACTCAGTGTTTATCACTGTATTGTAAACTATACAGGATTTATGTACAATACGAGTGCATATCCGACGCGCTCATAGTATAATATTGAATTTCAAGTGCATTTTGATCAAAACCAATGCTAAACAAAACGAAGAGAAAGTTACATGGTAGACCAGACAACCAGTCGTTAAAAGGGGTCGGCTCCATATTTATCTTAGGGTTTCCAAAAAACATTGAATAGTGATTTTTCTATAACTTAGACCAACGGTCGAGCTAAGGACAGCGCGGAGGGCTCTCAGGCGACTAGTGTATCGCGAGTAGTTGAGATTTACGAGCCGGTTCGATGCTCGACTAAGCCCCGATTTAATTCTGAAGGTCATATCGGTTACCAATTGTAACATCTGAATAATGTAAAAGTGAATTATTTTAAAGATAATTTTACATATACCCTGTTGATCATTGCTCTCGATCGACGATCGACGACTCGACGGAATATCTATACAAAGGGTAATATAACCCTTGATACGCCCAAATAACTAATCTTCTGTTAGATTTTCACTGACGCTAAATTTTCTTTATCTACTATTTTTTAGGGTTTAAATATTCACGTTAATGCTAAGCACGAAAAATGTTGCAGTTTAATATTCTAGTTATCGCGTATTTCGTTGAGAAAAATATCATAAATTACATAATTAACGTGATTAGATGAAACAAGATAAGCTGAAGATAATCTAATTAAGCTACGAACAATGTAACTAATACTACAGTGAACTAAGCAGCAGTACTGAACTATCTTGTAACGAGATATTCTAAACCTGTGTAATCACAGCATACTAGAGGTATATGAGATTTTATATCGTCGTCGTTTGGAAAATCTGTTAGGTAATATTAATAATATCTTCTTAATCTTTGCTTTTATCATTTAGGTTAAGCCCTAGTATTATTTTTATGCTATTTCACATGATTCTGAGTTGTCTCTTCCATTGCGTTGGCATAGAGGACGCTGTCACTCTTTTTATTATGTGTTTATTCTCTCGTCTCATCCCGTGTCATTACTATCGGTCGGTTTTCTTTCAGCTTATCGTTAAAAAGGGCAATTGTAAAAGGTTCTCTAGCATAATCATTACTAATTTTGCCTATTTTTGTTACTCATTCCGATCAACGTAGCATTCTCGTCTCGGTAATAAGCACTTGTTTATATGCTGCTCTTTTGTAAACGTTTCTCTTAACTTTGACGAGCGTACATTCATAGTGATCATTTGAATTATAGATTATATAAATTGAAACTCAAGTTTTAACCCAAAATATGTTTTTTTAGGAAGCTAATGCAAATCTAAAAACCCTTTTTCATTTTAGATTAAGATTTTTCAGAGATGGTATCAAAGATTGTTTGCGTAATAATCATTATTGATTATTATGAATAGTCATTTTGTTAACTATTATCTAACAAAAAAGTGTTAGACGATAAGTTTCTTTCGTGTCATTTTTAAACTCAAAGTAAGTTTCTAAATAAGTAAATTGGGCTTCGAACGAACCTAATTCAACTTTTTTCCTTTCGTAGTAGTCTTTCGAGTGGCATTGCATAGGTGCTCCAAAATATCCCAGTTTTTAACATCTTCAAAATATCGTTACTATACCCACCTCTATGAACGAACTGACATCTATCTCAAATGCATCACGTCGAATCGAAATAGAGAGTATATACTCTTTTTACTTATTGGCACATATGTGAGTCACTTTCTATTCGAGGATTTCACGGAACTTTTATAATGATTGCAATCAGTGAAATTTGTGTCTATGATTTTATTTTAAACCAAGCTCTGCTCAAGCTATAAGATTTGAGAATTTATGAGACAGAATTTAGGTAGTCATTTATTTTAATATGTGTTGCTGATCCCATTTTCGTGGATATTTTGCTTAGCTCCAGTCGATATTGTGAATATTCAATAGATAATGTGAATCGCACCTCACAATATAGACGCGTTATTCAAATTAACGACAGAATATTTCAAATTAACACAATTTAACGTTATAATTATAGGTGAAATTTAGCTGATATTATAGTTGCTAAAATCAAAATATCTTATCGAAAATGGGCCCTCATTAACACATTTTCGATTTTGTTATAAATATAAAATTAAATAACATTTGCATTGCTCTGATAATATCAGCTATTTGCTTGGTTTTGTGCGCCAATATCATACCATAATAATGAAATACTTATTCAAAGTTTATCTAACAACGGACCTGGAAATGAGATAATTTCAAAGTCCGTTGTTCATTGGTGATTTTTTTACACGTTTTCTTTAAAATAAATATCAAATAATAGTTTAAAATGGCGAAAAAGTATGAGGAGGGCTAGAATAATAAACAATGATGAAGTCGCCTCATCATGACTACGTTCTTAAGAGCGAGGCGTCTGAGAAGAATATCACACATACTGTACTCCAGAGGACTAGATAGAGACAATGATTTCCACCAATCTTCTAAAACAATTATGTTGTTTTTTTTTCAAAATAGGTAAATACTGTTTCCGTATCATATATTAATAACTAAGGTTACTTACTTGAGTAGCCCTCGCCCATCATAAGAAGAGCGGGGCCAATTCCGTAGGAGCTCAAAGCTTCCATTTGTGACGGAAGATGTTGGTGTTGCCTGTAAAGAAAATAATTAACATCATTAACTAGTATTGAAAAGATAAATCTATAGCGGACTGTGTCGATTACGTTCGTTTAAAAAACATACTAGCTTTCACCCACATGGATGAATAATTTTTAAACCTCAATTTAGGTGGTGGTATTTTTGAAAACAATATTTAAATTTCGATGCAAAAATGGATTAAAACAGAGACAAAGCCCTTGTTGCATTAGCTAGACTACATTAAATGCGTTTTAATGGCAACCCGCAAAATCGTCGCTCCAATTAAAATGCAAATTGCTCTCTATCGCGGTACGTCTTACGTTAGTTCAGACTAGTGATGAGCTACAAAAACTATTTCCGCCTTTATTATAAAATGAGAACGCACTTATGTACCAGAATTAATCAATTATCCGGTTTCTTTTGTCATTGTCAATATCCTATAAGCGACCAATGTTTTAAACCAAGTACTTACTTTAGTTAATCTTGCAATTATATTGCAGTCGCTTTGTTTTTCAAAGATTGGGAACACACACTTTTGAGTAATCAGTACGATTAATATCAATTTCGTGATATTAAATGGTTAATTTAATGGTGACAAAATTTTAAATTTTATTCTTATTCAGTAGTCTTGTATTAATTTTAGGTCGCTAACACCCGGTTTCTGAATTGAGAATATGAAGTGGAGACATCTCAAACCGTGCTACAGCCATTTAAACGTCATTTAAACAGGTTTTCATTACTAATTTATAATTTTATTAATTTAATTATCAATTGTTAGCGATTTGACAAACTAAGACTTTTTGCCAAATGAAAAGTAAAAGACTTAAGTTATTGAGAATAATCAGTTGAGATTTTGTGTTTCTCTGAATTCATAAATCGGCCTTAACTCTATTTAAATCTAGCATATTATGTAGTTATTATTTAACTAGCACCAGTTATTATTAAACTTCAAAAAAGGAGGAGTTTCCTGTTTCGCTGTATATTTATTATTTTGTGTGTGCAATCATTGTAGATTGATTTTCATACGTATTTATAGGTTACTTTATTTTAATACGAAAGTAATCAATAAGCTTTCGACTGACGCCATCAAATAAGTGATATTTTAATACAAAGAGAACAATTCGCACATCGATTACCGTTAATCGATAACTCGTTGCCATCCCGACACTAATCTCGAACTTATTGGAGGAAAACTTTTTGCAAAGATGAGTGCTATGAATAAAACATGGTTCCATCGTTCAGAGACGTCTTTGAGATTTTAATATTAAATATTATAATGATTTACATTAAAAGTCTTTTAATAATTTTAGATATAGAAGTGTCGTTTACAACAATTGTATTTAACGGGACTACAACGGAAATACTTTTGTTTACACAAAACATTATTGACAAAGAAAAGTTATAATAGTTATTTTATTTTATCAATTTTGCATATACAACTGTTCTTGAAATAAAGCAAAATTTGTTACTGAAGAAGTTATTTACTAACGAAACACAATACACTCGTATCATAAGAAATATTCTTTTTTTATACAAAACAGTGTGACCAGTATCATGACAAATAAATAATGCAATGTCTTCTATTAACAACAATGTTAACTTGAAAAATATTCTAATGAAAAATGCTTAAAAAATCCATTTTGTCCCTGGCACTCTGAGATGGGACTCGAACCCATGACCTTTCGCAATCCGGGCGACTGCTCTAACCACTGAGCTACCTAAGGCCTAACAGGACTGACGAATTCTTCAAGCACTTGTTACTTTTTCGCAACTACAGAGAGTATTTTCATGTATGTTCAGGCAATCAGGTTTCAGGTTAGATTTTTCAGGTTTTTTCTATATTGTCTAGGATGTTTCGCTATTTCTGAATTCCATAATACAAGTGCTTTAGCTACTTAATTTGATGATGTGAGCAATATATATATTGCCGTGTTATATTTATTTTCTTAATTCAATATTAAGAAAATAAAAAACACATTCATTAAATAAGCGTAGCGTAGTTTTATGTCCGTCTAAATGTTTATCATTTGTAACCCGTGTTTGTAACCTGTTAGGTAGTAACCTACCACCCGTTTCAAAGATTGCCTAGAAGAAAATGCTTTTAAATTAAGGTCGCCTTGTCTATATTGTAATTTACAACGAAGATTACATTCATTCATTACACCAAACAGATAAAAATAAAAAAAGAGTTACTAATTCATTATTTATAATTCAATTCACAAAATAACTACAGTTGCATTTTCAATTCAATTTTTCAACATTTTGAAAGCAAAATATTAAATTTAAATAGCTACATTAGACAGCACTTTATTACTTGAATAAAGAGAAGGGGTCTACGCCCTTAGCTGACTGAAATGTCACGGCATTTGAAGGTTTCTTACATGTTTTTTTACAGTTTATTACTCGTCTACCCGTCAACTCTAGTTTTATAGTTTCTTTAAACTTTGTTCGTGATGTGCAAGATAGTTTATTGCATCTTAAATATAAATTTGATGTCTTTATTCCATGTATGAGTTAAGTATACTGTTAACAATAGGATAGTAAAGTTAAGAATACTGATAGTAATAGAATAGTAAAGTTAAGATTACGTTTAATAATAGAACTGATATAAATAATAATAATAAGCTTTATTGCACAACAAAAGAGAATATCAGTTGAAATCTACAAAGATAATGTATTTCTGTTATTGCTATTGCATCATATCAGCCTGTTGCAGTCCACTGCTGGATGTAGGCCTCCTCAGAGTGCGCCACATAACACGATCTCCCGCTGTCTTCATCCAGTCACTGCCTGCCAACTTTCTGAGGTCGTCAGTCCATTTTGCCGGGGGGCGTCCAATACTACGTTTGCCATTTGGTCGTGGTCTCCATTCGAGAACCCATCTGCTCCATCTTACGTCGGTTCTGCAGATATGGCCAGCCCACTGACTCTGATGTGTCAGTGGACTACATTTCTGGATGCTATCCATCACTTTGGTGACCTCATTTCGGATTTTATCCCTCAGAGAGACTCCGAACATAGACCTTTCCATAGCTCACTGAGCGACATGTAGTCAGTGGGCCAACTTCACTGTCAAGTTCTACGTTTCTGCTCCATAGGTCATGACTGGTAGGACGCATTGATTGAATACCCGGGTCTTCAGGCATTGTGGCAGTGTGAACGAAAAGATATTACGCAGCTTTAAAAATACTTCCCAGCTTTCTACATACATCCCGAGACCCACACGTCTCTAGGAAGCATTGAAAGTGTGCAGCATTTTTTTGCAGATCCGGTTTCATCCTGCTATTATAACAAATAGAAAAATTATATATTTAAGGGGACTCCCGTTACAACGAACTTGATTTTTTGCTGTTCCCAGACTGTACCTCATGAATATTCAGTCAGTAAAGATTTTTACAGACAAACAAATACTTAACACATAATAAAATAAATATTTAACGGGGGTTCCTATACAATAAACTTGTTTTGCGTTTTTAGTAGATAATGGTAAGGTTTTGTAAAATAAGTTACTGTCTTAATTAGGTCCAGTAACTTTCTTTCCCTCATTCTTATTCAATAAAAAGATTTTCTGAACGAAAGGTGGATAAATGTTGGTTGATTCAAACTACTTTATGGGAGTTTACTCGAAGCTCGGTGGCGTAGTGAATAAGTGCTTTCGCAGAGATCGGTCACAGGATGGGTGACCAAGAAATCATAATCTCGAGCTACTCCGTGCTTTGGAAGGTACGTTAAGCGGCTCGTCCCAGCTGCATTTGCATTCGTTAAAACTTTCCAATCCAAAAGGGCTAATGACGAGTTGAAAAATGATAATTTCGATTTTGATCATACACGAATAAAATGAAATTAGTGATATTACAAGCCCGAAATGAGACAACAAGTTTGCGCGCTCAGGGTATCTAAATCGCGGCCGAACAAAAGCTCGAAACCTTTAAGATTCAACTCTTGTGTGCGGCGCAAAGTAATCGCGTTCTATCTGAAATTGAGTCTGTAAGTTTCGGCATGACACGTTATCGGATTTGTTCGGGCACGCGCTTGGAATGCGACGACTACTACCGCCTACACTAAAATTGCATCTTCGCCGTCTAGGTACTAAGTCACAGTGTAAAGAATTTAGATTGGCTTGAAAACTGCTAACTAAAAATAAATAAAAAGCCTTTTATTTCCTACTAAGTACTTAAAAAAACATTTAAATATCTATGAGTTAGTTATTTTTATCTAGTATATTTATATTGTTAGTTACATAATTCGTTTGTAGGAACCCCTCTACAGGTGAAAGCTTCCTCCACGGACATCCAATTGTCTCTATTCTGGGCTATCTCTATCTAGTTTGGACCCGTTATTCTTCTAATCTCGTCTTCCCATCTCGCTTTCGGTCTACCTCTCCTCCTTTTTCCTATTGGGCCTTCCCATTGCGTTAGTCTAACTAATAATGTGTATTAATTAAGTTTATTTTTGGAACTGTTTATCATAAACATCTCGTTTACACTATGACATAACAGATATATGGGAAACAAATAAATATTTAAATTATTATTTATTCAAAAAAAACTTTCTTTGTGTGATCTGTGTAACTTCTTTCTTACGAAAATCTATTGCGTACACCTTTCACTAATAAGTGAATAGTCCAAAATGTAGTAATACTTATATTTTTTACCCGACTACGCCTGCAAAATGAAAAGGAGGATTGTGATCTTGATCGGTATGTATGTAAAAATATTCATCTGTTCCCTTATAACTTCAAAACTACTCACCGTAACTGGACAAGGTATCACTAGAACCGTCTTTGTTGTCCGCTTGCTATAGGCTATGTAAAGTTACATTAACTTGGTAATAGCGCCCTCTAGAGAGCATAAAGTAAGAGACTAAAAATAATATATTATTCATTAATTCCGTGTTAAGTATCAAATGGAAGGCCACATTTCAAATATATGTACATGTATATTGATAGCTTTTGCTTGCGATTTCGTTTAATACCTGAAAATTAATTAAATAAAAAATAATTTCAAAAACTTAAACCCGACTACAGCTAAACCACGCTCTAAAAAATTAGAAAAAAGAAATTTATTTTATAGCGATAGTCATAACCAAAGGACATTGTAGTCGTATACCACAACAGTTTATTTTATTACCCGTATGATTAGTGTCATACGACTACGATGTCCTTTAAAATCAATAATTCAGAATTTCCCACTTTTTTATATAGTTTAAAGCCGTGGTTTACACTTTTATTATTTTCGAGACATTTAGTCTGTGGCTTATCTAAATAACAATCTCGAACTTTTGAAAGGTAGCATTAACTCTTTACGTACACCCAATGTGCAGAGGCAGCGTGATAATGGATAATGTAAAAAAGGTTTGAAAAATATTCATACCGTTTGCCTGTTTATTGATCACACGAAAGAGAAATTAAAAATATTATTATATAATAAAACTACTTTTATTAAACCCCAAAAAATTCAGAAAAAGCTTCTTCTTGTGAAATGTAACCTTACCGCAACAAATTTATGTTTTTCGAACGACATTCTCTGTCCTTATCTATCTCGTTAACTGACGTGTGAATTTCGTGTTGTTTCCTCTGTCTTTATGCGCAGCCTTCATAACTAAACTACTGAAACACTAAATCATATAAGTTAAACAACTACCATCTAACTTAGACAAATTGCTACCATATGAGACTTTATATTTAAAACATATACTAACACCAGTTCTAATTAAAGCAATCTCTTAAATCAATCACTAATCTCCTAAAGAAAAAATATTTGAATCAATTTATTATTATGAATATAAAAATATAATGACATTAATATATAAATCGGAAAGCAAATTAAGTAGCTGCCATAACGGCCAGACCTAAAATCGATATAGACAACTTCAATTTCTCCATTGACGATAACATGGCGACGCCTTGAAACTAGTATACGAGCAACTCTGTGTTTAAACCTTTGTTTTGGCTCGGGGAAAATGCGTTACGCATTACCCTGAGAACTGACTATATGTGGGACTCTCCCTTACTAATGAATCTACTCAGTGAAGGACCACTATTTAGGTTTACTTACTAAAACCCGACACCCGAGAGCTCAGACGTAATCGAGTCGTAGTTTGACCTGGTAACTGAGTCAGTAGTTGTTTTAAGAATTATTCCAATATAAATATTAACTTATAGTTTTAATGTGTATTTCGTCGAACAAAATTGCATTCATCATCAACCCTTTTACGTCCCCACTGCAGGGGCTCAGGCGTTTCTTATGGTTGATTAAGGAGGATGGGTCCAAGACCCTCCACGCTGGCCCAATGCGGATTGGAGGGTAGTAACGACTGCAAATGCAGCCGGGACCAACGGCTTAACGTTGGTCCCGGAAACACATCTGAAACACAAAGTAGCTCGAGATAATAATTTTTTTATCACCCATCACGTGACCGACCCTTGCGTAAGTTGCTTAACAACAACAATCGCGTGCCGCGACGCTTATCCTCTACGCCACCGAGCTACTTGCATTATATCTAATATAATTATATCACTTATATACCAAATATTTTCTCACATTTTTAAAACTTAAATAGCAAAGCAACTTTTTATGGACAGACTAAAACTTATAAGCCTTAAATCCACATGGTTATCAGATCCAATGTTTTACAAAATTCCTGACGACGAATCGACTTAGAAACCCTCGCATACAAACATATACTTGGACCTTAGCATTAGCATATTCCTTCCTAAAAAAAGACAAGCTACTTCTGTCCTTTTTTAACTTAGGCAAAAGCTCACAGCTCAGATATCGCGATATTTGCTCGTTTGTTTCGACCGCAAATTGTCCTTATGACTTGTTTACGTTGGACCTCGCACCTGCTTGTCTAACCAACACGTTATTGTACAGACAACAACCGAGTTATCCAAAACTGATTCCAACTCCATTTTATACTTTAACGTGTTGACCGTTAAGTTCAAGGTCGACTGGAGAAATTTAATATTGTATGTCTAAGGATTTTTGCATTTTGATTATAACGTAAACATGTGTTTAGAATCACAATGGCAGAATAGACACTCAAATGGTTAAAAAATAAGTTGTAATATAGACAGTAGAGTTCGCTTATGAATTTATTTACATTTCTTTATATATTTATAAGCTTCCACGCTGTTCCGAAATAAAATAAAAGAACTAGATTGTTTCAAATCCTTGTCATCATGTAAACAAAAAAGGCGAAGCTCGAACAGTGAAAGCCTAGCGATTAAAGCATCAAGGAATTATGTTGTTTTATCAATGATTATGTTTATTTTCTTTTAAAATATCTTTTTATTATTCCTAAAATTTCATTAAGTGGCGTATCAGTTGCACAGACTTTACACAGGGTTTAATCAGAAAGTATGATGATAATTGAAATTTCAAGAAGAACGAAAGAAAAAACTTTGAGATCGGTTAAATTGATCCTGAGGCACATGCAATTGAACTCTAATACGATCGAGAGTGAGTACTTCTCGACTTAGGAACACCACTAAAACTTGAACTTGCGTCTATCCACAATTCTCAATTTTGATTAGTTTGATTAATATATTAAATTATGCTTTGTATATAAAATATTATATTTATTTCAAAAATACAGCTGTACGAGGCCGACTTAATTGAATATTTACTAAAAAAAACATTGAAACAGTTGAAATCGAGTGAAATAACAACTGAACCATTCGTATTCGCATAAATCCCACTAATAGCCTAAGAGATTAGCGACTGAGTATACAAGCGAATGGTTTTACAATACCCCATCGTAGTTAACTCGCAGCCGATATTTAGATAATGATGAATTATGAGTATTATTGTTTTATATAAGTATTATTGTTTTAGTTTTGTAATTTGAATAATCGTGCAGAGGTCTATTTAATCCTCTGCATAACAGAAAAAAAAACAAAACAATATCAGTCAAATTGGTCCATTGGGTATTCAGAACGTTCTGGTGTTCTGAAGAGCAGGACCTAGACTTCTGTCTTTTAAACTATTTAAAAATTATTATAGTATGCCCCTTGCGCAGACGAAAAACAAAGACAAAGTCTTGTATTCTGTCCGTGTTGCAATATTCTGTATCATTGTCGCGTGATTCTACGTCATGTAGGACTTTAACACCCAGTTATATTTAAGTATCTATCATGTTAGCTCCTTTTACCACCAGAAAGATGTTAAGATTGTATTGACTACAGGTGAAAATAAAAATATCCAATCACAATAACTAGCCGACAAAAACGTAGGTACCTAAATAACCAGTTTTAGCAGAAGCTGAATAAGTAAATGTTCAGATGCTCCAATTTAAACATTCATTTAGCCTCGCCTAGTTCATTAGCTCGAGCTTTAATCGGCATATATGAAAGCATACTGTTACAAATCCACAAATAATAATTATGAACTATGTAAAAAAACTAAAACCTAATATTTCAAACATACTCAAAATGAGAATCAACTTCATCATCAGCCCTTTTACGTCCCCACTGCAGGGACTCAGGCCTTCCTTATGGATGGTTAAGGAGGATGGGCCATGACCCTCCACGCTGGCCCAATGCGGATTGGATGATATTAACGACTGCAAATGCAGCCGTAACCAACGGCTCAACGTGCCTTCCGAAGCACGAAGTAACTCGAGATAATAATTTTTTGGTCACCCATCCCGTGACTGACTCTTGCGAAAGTTGATTAAAAAAACGGTCGCGGGCCACAGCGTTTGTCCTCTATGCCACCGAGCTACTTAAACATCAACATCATGACCAGTTTAATGTCCCCATTGCTGGAGCTCAGGTCAGGATGGAATCGAATAGGGAATGCAAGGCCCACCACGCAGCCCAGTGTGGATTGGTGGGTATTAACGACTGCATAAGCAGCCGGAGCATATGACTTAACGTGCCTTTCGAAGGAGCTCGATAAAATAAATTTTTGATCATCCACCCTATGATCAGTCAATCGAAAGTAGCTTAACCCTATCGCAGACCGAACGAATTAAGTTGACGACACTGGTTTTACTTAAAAATATAATTTAATTTATCAAACTAACAGCGTGACAACTAACTAATAATTCAACTTATTTACCTTATCCACTAGTAACTATAACTAGCTAACATCGAAATGTTTATCGAGAACAGCTATCACTGTTGACAAATAAGATTGTTGTTAGGTTAGCCATCTTAACAAGCGCTCCACCACTGCACTCCAAAGCTCTTAGTCCTAGCCAAAATAAGATCGCAACAATTAAAAACTTGATTGATTCGTATTCTAAACAGTTGGCTAACTCGTTTGTTGATCGGTCTACCGTTTAGCCATGCCCCTAGCCAAGGAGAATAAAGAACAAAGGGTGGGGCAATTAGGATCGCAATTAGAGGACAGTATGTTGCAGATTACGACCGCTGCTCCCACAGATTCGCATCCTTGAGAATAACAAAGCTTGCCAACTAACTATTAAGACGTCGAGAACTCGTCCGAAACGTTTTATGGCGTTTTAAATTGCACTTGTGTTTTTGTGTTGCAATTATTTAGTCCCAAAAATTAGTGAGACTAAAAGTGGTAGATAATGTGAGTTGATCCGTTTGTTTTATTTATTTCTTATGATTTATAATTTTAAAAATCTTGGCGAATTCTATCATTAATAGATATTTCAATTTAAAATATTATAAGCCACACTGAATAATATAATACACACGACTGCACGTTAGTCTACCACAATATATTAAATCTCTCCAGCCGATTTTAAACTCTACCCTAAAAGCATTAAGGTTAAAATCAAGTGGAGAAATTAGTTTTTTTTTTTCAGCTGACGTGTTCATTGTATCTAAATATATTAAATAAAAGCTGCCACTAACTGCTCAAATATATAACGAAGATTTTTAAGTTAGAGTTTTCTTATAGGGATTTTTTTCATTGTATTTCAATATTTAATTTAAGAAGTTCTGTATTCTTAGTGTAAGTTTAAAATTAAATTAATATTCAAGAATACGTATGAAAATCTCGCAATTACTGAAATAATCATCTATTTCCTTTTAAACGACCAACTAAATCGATCCTACTATTTATTCTGCATTTAATGAAACACCTTTTGTAGTGGTTGTTGTGAAATTTTACAAGAGGCGGTATCCGACCAAATGATTTTAATATGCCAAAGTAGACGGCGCAGAGTTTGCCTGCAAATATTTCGCCCAATAATGCTTTTCGGCTCGCTCCGTCTCGCGTTGGTTTCGAATAGACATCACATAGTAGGCGGTTTTCAATTTCGTTTAACATAAAATGAAAACATACTGAAAGCAATGCAAAGAATACGCCAGTCTTTTTTTTAACGTAGGGGCAATGTTTTATAGACTGTCCCTGCCGTTTGACAGACGACAGGGGATACGAGGGACTCTTCATTCACATGGACCCGCACGAAGGCTAGTCAATACGTGGATGGCGTGCCTACTAAACCCCCTCTGATACACCCTCACTTTTGGGGAAAGGACGTGGGATCCAGTAGGTAATGGTCCATACCCAGCCCCCGACATTTGGACGCCGTCAGCGGGAATAAAACCTCCGACTATCGACTCCAGCCCGGACTATGCGAGGTACAATGCAGTTAATAAGCTAACTGGCTAATTTAAAAAAATATCATCTTACAAAGCTATATCGATTGTGGTAACGTATGGTAACATATGAGCCTTTGAAACTTGATGTGCAGTTTAGTTTTTATAAAAAATAACTACAAGAATTCTTCCAAATAACAATTACTCAGACATTTTTAATGAACGTTTGTGCAACTGACTGAATATCTCTAAAAACACAATCGATCGATCATCATATTATAAATTGTTGTAACGTGAAATTCGTCAAATTGAATTTTGATTGATATAGAATTTAAAATTTAGCCCCTACCTTCAGCTGGTAAGGGGGTTAAGAGAGCCTCGGACTATTGGGCTCAAAAACATATAAGCCTTTGAAACTTGATGTGCAGTTTAGTTTTTATAAAAAATAACTACAAGAATTCTTCCAAATAACAATTACTCTGACAATTTTTATGTTATCCAAGTAAATAGAGTCACTTATTATTTTTATGATACTATTAAAAATAATACGAGTAAATATCACTAAATAAAATGCACTCCAAAAATAAAACAAAGAATAAATTAAAATATTGGAGGTCTGTATCAGAAGAAAATCTGGTTTGATGTGATAGCTTAATAATAAATAGTGATAAGTTCATTATACAATATTCAGAATTTAAATAATTTTCAAACAATATGTGGATTTCTCGACGCTTCATACTCCATAGTGATTGAAACAGCAGTGTTTTATTTTTTTATCTATTGATTATATTATTCTGTTTATTTAATTTCTAATCATTTTAAATTTATATAAATAAAACAAAACAAACCTGAGAAAATGAACAGTACAAAGCCGAGAATCTCTATATTTCTCATCTCTCCATTTGACTAGTAGAGAATGCTGACTGTCATTAATTCTTTCTTATGGATGATTAAGGATGAAGATTAAATAAATAAATAACGGCTCAACGTGCCTTCTGAAACGCAAAGGAGCTAGAGATAATAATTTTCAGTCAACCATCCACAGACTGATGGTGTAGTTCAGAGTGACCCAACCTCTGGTCACTCTGAACTAAATAAAAAATGATTAATGTGCTTTATGTTTTATTTAAAAAAATATATAAGCAATGCACTTCTTCTCTACTATAATGTTAGCCTTTTGAAATCCTTATAAATGTTTTACGCGTGTAACATACTCGTATATAACAATACGCAATTGTAGCTTTGTTAATGTTTGTTTCTGTTTATTAACTTTTACTTCTATAGATATATAAATCAGCAATTCATTAATTGAAAGCCGTGACAATTCTATAATAAAATAGACGTTTCAGAAATCCAGTAATGAGTAGATTAAACTGAGACCAATATCATACTCATCCATTCCTTACATTTTAGTAAAAAGGAGACTAAAGTTTTCGCATACAATAAATACGAACATACTGATGTTATATTTTATTAGACTTAGGTATGGACGTACGCTTGCATCCTGCAAATTTAATCAGCGCCCACTGCGCGCCGGAAATTCAACGAATCCGTGCTGCATCGCCACAATTTCCCGAAGTTTTTGTCCTTTTTTTTCCGGATATATCTCTGACCCGTGTCTACACGGAATAATTTCCGTATATTATACTTGATTGATTTGTTGACATATTGGGTACTAACTAACCGAGAGCGCCTTCCCGCGTGGTCACTAGAGAACTATTTAGCTGACTATAATGTATATATTAATTCAGCCTTAGAATTATATGTATACCAAATTTCATCAAAATCCATTTAAAAGTTTTTGAGTGAAAGAGTATCCAAATACAATATAATATAATTCAAATACATTCTCACAAACTTTCGCATTTATAGTATTAATAGAATGCAAAGTTCCCTGCCTACCTATCATATTTAAGAACATATGCCTCTACGAAATGTCGAATGACGTCAGAGGCGTCAAAACTAGCCGAAGTGAATACCATACGATATTAGTATAATTAATGGCATCGCAGCTGGTGGGCCAAACCAGGTAGCCAAAATTTTCGCAGTCATAGTGCAAAGCACTGTGCCATTAAGCTCCTTTATAACGTCAAAGAAAACAAATAATGAAGTTATAACTAGTAATAAAATAATGTTAAAGGAAAAAACTCGAGCAACTGTATATTGCTTGAATCTGTAAATGAAATTTCTTGACTATAGAAAATCGTTAGTAAAAGTTAAAGTATATTTTATTTCTTCGCAAAGAATTTCAAACAGAACTCTTTTAACAGAAATTCTTTATTTGAAGACGAATAAAATAAGCTTCGAGCCGACAATTAAAGCTCACAACCGAACTGCCCGAACAAGACAAAACAAATTGAACATCGATTCGTTCCCGGTCCCCAATAGCATCGACTGCTGCTGAATATATGGCCGATAACTAAAGAAACTATCTGAGAAACAAAAGTCATAAATTTTTGCCCGCACCGGCGGCGGCGCTATAGTTTGTGTAGCCGGTGTCAATTGTTTTGTGCGAAGACTAAACATAGAATCGATAGAATCTATGAAAATTATAAATTTTAATAATATTACACATAATTAAACGACAATGAAGTTTTAGGTAAATAAAATTACATAAACAAGGCAAACATACACTTGGTAAATTACTAAACCAAAAATCATCAAATATATGCTGATTTAAAAACACACTCACACATAACGCGATAACCTTAATTTTGTCTTAAGTCTTTTTCAAGATTCTCTTAGACAAACATAGATGCAACGCTTTTAACTGTTGGAATGTATAAGAAACTAATGAATTAAAAATATTTCAATAAGTTATGTTATATTTTACTTGTTTTTAAATAATATTATAGTTTTAAATAATATAAAACCCGATATTTATTTATCATCCTTGTTGTTGTCCAATTTTTTATCGAAATTTTAATTAATCATTCAATTTTCTGGGTACACCTCCTTCCACCGAGATGTATGCTTTCGGTGGTTAGGTTTCGCTCCTTCAATTTACGAAATCGAGATTTTTTATTAACCAATTACCATAATTAAAATCACTTTAAATTAAAAACACATAGAACAAAGTATTTTTTTTTTAATATCAGCTATTCTCTATGACTTATATCGAGTGGTTTGCTAATAACATCTCAGTTCCGTTTTTGCTCCGCAGCGATTATTGCAGCGCGGGCGGGTGCACGCGTGCACTCGTATTATGACAACTAATATTTTTCGAAGTTTCACCGTTGCTAACTATCGGAGACCAATACATAGGTATTGAAACATTAAAGGCGTTTGGACATTAACTTTTTAGTTAACCGCTCTTACAATTAATAAATACTAGCTTTCCACTAGTGGCTTCCCTGCGTGGCCCCTACGGAACTGTTTATTTGAATATCGATTCATGTCATGACATGGATATAATTACAATGACAAATTGAATAATAATAACAGTGGTAACGTTTTAATTCCCTATACAAACTTCTACTCCCATTTCCATCCCTTTATATTATAGAGTTGTACATATGACGTAGATTGCCGTAGGTGATAAAAATATCGGTTTAGTAGTTTCGGAGCCTATTCGTTGTAAGCAAACAGACAATAAATTCTTTCCTCTTTATAATATTAGTATCTATAGATGATGCTTCTCTGTGTTATATTTAATTAGTTTACGGACAAAATTTCTAAGATTTTTTCTATAATAAATTAATAATATTGAATTGTAAACAAAAATAATAAACTTTAATTTAAAGCAATATGATAACTTCTAAATATTTTAGCCTCTAGCTTACATACATATAAATCCTCTTGATATTTAAAGTTATACTTGTTTTGATCCTTAGGTCAGTGTTTCACAAACTTATAGCCCCAAATACTCCCATTAAGCTTTCAATACAATATTAACCAAACCCTTGAAGAGATTGCAAGCAAAAGTAATTTATGAATAAATTATTACTTTGTTATTGAATAAATATAAAATATAATAAATTTTGGACATCACTATGTATAAAATTTAATAGAAAAATATTATAGTTATTAATATGAAATCTATTCTTAAGAATACAAATTAAATCAAAATAAGCTCTTATAGAAATTTAATACTTTACCTCTGAAATTCATCATCATTATCATTAATTCAACGTTACACATTTCCTTTTTTAATTTAAAAAAAAAATCACCTCAAAAACACTTTGCGATTTTAAACCAATTGTAACTCTTTTCGAGTAAATAAATCATACATATTATGATAGTATTATTTTTTACTTTTTAAAGTTTAAAGTCAGTTCATGCATCTTAGTGATATTGATATTTTATACCTAAAACCTTCTTTTATGTCTGACAAATACTATGCTGAAAACTGCATCGAAATCGGTTCTGCCAAACGCGAGATAATCGCGCACAAACATACATGCATACATACATACATGTCAAACTGAGAACCTCCTGTTTTTGAAGTCTATTAAAACAATTTAATTTAATCAATAAATATTTTTAGTAGAGTTAATAGCAAATCGGTCAGCGAATAACCTCTTCAAAACTTATCATAACATTGTATCGTGCAATGTATGGGCACAGATGTTTAAGCAGGTATAGTTAAAATTTCAAATGATGTGATTCTACTAATAACCTTAGTGATCAGGTAGTGGTAATGTCTCCGGTTAATTCTCGAGCGGATAAACTTAGATAATATGTTTAAATTTCAAGTAATTTTAGGATCATAGCAGTAAATATTTTGTTATCTTATGTAACATTTATAATATGAAAATAATTAATATGTTATGAATAAATAAATACAATGAAAGGTAAATAATAATATTATTAACACATGAATAATACATATACTCGTAAAGTGAGTATATCAACTTATCTCGCAAAATCGTAACTTGCAATCACCTGACGAACCCCAAGGTTGCGCGCACTATACTTTGGGAATCTGTGCCCCAAATGATGTCTCTGGGTAGGTATCTAACGACTCTCTGTATTCAGACGAGGTTCGATTAAGTGCTGTTGAAACTAAGTGGCCCTTAATCCGCCGAGTGGCTGCAGTCGGATTGTGGACGATCCTGCATACGATTTTACAATTAAGCCCATATATGTATGAAGTATGATGAGCATAAAATAGAACTTTTTTTATTTATAAGTTGACATGAAATTATTGCCCTATCTAATTATTATCTTCGTCTTTTAACTTTTCTAAGTAAATTTTAGAGTTTTCTTCTAACATCACATAAATTTTTGTTTCATATGTAACGCGATTTGTTCTTAGCAAGAAAATTGTACACGTTTACAAATAAATCATAAATGTTCTCCCTAAAAAATAGCATTTACGATGCTATTTTAGCTCTCCCACAAAAACTCGTTTGTAATTCATCATTATTATTTATATATAAAGCCGTCTACAGACGGTCAGACAACATTGAATTTGATGTGCGTCGGGGGCTCCTCTATAAAATTAACAATTCTTATCACTGTCGCCGCTTGTAAAGCCTGACTTCGGTATGATGCCGCTGAATACCGTTAAAAGATGTTACTACTTCCAGTTTATGAACTCGATTTGAATGATGTGAGTTACATAAAGAAATTATATTATCGTGTTGACAAAGAAAAATACAATAATTTTAAAAGCTCATTATCAATATGTAAATGTGTAAAAAAAGTTTGCCCTTAATTTAGTTATAATATTTATAATAAATAACGACTTCGAGAAACGAACAACGTTTCTCTCTAGAATATCCATGTTGAAGATATGTACTTTTGAAATGTTATTTCGTTTGAATATGAAATAATAATGGCTTATCATTAATGTGTTTTAAAAAGTTCTATCTGTAAAAATTCGGATTTATGGAACTATGAAGACTTATATTCTTCAAACTACGCGTAATTGGAGACTGGGTGTTAACTCACGTATAGTAACAACCGCTCGTAAATACTGTAAAATTTCTCCACTTGATTTTAAACAATAATATTGAGAGTAGAGTACAAAATTACTTGTAGAAATTAAACTATTATGGTAGTCTGACATACAAAAGCAAAGCAACGCACAAGTTTGGTTAAAATCAACTACCATTGCACTGAATAAATTCAAATAATATAACACAATAGTGATAATAACGTTGTAACTTTGTAGAGTATTATCAGTAGTTATAAAAAAATCAGTCATTCAGAGTTTATTTCAGAGAGCAAAGTAAATCAATCTTTAAAAAAATTACTCATAAAATCGGTAATAGCAAACTCGATAAAGAAAAAATTTCTATACAAAAGCCCCATGAAAATGGAAAATTCATTCATAGCAATTCTTCACACACCATCAAACTAAAAGCCGTACGCTGTAAAGCAACGACCATCAATCAGTTCGAAAACAGCAAGTAAGAGACACAGACATGGGTAGTAAAATCTCGCTAACGTCAAAAAAGGCCTTTGATGGCCGCGGTAAGGGAATAAAAAAAAGTAGCATCTATCCAGGGTTGCGGGACATAAAAACTGCATTTTTATGTTACGCCCAGCTGTAAAACTGGTCTCGTTTACCTAAGTGCCAGGCGGTTTCGACCCAACGCCTCACATTCACCTTTGCCCCGATGATTGCTGGCTGCATTTACTCTATTGCTTTTAGGAAGGCTCGTCGGCGGTACAGTTTATTATTTAATTTATCAGTTTCAGCGTGTATTTCAATTCCCTCAGTAAGCAGCTTTGTACTGCTAAATTATACGCTGCTTGAGTTATGTCTGTGTTAGATTAGTTTTGTATCAAACTAAATTAACTAATTAAACTTCATTTTGTGGATTTCTACATAAACAGATTGTTTACAAAACCAACATTATTTATTTATTTTTCTGATCTGGTAAAAGTTTTCATAGCAGCATATTAGGTCCAAAATTAACCAGAGAAAAGTGAGAGATTTAGATAATATGATAAATTGACTGTCAATCACTTATTTTTAAAACGCTTTTATTAGGTCAACCTGTATGTATGTAAGAAACTAACGATGTAATGGAATCTAACGTAACTAATTTAACCATCTTCCAAGGATCGGAGCGTCATGAAGATTGTCAGCTGTATGTAGTTCTGATGACAATAATAGCTGGAAGCTGGAAGATATGAACTGGAACTTCATAATGGATCATTGTTAGAAAGGTCTTGTAATGAATTTTGACCACGATTAAGTTTCAAGGTCTGATGATGAAGCCGGCTGGCATTTCATAATGGAATATCGTACCATAGCCATATAAACGTTTAAAATATTTTATTATCAAAGATTATAAAGTATAAAATAAATTAATAGTTTAAAAAACACTAGAAAAACACGCTTTTGTAAGTGCATGTAAAAGCCAAAAATAAATTATGGATCGTTTGTCGACTCTATTTCTGAGCTGAAGCGTAAACTATATGCTTTTAATTATAATATATGATTATAAAAACTTGGGACGCTGCGTATATGAGCTAGTTTTTCTAGTGTTTTTTAAACTATTAATTTTCATATTCATAAGCGCTTTTTCAGTGAGATTAATGTGTGTATTTTCGAATATCGTAGTTTATGTTATTGAACTTTTATTATTGGAACTTCGGTCTTTATGGCGTTATTCTCTCCTATTTGCCTCTTGTTATATTATCCTGCAATATAAAGATTTTATCAACATCCTCTAGTATGTGAATATACCGAATCTATAGTCTAAAATTCCGAAACATTTCCGAGAGTTTTTGCTACATAATACGTTTATTTTTATTCGCTGTTTGATGTTGCCGATCGTAAGCGATGGAACCATTGAATATTAATAATATAATAAGTGTATTTATTGTCTTAAATATTAATTTATATTACAGATACCATAATACTTTTCACTTTTGTCGTGAAATGCGCTCATTTATTTTGAATTTAAGGTATTCCGCTAGCTTTCTGCTTCATTATTAATAAATGTCCCGACTATTAGGAATTTTCTCATATGCGACAATCTAATAAGTAGCATAGGCCATACATAACCACGAAGACCCAAAACGAATCGGTGGACGCCAATTCGTTTATTAAACCTTAACAAATTACTTTTCAATATCAATAATTTGATATAGCTGGCAGTCGGACCTGTTCAATTACGCCAACTTTTTCACTTCTCCAGAATAAAATATTTAACGAAGCATAATAAACAAGTCACGTAACAGAATATGCCTAGAGAATTTCTGAGGGGAGAGATCCCAACTTACTCAATTTTATGTTCATCAAAGCAGCACACGAAAATTCCAAAAACTGTTACCGTACAGAGATCCCGTAATGAAGTAACCTTAAAACTTCATGATTCAACATCAAGCGTAAGTGGATCCGTATTAATAACTTAATATGGCGTTAAGTTGAGATCGTATCTTGCGAAAAAAACTTTTTTTTTTTACAACTTGAAATAATTACTCAGACGGTAATGCCTACATGAATTACAAATAAAATATCCCATGTTAAGATTATGGTCAGCTATGAGTAGTTCCAACCAAAGTCATTACAATTTCTACTCATAAATATAGCGAGTCTTATAAACCGACGAACTTTTTGCTGGAATTTTGTACCACCTGCGGCTTCCATAAAATATTTTCAAACGCTAAATGAGACTCGTGTTTTATTTGCGGCCTTATTTCTGAAAGTAATCATAGGAGCTCAGCATTCTATGGCAAATAATTTACTAAGGTTAGGTGTGATAATTATTATAGAATTGTATTATATTCGACTTCAGTAGCCGAATGGCTCACCAGTTTCAAGATGCGCCGGGTTTTCAAATTTCTTTCTTTACCTTTGCTATATATATATTGGTGTTGTGGTACCTTGGTTGTTTCAGATATCCCACGATACGACAACTTTAGCTATTTATCTTAAAAACTGAGCAATGTATGTGATGATTGATTTATGCTCTACTGGTTCTTTGACCATATAAAAAAGAGGCTAAAATACACAGAGCAATATTCATTTAAACTCTGAATATACTTCAAAACAAAAATAAAAAATAGACGATAGCGTCCAGTGTGATATAATAATTAGAGTATTCAATAGAATCAGACGTTATTTTGCGCAAGTCCTGTGGTAGTTTCACCTAGTAACTTCCACACTCGGTCAGTGTCTTTAAGACCGGCTGTTCACCACCCCGAAACAGATTCGGTTGAACAAGCGGCAACCAATCTCAAGTTGTGATTTTTTCATCTTCGATACTATAAATTTATAGACAGTACTTCAGTATTTACTATTGTATATAACATATAGTACATTATTAATAAAATTACTAGTACTAATATAGTTGCATCAACAACTTACACATATAACAGACGGTGCACACATATTGATCTGTGCATCCAACCTCGGGTATATTATTACGGGCCATATACCAGCCACTCGTGGTACGGGCCATTAGCTGAAAAACGGACCGAGAAAAAGCCTAATGGCCATGAAAAACTGGTAGATGTTTCATTTGTCGACTCGAGGATGGGTCTAATCGAGTTATTCTGATAAACTGGGTAAGTAATTAAGATTATAAAGTACTTTAATACTTAGATGTGAAGGTCCTTTTTTAAAGGACTTCTGTTAAAGGTTGGTCGTAATTTTTGAATCACAATATTTCCGGATCGCCTACGTAATTGAAAATCTTTAGTTTTCTTATTCTTAATCTTGACAAATGCTCCTTGCTCTTTGCTTGTCTTACCCTTGCCTGTAAAAATTCAATAATATAAAAATTAAATGTTATATATAAATATTTTTCTGCTTTAAAAGTTATAAAGGAAAGACCGAAATCTAGAGCAAGTTTTTATTAAAACATTGAAAATATTTCAAAGGGAATTGCATAGACTTAAAAGATCTAACTCGGGCCGTTTAAATTATAACTACCTTCATTTATTTCACCTAAAGACTAAAATGACTATTTCAAAATGTGTCGAGAAATTAATTGAGAAAACAAAGGAGCGTCCTGCCTCGAGCCGCCATCAATTAATGGCTGAAACTTTACCTAACTAAAGTTTAACAGCCGCTGACTTTTCTGAAACAACGACATCTGGTGTCGGAAGTTCCGAATGACTTTTGACTTCAGAATTTTTGATTCTTAAAAAAGGAAAATATTAGTATGTCAAAATATGACAAGTTATATTCAAGAGTATTTATAGAACATTGAAAAAATATTGCATCCTCGTGTTACGCATCTTATCCTAATAGGTCTAGTGCGCATTAACATTAACGACTACAATTGCATCTAGGCGTAATTGTTTAACGTACATTTTTGGCCACCCATCCCATGACTAGCCCTTGCGAAAATTACTTAACCACCGCATTGCAGATCGCGCTAACCACTACGTCATCGACATACGGTTTTGCAAATATGTAATTTAATTCTTAATTATTCTTAATTACGTTACGCTAAACAACTTTCAACGGTTTCGGCGCATTTGTATTTTCTTTCATGACGTTTCGGACCCTTTACAGGTTCCGTGCTCTTATGTGGGTCCGAAATAACATGAAAGAAAATATAAATGAGTTGAAACCGTTTAAAGTAGTTTCATTCAATGGATAGAGCGTGTAGAAATATAAGAAATCAGTAATTACATTTCGGTTTCTTTATTTTCAATCAATGTGACTTTAGTAATTTTATTACAATAATAATCATGTAAAATGATTACCTTAAAATATTTACAACAAAACTTACCGCTGCAAAGTGTCAGTCATTTAGGATGTGTAATTGGATCTGTAAAGAAATATATCACGTATTAATATATTATAAACTGCTTCAATTTTATTGAAAAATAGATGAAATATTTTACAGAATTTGAGTATTTACGTAATTAATAATTTTAAGTTACGCCATTAAAACAAAACCATCTTATTAAAAAAAGAATCAAAACATTCTGCAGCCTGTTTTTCTGTCTGCTACGGTATCTTATTTGTAAAGCATTAAAGTTTTACATTATTCAACGAATTCATACATCTATAAAATCTTCGAAGAAATTAAAATACATTAATCGTAAGTATCCAGTGTCTTTTAAATATATGTATATGAAAACAGTTTCTACTTTTTACTCATAACGATCTCGAAGTGTATTCTTTTTAATTAATGATAACAGATTATTTTATAGTAATAATTAATGGCTACGGAGAGACAAATAGACCAATTATGTAACCAGTCTACTACCGAAGGGTTCAGATCCATTTATTACGCGCTCGGGGAAATTAAATCTAGTCTCTGCTGTTGACATGTGTCATTGACAGACAAATACCTTACGGGTTTTTGTTCCAGCCATTTGGTGCGAGAGTCTTGTGCGGGTTGCAGACCAAGAGCTAATCTTTGGAAGTTTAGCTCCCATAGATCACACTGTTTTCTGTATATCTGTGCTAAGGCTGCAAGTTGTATTTAAAACTGCATCAGTTATACGAACTAAGCCAAACCGACATAGTTTAGCTCTTGGTACGTAACTCGTATTAGGTTAATTTTCCAACAGAGATGTACTATGCAACAATGTGGTGAGGGTAGCTAGACTACGAAACTATGTGATTTACCACTGTTACCTATGTAGTCAAGTAGATTAGATGTGCTTGGAAGATGCGCCACCATGAAGCAAATGCCTTCTACAGATACCCTGCCTGCTCTACGCATAGCTATAGTACTAGCGAACATCCACAGTAAGTATCTATAATTCACATTTCTAGCGCACTTGCTATATAATAATAGCAAACATGGATTTGTTGAATGCTATGTGGATTCATAATATGTCGCATCAATAGCAACGTGGGAAAGCATCCTAAGGGACATTTGTGGATTATTATCGCTCATCAGAAGTCTACTCCAACACGTGCACATAATATTGTTTCGTTTTCTGAGAGTGTTTATGACATTAATGATTTTATAAATAAATATTAGACGATGTCAAGTACTTTACCTCGATCCCAGGTTAAGTAGCCAAGTTCATGTTTGTATAAATCCATTAATTAACCAACGATGCCATAAAACTTTTAGTATCGAAACAATGTAAAACACTTCATTTCCTACATCAATCCGGCTGAAAATTGAACTAGAAAACTCCAAAAGGACACCTTGGCTCGTTGATGTTAGCAACCTTTTCTTTCTCCGTTTTCTGTTATTTTATCCCTTTCCGTTGCAAAGAGATATTTTATTCTAAAAAAAGTAAGCTTGCTTAAGCATGCTGCTTAGCGTTACAACCCTGAATGGCTGTCTCATCACCGCAAAGAAAAAGAATGTAATAAAAGAAAACAGGAAGACTAATCATTTCAGATCTCGTATTTATGTCTGTCATATTTTTTTTTTTTGATTTGGAATGATAAACACCGTCTAATTATATTTCGGGTTGCAGAATCGACCTCCGGGACCAAGAGGTTTTATTATAATCATTATATTTTATAATTAACCAGTGACTGCGCCTGAGACATTAGGGTCCCTGAGGAATTTTTTAGAGATAGATATACTGATATGGTTTTATATGACTTTTCCTTATCAGGAGCTTTCAAAAGCTCTCTATCGCTAAGGCCCCATCAAATTTATTACAACTTAAACAAATAAATGTATTTATATTAAAATGAGTACTTTAGTTTTAACTAAATCTGGTCTTATTTTAGTGTGTAATATTTATAACTAGTTTTACCGATCAAAATCATTATATAATGTGGTGCTTTGGGGTAATCATGAATATAGGGAAATTCCAGAAATTACATTAAACAATCAATAAAGAAAGATTTTTCGTCTATCAAAAGTTTTTTATTTCTCAGCTTTATCAATAGTTTATAAAAACAATGCCTGATTTGGTGGCTATTCGTCATTTTCGGAATTTCCCGCCTTTTGGTATTAACCCACTACACTCAATTCAATTTAAATTTATTCTCGATAATGCAACCGTGCAATTCAACAATAAATCAACGATCGCAAAATTTTAACTGTCCTAGGAAACTGTGCAAAAAGCCGATCTCGTCCGGACCGGGGAATTTCGAGCGAGTTCAATCCGTTCAGCTCAATAATAGTTGGGCATCGGCAGATTCAGTCAACTTTGCACGCGGTCGAAGCAAATCCCAAGGCACGATGGAATACGAAACTTTGGAGACGACGTTTTCAACTCATTGGCATGCAAAATACGTCATACACGAGAGATGTCATAAAATTGATATATCGCATAGTGGATACCTGATACTAATGTAAATACGCGGCTGTACTTTTAAACCAGTGTTTTATTATATTTGAAGTTTTTGTGCCCCGTCTTACTCAAATTCAAAACTCATTATTTTAACACAGACACATGACACAGTAAATACTTTTTAATTATAAATAAAATTTTAACTTTATCGCTGACCTTGTGTTTCAAATTTAGGATACCATGACTGCACTAAAAAGCTTTTGTCAGCTTCCCCCCTTTTAACCTACGTACATATATTATATATATAAAAGAATGGATCTAATTCATATACAAAAGTGTGTGTGTGCAAGATGAAACTATTTACTATGTATATAACGCATATTTATTTTAAGTCTGAATTATGATTCAGTAGACACATTGTTTTATATAATATGTGAAACGGATCAAAAGACACATACCATGAATATCCCAAGTGAATTAAATTTAAAAAGTGAATGAGAACGCCATTCGCAAAGGGCAACCTACATGTAGTTAAACGGCTGATATTTAAAAAAAAATATCTTTAACAATCATCATCATATCCAACTACGAGTATATGAGATAAACTTCAATCAATTTTACATCATAAACATCCGCAAGAAAATCCATTGAGTAATTTTTAAGTTTATCCCATTTAAACAAACAGACGCAACATTAGCAATGTGTTCCATTATATGATTCATATTTTTTAATAAACCGCCACGATGTGCTTTAGAGCATTACCACGAAATACTTTCTAAAAATGCAAAAGTAGTTTATTGAATAGTCAATTTCAAAATAATCTTTATTCAAATAAACTTCTTAAAAGTACTTTTGAATCGTCCAAAATTTTTTTCCCTACCACTCGTTCAGGATATCTTTTGGCTAATAAGAAGAACGAGCAAGAAACTCACTATCTCTAATAAGAGTAATGAAATTCACAAAAATCATGTCATTACCAAATGACATGGTTTTTGTGAATATCATTAAAAAAAAACTGAGGTCTTATAATGATAACATAATAATTTAATAATAATGGAAACAAGATAATTTTATAGATATAATGAGTTTAGAAGAAATCATCTATCCAATTGCTGGACCATTTTAATTCCAAGCATTTTTATCTGTTATATAATCGGAAACCTTTTAATACGCTTTTTTAATATATTAATCGTCTTAAAAGTTAATGAGAATTATTATTCAATTTTCTGAATGCGATTTCAGTATTTGTTACTGAAGTAATGGGACCCGATTGAGAATATACCCTTTGAAACAAACAAAAAGATTCATCAAAATCGATTAACTAATAGCAAAGTTATCGCGGAACCTGCTTTCATAAAGTTTGATTAAGACTTAAGTCTTTTCCAGACTGGAAAAATAAATAAAATGGCACTACATATTTCTGGTAATTATACAACCATATATTCTTAATGTCTTGCAACTTGATGTGTGCGGATGTGTGTGCATCGACACTTCCGTATGCGGGCAATATTTGCTTGAAACTTAACCAACTGTGGTAGGCTGAAGTTCAGCATTGCTAGCACAGTTAGTACGAGTACTATACTGAGTGTCAACTGTTATTTACCGAATGTGTATTTACAGACTTGCGACCAGCTATCATTCGAAGTGATGGGAATGTAGGTAATATTCATTATTAACTGATTTCAAAATCGTAAATGAAGAGATTTCGTTTTGATTGTTTTTTAAAGATGTGGTCTCTTAAAAAGTATCGAAATCGAATTGTCAGGTTCTGTTTTTATTACAAAATAGCTGGATGTATTAACCGAAATTAATAAGAAAAATACTTCGCCCACATATTTATGTCATCGAAGAAAACAAAAGAGCCCTTTGCTTTTCTATTTTTTGTCCCCAAGTGTTTGCTGAGTTAACTTCAACGCGTGCCTATTAATGTCCCCATTGCTGGTGTTCAGGCCTGCCCTATGAATGAAAGCGATTCAGATCGAATGGGGAGATTGGGCCATAACCAACCATGTAGGCCCAGTGTACTGGTGAGTGTTAACAACTGTAGATGCAATGCTTAACGTGCCTTCCGAAGCAAGGAGGAGCTCGAGATAATACATTTTTGGTCACCCATCCTATGATCGGCCAACATCATTTCTTTTTATTATTCACCTTTCGTAATTTGAAATTTTGACTAATCAAATATACTCTTTATGGATGTCAGTTCGTTAAAAGTTCATCTGTTGTAAACATGTAAATCACACATATTGTAAATCGTATCAATTTAAATATAAAAAAAATATTAAATTTGGTGATTAAACTAAAAATTCTAAATTATATAATATAATAAAAGTATATCATGAAACTTGGACGATTCAATTTTTTATTAAAAGAAACCCAAATAAGGGGAATGTATTTGTTTTATTAAGCAATTTAAATTTTATATTTAATTTACTGGTTAACTGTTATATTCATTTTTTGTTTGTTACAGTTTCTTTTCTTTACCATAAAATAAATCCGTTTTCAAGTTAGTCAGCCTTTTATTATTTGACCAAGCATCGAACAACCGTATCGCAGACCGAGTATGCTAACAACTGCGCTATCGAGCTCCTCAGTCAACTTCTATGTTATTTATTAATTAGAACATAAGAATAACAAACAGAATATCAATTAAAACAGAAGTTCACAACGTGACAAGCAAACCATGAAATTAAATGTAAAACATGTATATTATCATACATGTTTAAACATGTAAGCTTTTTTGTGTTATGAATGCATTAACAAATGGTATTATTTTAGCAGTATATATATATTTAAGAATATTTATCTCTGGTAATCACAGTCTTTCGCTGGCATATTTCCTATGAATTAAAAAAAAATAACCTGCACCGACCGTGGCCGTGTTTATAGAACAAATGTTTACTGTATCCGATATTTTGTTTAAATATTTACTCATCGTATTGTTTTGTCAGTGTGATAGTTTAATGACATTTGAACTTATAATATTTACTTTCTTTTATTGAAGCTATCATAATAGAGATTATGACTAATTTTTGTTTGTTTGTCCCTCAGGTAGAGTATTAAAAAATATTAAACACGCATTTTTTTATTTTTTTCGGAATCATAAAATTACGGCGTTACATGGAGTTGAAATTTCGCATGACGTCACGTTAGGGTACGTTTTCTACTCAACTGTGACGTAGCGAGCCCCCACTCCTCAACTTTAATGCCTGTTATCTAAGCTATTTCTTGTTAAATTGATGTAAAAAAAATACGTATCTAATATTTTTCTATTATCTGACTGACGGACTAAATAGAATTGCATTTTTTTTTTTAGCCAGTCGTCATCCCTATTAGTTTCTTTTAGTGAATTTTGCATTTACAATGCTATTTATGTAAAAAGAGATTACAACAAACTAGCTTTCTGCTAGTAACTCCGCCCACGTGTAGTATACATATAAACCTCCTTCTAGAATCATTCTGTACATTGATGAAAACCTCATTAAAAGATATTGTGTAGTTTAAAAGTTTCGGCGCACACACAGCGGGAAGCTACTACGTTTTATACTATGTACAAGTTACGCTCAAAGATAAAAATCGTTAATTGAGCGGAAAAATAGTTTACAACGCGGTATGAAAATCGCAGAATAATCACATAGCAAAATTCATGTTATGGCTCTAATGGAAACGCTTACATCAATTCAATATCAACGTGTTGTGGCAATGAAGAAAAAACCATAACGCGTTCTGAGCATTAATTGGTTTAACTCGCTGTTTTGTAATAGCGTTTCGTTCCTAACACTTCCCAGGCCGCTGCCGCGGCACGCTCGCTTTGCTCGCTCCGTTCGTGCGTTGTTTGTCATACTCTAAACTAACCTTATTAAATATGGTTCTACATTATTTATTTTTCATTACCATAACGTAGGACAGTCACTATATGGAATTCGCTATATGGTTATTCTGTGAATGCCACAACACGTCGTGGGCGTTTCCATTAGACAAATTTCTTTATGTATATATTTTTCTGTGACCACAACACGTTGTGAACTATTTGGTACTAAATAAGCTATTTCGATCTTTGAGCGTAACATAAATGTTAATTAATAAGAAAGAACTGAACCTCTTTTTATAAAAAAAAACTTTATTATTACCTATGTACTATTTACTTTCAGAATTCAAAGCATAAAATCATTGACTAGCATCGGCGAGCTTTAATTGCTTTTTATTGATACTGATATTTGTATACCGACTATATTAGAAGGGGAATTTGATGAGTTCAGGAAATTGTTCTCATAAATTTTTGAACTCACTCGCGGAAAACAGTATTTGCTTATCGAACTTTAAATACTGTCTGGAGCAGAATATTAATGTTGCATATTTTGTCAATCGATTGGACGTTAAAGCATACGGTTTTCATCTTTTACATGAGAGGAGCATGATAGTTTGTCTATTCGTTGGAATTATATTAAGACTAGATTTAGTGCTCGATCGATGGTCAGCCTTGACATCGGTCGGATGTACCTATATTCATTGAATCATATAAGTGGCTACAGTGCGATACTGATTGTAACACAAGTGCATACAGCTATGTTGCGCTGACGGGAATCATCGGTCAAGCTCGTCGGTCCGCTGACTCGCTATCGTTAACAAATGGATTCATTTTTCTTTTCAATTGTATTGGTCCGCATACCTCTGTCGTCAGTCGAGCACTGAATCTAAAGTAAACGAATGACGTTCAACGCGTACAGACAGCGCGCACCACACGCGCCTACTACGCTTGTCGTGCACTAAATCCAGCTTTATCACGCCTTTTTCGTGTAATTAATATATTAGGACGACACATTGACTTAAAATATCGCATCAGAACACATTTTTGTATATTTTCTACATAGTTGTGATGTAGCAAGCCCACACTCTTAAGCTTTGATGCATATTTCGAATGTCTTTGTAGGCTCAAGCCTCTACCTCTCTAAGCCCAACCCCTGAAACTCAATACCATATTTTTTCTAATTTCTTTTTTAAGCGCACAAATCGTCCGCGAACCTTTGAACGACATTTTTTTCTTTATTTTTTACTCTTTTGTTTTTGAAAAATGTAACAAAGCGTTTAAAGCGTAGATAGAAACCAGTTAATATTAAATACGTCACAACTTTCAAACAGACGGGAATCAAATCTCCCCAGTCGGCATCACAAGCAGCAACAGTATACAAATACCGAAATTTCCATGCATAGCAATTACGAGCGTACTGTCTCAACGCTACCTAGGGATCGGGACTAGACTGGTATCCGGTGGATTGCGAGACGTCGGCTTATGAAAGTCCACTGTCCACATTATTAAACTGTTCTGTGCCGTGCACCGCCTTAGGGCATACAACTCTTATTGTATATACACATTGCACGTTAAAATGCGCAGCAAATTTAAAACAAATATTTCAAAGCTTCATAGTTATATCTGAATATGCAATTATTATTACTTCGTAAGCCACACTTGTATAGCGTTTAAGCCCAATTACTGATGATCTTGAACTCCACCGTAGATGAAACAACTGCGTACGGAAAACAAATCCTAAGGTTTAAAGGCAGACGAACCCTGGTTGGAGTACCGCGATTTCGATTATCTACCAGAAGCCTTGCTCATTTCCATGCACACTGTGATATAACACAAGTTCATATATGCATTTTCATCTTCCATACTTGGGCTCATCTTTTTTCTCTAACAAACACTAGGACACTTATAGACACTCGAGGACAGGGTTGTTCTCGAGTGTCTATACAATCAGTTATGCTTGTTCCACATTTTTGGCGGCAACTACCCACCACATGACTGGCATTCTTCCTCTGCCCATTTTTCTGTCCGAAATAGCAAGAACTTACAACTACTAGGTTTTTTCACCTTGCATAATTACAATGTTCAAACCATTTCTCATGCAAGAGTCATATTGCTTGCTTATAGAGAACCAACTAACTTGTATGAGTTTCCTAAACATTTGGTCTACTATGGTCATAAATGTTTCATCTAAAAATTTACATAATATTTATGAAATTACGAGAGGCATCTCCGTAATTGCGCCTGTTTTGAGAACGAAGGGTATGTGGTAGGGGGTTATTCTAGACACCTAGGTTATTCAGCTCCACATGAAACACCTCCAGGGCCTTCACGTCTGTGATAACCTCCTGAAGGTTACCCGGCGGGATGAGTTCCTTGCCTGGTAGTTGACCACTCCGTTGCATTCAAGCAGTACGTGAGCGGCTGTTACTAAAAAAAATACATTGTCAATCCTGGCGAACAGTGTACAGTAAAGTTAGGAAGGCCGGTGATGGGCTACACTTCCCTTTGTGCACGGATCCGAATACAGAGGAACTATTAAACTTAAGCAGTATCTTGTCGGAAAAAAACTATTTGTTAGTTCTCTCCGTGACTTTTATTTTAGTTTAATATTAAACGATAAAATTTAAAAAATTCTGTTTCTCTATAAATACTATTATCTTATTACTCACAAGAATTTACTACAAATGTAGGCTAACTTAATTTCTTTTAAAGAAAATACTGCATATAAATGTGAAAATTTGAAAATTTCTAATCTTAGTTCGTAGTTATTGCAATCTTGCAGTTAAAAACACAATATTAGATACTAACTATAATTTCCTATTCCACGTTTATATTTATATGATTGAAATACAAAGCAAATACTTTTGAAGGAGTTTTTCTTTATTCATCCTTCGAGATCTCACGAAGTCTCATCTCATTTTTTATCCAACCCAAATTAGAATGGTGTTGCGTATTTAACTAAAAATATTTTGTATGTCGAGAATAAATGTTATTTCAAAATTTAATAAAGACATTCAAACAATAAACAAATTCTATTCAGTCTACCAGTATCCATTAAATCTTAAATATATGAAAAGCACGCTCTTTTCCCTACAAAAAAATGTGCTCGAAATAACGGAAACGCCTACATTAAGATGATTAAAGGAGCTGTAGGTCCTCATTTTTTACGTTGCAAAGAATAAACAAAATCTACTCCGCGTCCAATCTGTCGCATTTTCTTTGTCCACTTAGTGTGGCCACAAAACTAGCGTCGTAAAACTATCTACTTTCAGGGGAAGAGATCCGAGGTAAGTCTACCTTTTCTTTATTCAAATGATTAGCAATAAAACGAAATTTTTAGAATATATTATTATTTAACAACTGCGTTAATAAAATACAATTTAAACGTTGATCCTAGGTACAGCTAATCTGCTTATATGTCGCATACTTTAAAGGATTCAAAGCAATAAATTTGTTTCGCATTCATATAACTAGATTTATTTCATTTATATTAATCTTAGAATAATACTTCAAAAACATCAAAGATTTTTTTAAGAGATAGGTACCTCCGTTACTACTCTGTCTGTACCAGTCAATCCTCAACGTATATAGCTATAGGTTTTATGAAACAATGAAGATCTGAAACAAAGAACAATTTCATTCAAAACCAAACTCAGAGTAATTTTGAAATTTCCATATAGCGCTACAAGAGTCGATAGACGAAGTCATTCGGCACGCTCGTTTTTTGGCCCACCCCGACAGCGTTGCTTTCTCAGATGCCACTCTCTATCTACTCTTTGTAAGGTTCCATTCAAGGTTTCATACCAAGGGGAGAGAATCGGACTGGCAAACCTAATAACTGGACGCAACTTTATTTATTCAGTGCGCAGCTCCGGAAAATTCAGTTTGCATTGATGCTTTGAATCTAAATATGCACGAAATGCAGCTGACTAATGCAGTTATGGAATACATACTATAACTTTGAATTTGAAACGGGAAATACCTGCTTGTTTGAGGCTGTTAAAAATATGAAAAAAAACCTTATTGCTTTAAATATAACAATATTAATTATATGCTACCAATAAGGTGTGAAATTAAACCTTATTATAGTCGCTAACAAAACGGATTTTGTTGTGATAATATGAGGACTCCAATTTTCCGCAATTAGATACTTTAAGCGGTCGATTGCATGTATGTTGCAAGGTACCTGGAAACATTAAGGCCCGCCTCTTAATAAAGCCCATCTTTAATATTTCGTGATTAAATACTTATATTCCTGCTAGCATGAGTGAGTAATGTTTGAACATATCAAGGACGGGCCTTTTTACAACGCAGACCTTAATTGTCTCAGGTACCTTAGTGATATATAGTGATACTTGTCTATACTAAAGGACGGTATTGACGAAGAGAAGAACACGATAAAATTAAAAACAACCGAAGGGATTGTCATACAATTTTCACTAATTAATGAAAAACATCAGGTGGAAGGTTTCCACAATCAATTGTTAGGAGTTTGACTAAACTGGCCAGAGAACGAAGATAACAATCGATAATATCGAAAAAAAACATGTCCAAGAGAATATATTGTGTGCACGCAAGATGCTAAAAACTGTACAAAATGTGTTACAGTATTTTTTAAATTTAATATTACAACTTTTATTATAATTATAAATATTACCTTTTTATAATAATTTAGTATTATAATTTAATTTTCATAATATTATCACTTTTATGTTAAATTTAATATTAATAAAAAAATAACAACTTTTTTTACATTAAACAGCACATCACTGTTAAATGTATATAATCAACACCCATGCAAATTCGGAGCGAACCGTTAGTGTTGTCTATATTCAAATGTTGATTTTATAGGTAAATATGTATATTTATAAAAGCTGCACTGCTTTTAGCATTACTTTTATATTCATTCACTCAGTCTATTCTTAACGATTAAGAAACAATATAAAAAGTAAAACAATTTTCAGTATTCAAAACACTAAAAAAATCACATATCTCGTCCATGGAACTAGCCGCCGCAACTTAGTAAGTTATAACCGGAATGTAATAAGTTTAAGTGGGTCTGAGTGGCATTCATCCTTCTGTAAAATCCATTTAGAGGTAGAGCCTCGCATTGGCCCAATAAAGTGACTCGGTACTTGCAACCGAAAGCAACGTATAAGGATGAACTTTGATCGTTCGTGACACACTGCTCACACCAACAACGAACATAAAAAAATGATTGATATTAGCTTGTTCATTATAAAGTACATTTACACAATTAAAACAATAATATTTTGTTATATTTCAAAATATAAGGCTCAAATACTATTTAACGATATTCACACAAGACTTAGCTGAACATGCATTAGGTAGAGAGGAGGTACGTTACTACTAACTGTCTTCAATACGTCTATCATAGTACATGCTCGCTAAATTCTATCGCTTCTGACATCAAAACCTTATTAATTTTAACTACTAATTTAAACTACATATTAATTTAAACACTATTAATTTAAACTTATTTACTATATAAAATACAACAGTATTACATAAATATAATTATTCGACTATAGGTATACTACAATTAACAAGTTTCTATTTGTTATCAATGTGTAATTCATATTTATCGACAATTAATCTGACACTAATTATATTATACTAGAAATAAATATAACGACATTGTAAACTTTTTAGGTATACAAATCGTCGGAAAGGTAAAAATAAAAATAACACTGCATTCTGATAAAATAAATTGTTGACAGAACTTTTTACCAGTATACACAGCCCCCGTTGCTGATCCCAGTACTCTTTTTTAATTAATACCACTTCGAACAGAGCCCGAAAGAATGCTCCAAGTCATTAAAAGTTTTAATAGCATCTGACTTCGGTGCTGAGAGCTGAAACAAAATTCGGATACGTCAGCCGCTTTAGTTTTCAAATATTTCAGTGACAGGTTCAGCGGGAAGGATTGAAGCGGACTTTATTTCATTGTCTATTTCAAATTAATTATGATGACAAGTCAAATTGTAGAATTAAAATGGGATAATTATTTAGATAAACTTGTAGTCGTTCCCCAACTTTAAAGACTTTAGTAAATTCATGTTTATTAACTTTAGATAATAGGGTGCCGGATCTTATATATAAAAAACCTTTACATGTCCATCTCTTAAATTTACTGCACTTTTCATAAGTACTTTAATTCAACCAAATATTTTAAAAATTTCGTAAAGTAAGTTCGTATGTGAAATAAAATTCAATTGTACCACGTTGTATTTAATAATAGCACTATGCTTGCTATACTAAATAAGGTAGCACGAATACAAATACACATGATAACTCTTTATTTAGAGTACCAAACTAAAGATAGAATTTGAATCAGAGTCTTATAGGAGCAAACTGTTGTATCAAAATATTTTTAAATAGCTAGTAATGTTAACAAGGAATAATTGCTCGTATACCGATAAATAAGAGATGACTCGCCACAAAATCGATGGCAGCATGGAGATTAATTAAGAAATCCCAAGACGCAAAAATATTTTTCCGTTGAACGCGAAAGGGGAAACCAACAGTCCTGCGTTCTTTTAAATTAGCTTTAAGACCCTTTTGGATATAGGTCTATGAATTTTTTAAATGAATGAATTTGTCTTAATCTGTGATTTGTTTGTTTATAATTTTTACCGTTGTAAAAACTACAATATCTTCATTTTAACTAACAGTTTAATCTAAAATTTAATCCAGTAGTAACTCTTCACGTGCCAGTATCATAATGAACAAATGTGAATGAGTATCGCCAGTTTATGTAGTGAATTTAAATCGAAAACCAATTACGGAAAAACTGTACATAAATATAACCACACATTTGACCGACGTGTGTAAGCGTCTCGCACACAAGCGCGACGAGAATGCATGTCATTTACATAAATGTACTGGATGTGACATTTTATTTCTTTTGTTTATAAAAACATTAATCATTTTCCAAATAACGTCTGAATCTATTAAATTGAATATAGAGAAAGATTAAAAACACACAAAAAAGATTATCATGTTGCTACCCCAGTAATATTCTCCCTAATTGATTAATTTCGATTCAATCCATTGGAAAGGTCTGTACCCAAGCAGTAGACACATGATCAGCTGGTGATGAATATGATGTTGATCCCAATGTAGTTAAAAAAAAAATGTAAATGAAACACATGGTTACAAGTCCAGCCATATTTTATATTTTTATCGGTAAGAATTCAATCCAGATGGTCATGTGGAGATGTGCAGAGTAAAATATCAATAATTATATCTAACCTATCCCGCCTTCCATCAAGTGTTGAGTTTTATACATTTGCAAGAAACGCGCGACGTGGCTTATTAATCAGTCAGATAAATATATGAAACCTGAAACTGATCTATAACAGCTATGCGTTATTTTTATTTTCCATAAAACAGTAGAGCTGTTCCGAATCGCCGTAGAACACAGAAGCGAACACAACGATAAGAAACGACTTCGAAAGATATTTAAATATATCGCTTCTGGTAAAACATATGTCCATCAACAGAACGTTTAATTAACAGAAGTGACAGGGCGATGCGAGCTACACAACGACAGCCGTACACAACGAAATAACAATACACCCCGTATATTCATTGTGGCTTATAAATGGCACTTGATTTACACCCGAGTGTATGTGAAGATTTATAAGTTTACAAGACTCTATATTTAATTGAGCATAATTGACGGAAAGTTGCAAGACTGAAGTGGTTACAAAAATTTAAAAGGGCATGCCTTGGTGTTTTAGACACGTGGAAGGATGGACTAATTGGGTTTGACGAAAAGAATTATAGAACTTTAGAGTAGTATCAGGAGCGCCTTATGATTGACTATCAAAGGCCACAAGGATGGCGATCAAAATAAAAAAATGAATTTGTTACCACTCGTCACGTGCTGTCAGAAAATCGGTGTTTTTTTGTAATGATCCTGGTTGAATTCGAACGACCCCCAAAGGCACAAGTAGTAATAATTTTCGACTAGAATTTGCAATCTATTGTCTAGTCTATCTCTGCTTCTGGGAAACAGGTATGATTTATCTATTAGGCGTGTTTATTTTTTAAGCTAATAAAAAGAGTAAGTCTCATTACTGATTTTTATAATCTTTGGTTCCACTTGACTCTGACTATTGACTCATAACTGCATATAACTAGGATGTCCATCTGAATACGAAGGCTTTCGAAGAAGTAGTTTATATTCTACATTCATAGACCAAACGCATGCATAGTAATATATAAAAAGAATTTTAAATTTGGCAAATTGATACAAATTAAAACACGATGAACGTACACAACGTCCATAAATTGAGTTTGGTATGAGAAATAACCACGCTCGATGGCTGCAGATTACGCTCTATAAATTATTATGAAGCAATCAGTGTATGGCAAGTTTAAAACTTGTTAATGTTCGACGATACGACTACAATACGATTTAACGTACGACATCACTAAAAGTTTTTATATAAGTAACTTCATTGACCTGTCATATTACCTCCTGATGATATTCTTAATTGGGACTCAATTACAAAACAGAACAGGTCATTATCATCCACACAGGTCTACTATCAATTTGTCCTGATAAAGCCGAAGCCAACACTACAACAGAAAAATCATGATATTATTATTTATTTAAATGTCTTTATTACTTAACCGTCTTTATGAAAGTTATTCTAGATAAGGAAAAACTGAATAACACTATCCACCTGTTTACTTTTCGTAGTTTTATAATACCTACTTAGACAATTATATCAGATTCTTAAATCACACTTCTATAATGAAATGAAGTCCTCATACTCAGGCTTTATCTGTAAGGATGAGCCTACCGGCTCTAGGGGAGGTACAATGGTAATGGATTGCAAAGAGAGTTTAAAATATAATTCTAATATCCTATTTCCAGCTCTCTGAACCCACCTTAGAATATTCTGTAGAACCATCGAGGTTATTGGCCGAACATGTGCGTCGGATGAGCTCTCATTGGCGGACTCATCCGTTACGTATCTTCCTTACAATAAATAAAAGAAAGCTAAGCAATCAATATTTTACACATGCAGTAGGTTTATAAGATCAACAAAAAACTATATATACTAAATTATAAAAAAATCTCTCATCACCTTGATCGTATCCATGAAAATCGTACAATCTAAAAGACATCAAGTCTATCGTAGATTTATTGCTAATATAATTTTGATTGATCGATCTAGGAGCCCGTTTAAAACCATACCAAGTTAACCGTAATCAATCTTTAATACGCTCCGGAGCTTAGCATACCCAACTAAAACTTTAAACTGTTTTAAAATAAACACAAGACATTTAAGTGTTCCGCCTAAGAGGCAAGCGTAAACTTTCAAAGTTGCTATATTAGTTTAGAATCACTGTTTCATTTAGATTTCCGCATCCAAACTTTCATTAAGTAGTATAATGAAAGTTTAAGAATTTTTTTAAGATGTTTTGTTTATCTAATAAGAAGGATGAGTAAATTTTGTTTGTTTGTACGTCAGATCAGATTATTGAAGAATACTGAACACGTATTTCTTTTTTAATTTTCTATAGGTACATAGTTGTGACGTAGCAAGCCCCCGTTCCCCAAATTTAATGCCTATTATCTAAGCCATTTCTTGTTAATTGAAGTAAAAAATACGTATCTTATATTTTTCTATTATCTGACTGACGGACTAAATAGCTTTTTTTTATCCAGTCCTCATCCCTATTGAATTAAAAAAAATAAAACTTTAAATATAGTAGAAGAAAGAAGAAAATAAAAGGTACTATTTTACTGATTACGATAAGAACAACGATACAAATGATAATTGATACAAATGATAATCGAGAGACATGCATAATAATACAGTGGTCAGAACCGTAGTAAGTGGAACGCAATTGGTTCTAAACGAGCATATACCTACAGTATAATAGCTTATAACTAGAACGTTATAACTAGGACGATTATCTATCTGTATCCTCCTCTCTACTGGATACGGTTTTGATCATTTATATTCATTAAAATGCGGCAGACAGTATAAAAAGAAATAAAACATATCCTCGGACCGAGACCGAGGATACACGTGATCGGGAAGTAACAAAGAAAATGAAAATCCGGCATAGGTGTCGATCAAAATTCGTAGCATGTAGTTTTTTTTTTATACGATATTTATTAGTTACACTAAAGTTTTAGTACATTATTAAAACTAACAACGAATTTAATGTTATCAATCTATAGATAAATACCACATGCCAAAGACAATGAAAATAATTAAAATAAGATTAACGTTACATTTTTAGAAAGGTCCATTTCTAAGAATAGGTCTTCACATTGTTTTACAACAACAACAATTATGTAATTAAATTCGAACAAGATTTCTATGCGGTACTTTGCTAAAAATAACTTAGTTATTGCAACAATTTATTCTAGTATTACTAACACCTAAACTAATAATTTTGTTTGTAAGGGGTAATCTTCGAAAATGCTGATCCAATCATAAATATTCTTATACCTACAGGAAGCTACGTTTTACGCGGGTGACATATAATACCTATAATTTACTCGGGCAAAGTAGTGAGAAATAGCTAATATTTAAATAGAGTAAAAACTACAGCCACTTCTAATACGCTTAACATCGTTTTTCCATTGTGTCAGTTTTTTTTTATAAATATATTTTTTACGTTGTATAGGTTGTTTAATTTGGTCAGTCAGGAGCGGGTATGCGTAACGCATTACTCAGCGTCAAAAAAAGTAATAAAGTCTGGTCATAGTTCGTATTTAGATACTTGATGAGTTCATTTTAATTTGTTTACATGTTTACAATCTATTAATGATACTTTAACTAAATTTCTACTCGTCGTTAAAGTGGGGGTACGTTTTATGGACTGCACATACCTTTTTTTTGTAGGGCCACTTTATTCTAAATAGTTAGAAATGAGTAGAAAATTGAAATGAAACTGAACGAGGGACAATTGAATGAGATGAAATGGTCAGTTTCACAATTATTAACGGAACGCTCGATCTGTTGGAAAATAGAAAGAGGTAATACCTTTCAAATTTATAGTTACATTTTCTTTGAAAGTGATTGAGAAAAATTATTCTCTCAAGTGTTGAACTGTTTTTTTTCACTACTATTTTTACATTTGTAACATTAATTCATTTTTGCAACTCGGCGCTACGTAGATAAGTACCGTGGCTCTCGATCGTTGTTGTTAAGCAGTTTGCGCGAGGGTCGTTCACAGGATGGGTGACCGAAAAATTATTACCCAAGCTACTCCGTGCTTCGGAATGGCAGTTGGAACCAGCTGTATCAGTCATTTATTGGAATCCGTATTGGGTCAGGCTAATAATTATGAATTTCAAATTCAAATTTAAGCATTGTATCTCAGAAACTAAAATTCATCAGTTGAAAATTTTAATTGAACTCACCGAGTTATGTAGTCCAGTCCAAGTTGCAGCGAGACGTCTGGGGTCTTACCATCAACTTTAAATATGAGGCAGCAGTTGTTTCACAACTTATATTATACACCATTTTTTTGCATACATCTAAAACAGACGTATAATACGAGATGACAAAAGAAATTTGTGTATCAATAGGCCAGAATTAATATACATTTAAAGTTTGTTTTTCCAAAACCACCGTAGCCAAGTGGCTCGTACGCCGGTTTGAAGGTGTCACCATCTCTGAGTTCCCGGGTTCGATTCACAGTCGGGTCAATGTAGGAAATGAACTTTTCTATATTGTCTCGCGGCTGGGTGTTGTGGCACCTTCGTTGTCTCAGAAACCCCACAATAAGGGGATTTTAGTTACTCATCTTGAAATCTGAGCAATGTATGTGATGTTGATTAATATATAATTTATTTTATTATACAAGGAATTTCAAAGCTATTTGACAATTTGATGGTTTCTGTACAGCTTCCTTCACTTTGCATACGACCGTGAGAGAAACATATAGGGTACCGCGATTTCTCTTTCTAACCAGACACTTTTCCGCTTTCATGCTTCTTTCTAACTCTATCTTCAACACCTCTTTATCATACATAGGTAATATACAGGCAAGCGAATAGAAATGATACATAGCATCACTTTTACATTTGCTTGTACATACACGACAGATTTATCAGATCTAAACTTACTCATTCCAGTTTTTCTTATTAGGAATTGGCGTTAAAACAATCACCAATATCTCGATCCCGCTTTCACTACTGCAAGTGCATCACATTAAAGAGCTCGTGGTAAGACCCCAAACCTCTATATGTATGTACAACGAACGGCGTCTTATTATTTGAGGTCACTGAATGCTAACACAAGGGGTTGAAGTTTCTCTGGGTAATTGTATCTGAGACTTTGTCACTATAATTGACAACGTTGTAGACTGTTTTGGAACAAATCGACAAACTTTTATAAGTCACCGCGGGTAGCGGCGGACAGTCCGTGTTTTTATTTTACTTGACCTGCTTTCGTTATTGTTTAATGTGGAGCGTAACTCCATACCGAATTTTTTACTAGTTAATCTCTTTTTTTAGATTTGAATTTTGACATAATATCACATTTTGTTATAACAGTCATGATCAACTGAATGTCGCCATTTTAAATACAATATGGCGGAAGGAAAATTTTCTAAATCGATCGCAGAATTGCTATTTGTGGCAACCTGGTGTGCTGCTGAGTATCCGTAAAACTCAAAAAAGTAGAGGTGGCAACCAGCTGAAAACAGACTAAGTGCGAGTCGGGGTACTAACTACTGCTGAAAATTGAGCATTCCTGCAAAGAAGATATTTACCAAAATATCTAACACCCTGATCAAGATTTTAAATGGTTTACACTAGTTATGCGTAAACAGTCAATCACATTAGATTATGAAATGTGACGTCACAACTTAATTACGGTTATTGGAATGCCCATACTAATAACGGTGGACCCAAATCAAGGTGCAAATGGATGACTATTTTAATTCGTTGTAATATGTACAATATTACGATTTAAAAAATAAGATCTAATAACGTAATTATTTTTTTGCATAATTATTTAAGTTAGGTACTCATATTTTTATCTACAAAGTTAATAAAAAAAAACTATTCCAAATTCATATTGTACATTCAGAGTGCTGAAATGAATTTAAAATAAAACTAAAACAATGAAGATAACTAGACAAATAACAATTGACCACTTGTAAATTACTGTCCTTAAAATAACTTGCTTTATTGAATCCTCAATAATTATTCAAAATTTTAAAAAGCGTACTCTAGTAAAGAATCTCTTTTCATTGCAACAAAAGTGTCGCCCACAGAACAGTGGTGTCGCCATTATAAAGTCAAAGCGATACTTGCAAACAGCGCCATTGATTGTAACGACATCTGCCGGCGAGCACCTTAATTAAATCACCAATTCATATTCTCGATGGAGACCCAATCAAAGGCGACGCTACACAGAAAAAATGGCAGTTGAATTTCAAATATAGAACTGTGGCAAAGAATCCTAGAATATTATTTGTATTTATTATGTGACATTAACAAAAGCATCCTATTTTTAATAATAATATTTGTCTACTAATAAAAAATAGTTTTACACACAGTATTAAAAAAAAAAAATTAGTTCCCGAAATCAAACTAGATGTCGATACGGTACGTTTTTGATTTCTCCATGACAACCCTTCCAGTTTTCTTTCATGTTTAAAAGTAAATAAGTTTTCAAAACTCAATAAACAACTCATATTCAATTTGTACTTTTTTGTATTTCTTTGATATCTAAGTTTCGAACTTTTCAAATTTCAGTTTTTAATATGTTAGTCAAAAGGAACGGAAATTACTGTCTTTGGTCCATTCGTTTCCTGCAAAAATCAACTTTTGCTAGAGTCGCTATCTAGTGGAGGTGCTTTTTTTGTGCTTTCGATTTTTCAAATTCTTCCTCATTAAGCAATTTCAGTTTTCACTAAATATAATCATAATATAATATTATAAAATCCTTTACTTAAGTAGACATTCATTCCTCCCTTCCCTTTTTAAATCAACATCAGTTTTTTATGCTTCCATTATTTACAGGATTTCGTTTAATATGTTAATATCGCGACGTCTTATGATTTCTATAGCTATGTTCTCCCACTGAAGTCAAATTTCTCCGCCGTCCGAGACTTTTGCAATTAGCCGGGAGGCAGCCGGGTAAAAAGTGCCCACTATGAATATGCAAAGGTTCTATTTGTGCCCCGGATGCATATTGAATTATTAATGTTCACCCTTTTATTTATTTATTATTATAAAGATACGCTCATAAAATATTGTAAGCGAGCGAATTTCATATAAATTGTATGAACATTACTGATATGATGGTTTATTATATATAAAGATAAAAAAAAAGTTTCTATTACGATATTATTAAAAATTTAATATATTAATATTTACATATGACCATTTTATACTGTTTATTCTTTAACATATTTGTCCTCTATAAATTTATTATACAGAATGGTCGGCGTTATATAGAAGTCATTTCAAATTAACCTTTCAAATATGTCATTACCCATTACGCGGGCTCATTGTGGATAAGTGGGTGTTGACATCTGCGGATGCAGCTGAGAACAACGACTTAACGTACCTTGTACGGAGGAGTTGATATAATTAATTATTGGTTGGTAAATTTTATATCAAACTGAGCGGACTTTAAAACTCTATTAGAATGTATGCGTGGTATGCTTCAAGAAGAAAGAAAGAATGCAGCGGCTTACACCAGAGCAGGTCCAAGGGGCGATTTATTATCAGCGCACACAAAGCGTTCACGCCGGCAAGACTCAGATAATGGATCTTAACTGCTTGTCACTATTTCCACTTTAATTCACTACTGAGGTGAGACAATCTTCTTTATTTATTATTACGGATCAGTTCTGGGCATATGCGATGCACAGAAAGATCGATTTCGAGGCGGAACAATATCCAGACTTTTCTTGTCTTGACCGCTAGATGCAGACAAACGCCGCTGCGGGCGCTGCTTTTTAAATTTATTGATATTTAAAAAAATGCTTTGCACTGAATAATGAAAAGATTTAAAATTAAAAGAAATATGAAATAACTATATAAAATCACTTATGATACCACACATCACATCATATTTCTTCACTCGATTTTAAACCTTAATGTAGTGAAGGTAGAGTTAAAATAATTGCGATAATTTGATAGACTGTAGTAACCTGACTTGCTGCTGTGTGTACCTGATAATGTCGGCCAATCAGAATAAACCAAATATCACGTCATGGCACCTAATCCCCGCCGAGTTTGACTGAGACGGACTTACATACCTTATTCTCATTACAAGAAGAGTCATTATACATTTTAATTGTACGAATTTTTGGTAGGTCGGCTTTACGTAAACAAATATTCACCATATGCAATATTAATTGGAAGTCATTGTAGTTAGTACACATATCCATATCGAACTTTCCGGAGGAGGAGAAAAAAAAGCAATTTTAGAATCGTTTTTATGAGAATATAGGGTAGACGCGCCTGTTTCTACCATTGTCTTGCTGTCGAACATTTCATGGCCCATTTAAAAATAATTAATGCTTTAAGAATTGGACTCTACCTGATCTTTGAACTGGAGTTAATAAAACATATCCTGTTTTCATAACTTGAAGAAAAGTCATTTTTTCCTCTAGCCATGATCCTTTTATGGAGGTGGAATGATATTTTGTAATACTGACGCATCATCAAAGTATAGGACTGGTTGACCGGTTAGGATAAAACCATTAAAACACAATAATTTTATTAATCCCATAAATATAGAGTTGCCGTCAGACATTTTTTATTTGATACTGGAAAGCGAACTGATACAAAGACAATATCTTAAAAGTCTATCCATATTTTAAATTGTACATTAAGGATAAAGAGCTTGTAGGGAAGGCAAAGTCATCCAAAAACACTCTTTTTATGAACTCCGAAACAATCATAATACTGCAATTATTAAATTAAAATTCACTAAAGTTTTTACAGATAAACTTATCATTGGCTTAGATTGTTTTTGTCATGGAAAATGTATTTTATTTTAAAAGAAAATTGTCTTCGATTTATAAAAAAATATATTCTTGCATAACATTATAGCTGTAATTAAAAATATAGAGAAAAAACTGTTTTGTCCATCGAATCCCTATTAAGTCAAATCCCTATTAAGTAAGAATCCCTATATACTAACATACAGTTAATAAATACATCGAAGTGCCTAAGGATTATGGGATATATGCTAGCTGATTGTCATAACAAATAAGAATCATAATTATTGCCTTAACTTAAAAAATACTGAAGCCGTAATTTTCACGTCATTGTGTTGATTTGTAAAATGTCCACACCGTTACCCAGCAATAAGTATAACTGTGTCATAAACAATGTTTAATTTTATTTATAAATCCATTTTATAAATCCATTTTCTAATTGGGTTATATAAGGATGTGCGTTATTTCTGTTACACGTTTTATACTTATAACAAATCTGCAAAAAAATAATGTCTGTACATTAAATATATTTACAAAAAAAGAAAGAAATTGAGGGTGGTTAATAAACAATAATAGAATACGAATTTAAAAAATATTGTCTGTTTATCTGTATGTGCACGTTAATTTTCGGGACTACTGAGTATATTTGTATGAAACTTATTCTGTTAATACCTGGGCAATATATGGGGTATAATTAATTTTGAAAACTTAAACGTTTGATGCACAACCACAACAGACCAGCGACACCTTAAGAAAAAATTTTGTGCCTGATCAATATATTCTGCTAAGAGTACAAAAGTCAAAGATCCAGAACATATAAGGTGGTCCTCAAAGATACTAGTTATACTATAACATCGGATAAAAATGACTTCTTAACAATAAATAGTTTTTTTATTTATTGACATTTTTTGCACAAATACACATTGGCGTACTTAATGCCATGGCCATTTTCTACCAGTAAACCTTAGGATGATGTGGACATGGGGTTCTCTCTATTATTGTACAGGGCAAGTTCGTGACCTTGTTGCGTACAACAAAACGCGGGAAAGGGAAAGATCTATGGTTAGCGATACGTATCGTTGTCTTTCAACGATCATGTAAATACGAAGGTTTATTGTCCGTTTTTTCGTCTACTCTAGAAGCAGACAATGCAATGTGTCAAAGAGCTCTGATTAGATAATTTGGATTTAGTTTTAAATATATTAAAATTAACTTTGTACATAATAAGACGGCAACATCATTATCCTAATGATTAAACATACATAATTACTATAAAAATACATAAATCATAAAGTAATTAATGATTTAATGAATTTGCTTGTTCCAAACAATGAAACATTTGCTATAGAATAACTTGTTTTTAGAAGCTAATTTATTATTTATTGATAATTCTTGTAGACACAAGTAGAATGGAAATTCATCCCGCAAAGGAATAGATTTGACGAAGAACAAAGAGTGAACGATTTCGGAGAAATGAGATGGGCAGAGTAGACGATTAGAGGAGGAACAAAGAGTTTTGGTGTGAAAGGTACATAAGTACTGTTAAGATAAGAAAGAGTGTTTGGAGATTTCAGCAGAGAGGATAACGTAGTTAAAGCACGCATACTTCTTCGCTTCCGGATGGACGTCCATTTTGAATTTTAACGATATAGGTACACATGATCAAATTTTCTAAGAATAAAAACGGATAGAATCTTCGGTCTCTAGAATCCAGTTAAGCCAGTGAAAAACTGACCATCCTCATACATTGCCCAAAATCTTTAGATCTACCAGAAAATGAGATAGAAACAATTTCTGAAGTACGCAAAGATATAAAAACAGCGCAGTAAACCACGGAATTCTGATCGACTTCGATATGCTGTTGAGAGAATAAAAGTTACTGGTGTGGAACTGAAAACTACCTGTTTTTCTAATGCCCAACTTTGACTTGTTGTTTTAAGAGTTAGCAACGTCTCTGGGCTTTATATTTTGGCACCCGAATAAAAAAAAAACACCAATAAAGTTTATAAATTTCACCTTAAATATTATTGTTAATCATATATACCGTTGGCACCGTCAGCAGACTGTAGAATTTTGGTACAAAAAGAATTCTACCTTTACAGGTTCATTAAGTTATAACCTACTCAATCCACAACATACAATTTAAGCTTACAAAATCTTTGGTATGAGACAACACGAACGAAGATGCGGGCACCAGCTAGTGGCAAATAATATAACGGTGTAATGAATCTTTACAAGTATTTTGGCCAAACATAACCTCAGTAAAAAGTTATACGACCAAATGAAACAATAACAAAAACTTACTATAACCCAACCTTTCATCTTATTTGAGGTTGTTCAAGATATTTATTGAGCAACATATTATTTGAATAGAATAAAATTTATGAATTTCGTTGGGATCGCCAGTTTAAAGCTGCTTTCTTTATGCAGATGATACCTACCATAGTGCTTACATAGAATCCATTCAATCTGCAAATGAAGCGATAGTCATGGAGCAAGATTATGAGTGATGAAAGGCTTAAAATTCAACGTGAATAACACATAAGATATTAAACCAATGAACTACTTTGAGAATAGAACTATTCACACCGTCATTTACTGGTTGTCCTCTTTTAATTTTAAATAAGAGTGAAGTTATACTTCACGGAATTGTCACTGTAAACAAATCTATTTCGTGATTATCCTTTACCAAAGGAGGCAATTTGTCTATATAAATTAAAAAAGAAGCATTGAGCACTGTGAAACACCCATGATAGGTGTTGATCTATCGATTCAGGGGATTTCTTGTCACCGATATGAACCTCCTACAAAGCCACTGAACTAAGAGACAGCAAAATCTAACTAGTTATCTCTAAATTCATAATATGAAGATTCGTTATATATTTCATGAACACCATAATTGACAGCTTTAAGTACGTCACAGAAAACACCTAAAACGTTGTGTGAATTCTCCCAGGTATCAACAATTTGTTCTAAGATTCCGATATTCATACCGATACTGAACTTATGCATCCATGTGAGGTGAACCGTAGCTGGTTTTATCATATAGGCCAGTTACACTAACCTGCCCTTTTCAGAATGGGATTGCCCAGACCCAGAGTCCTGATTAGATATTCTAGAGAATCACCCGTTTCCTCAACTCTGTGCTTAGAGTTGAACTGAATTGTAAAATTTACCGTAAAACTTTTACCACACTTACGTCACAATAATCAATGCTGATTACCGAATTATTCACATCTAATTTTTTAATGCCAACCTCAGTCAGGAATAAAATTTAGTAACATTTTGGAGCGATTTTCAATTATTACGGTAACCATACGCCACAGGTTTGCGTCCGTGATGCGGAAAGTAGATTTAAAAAAAATATAGTTCTCTAATTATAAAACCTTCTGTTGATAACAATTAATGGCTAAAACGACTTCACAAATTTTATTTCAATAAATTTACCAGTATCTTAAGAAAGTCAAAGAACGACGTCTTACGAAATAGCGGTGCGATCGTATCAGTCACGTTCGAAAACTTGTCACGGCTTTTATAATAGGGTGTTATACTCTGATTGCAAAAGTACTTACTTGGTACTTGTAAGTGTTTATAATCGACAACAAAAATATTCCAAAAAATTAAAAACGTTTTCTTTTCTTAAAATTAAATCATAATTCCACTTTTTTACACCCATAAAAACACCGTCTGCCATATTCATGACGATATTCTGTTATGTACAGATTGAAATATCAATAATAATAATTAAATAACAGTAATGTACAAACAGATTAAATTATTTTTAACAATCAACCAATTTAACAAATGTAATGTAGGGAACTATGTGTTTATTAATGTTTCAATTTTATGTTCATATAAATTTGCATAACTGTTTGATCCTATATATAAAAAAAAATGATGTTATTCAAACGAAAACGGTGTTATCTAACGATCTCGACAAAATAATAATATTAAATAAGGTAAGAACAGTATTATCTCGGAATCTGCTTTTTCTGTCAAATCGGCTGCTGTTTATTTATTTTTTTACAACTACTGACAGATGTCAGATTCAGAAAATATTCAAACGAAGTGTCGTCACGTAATGGTGGGTTATGTTTTTAAGTCACATGATGAATAAACAAAAAGACTGGACCTTTAATTTTGATATGTTAAGATAATTATGCGATTTTATTACTCAAAATCAGCCTAGATATGATTATTTTATTTTTATTTTTTATATTTGTATTTTTGTTTTTTTTTTCTTCTCTTATATATTATCATTGTGTTCATGTAGGTGTGGTCAATAAACTTTCTTTCTTTCTTTATTTCAAAGCAAATTTCAATGATTCTGCAAATTCGTGCTTTACGTTTCACTATCGAAACTACCCAATCCACTATCAAAATTACCAAGTATGCTTAAAATTGTATTATTTTGGTTGCAATACAACTATAGTCTATTGAGTATCGTTTAAAATTGTGTACTAGTCCGGAACACTGTACATTTACCTTACAGAAAAATCTTCGTTTTTCATTATCAATAATTGTATGGCTACGCCTGTTGCGTACTGCAATAGTTTGCAAACCAATAAAGGATATCTAGAGGTATTTTTGTATCAAATTACCGCGAAATTTATCCAGTCGTTTTTCCATGAAAATGTCAAAAATAATATCTATACAATTATTAAATATAATAATTTATATTTTAGTATAAACACATAAATAATTTTTAATATTATATTTCTCATAATAAAAATATTGGGTAAAAAAAAAACATGAAACTTGGTTTTGATCTGCGGCACAATGAGTACCTAGTGACCAGCACATAGGACATTGCGCCACACCAAACATTAGTAAAGTCTGTGAAAAACCTGTACATTATTATTTAGTACATTGTTACCATAATTTTCAAATTCATTCAATAGTAACTAATTCCCTTTTTTATATCTGTTTTATAAAGTAATACCTATTTATTGAACTATTTTATTTACACAATATGATTGATTAGGAATTATTTTTTACTAGAGTAACGGTCTACGGGATGGTTTTTGCATGAAAATGTCAAACTTTTGCAAACACATACTTTTATGGAAATATTTACCTATTGTCAAATTTTATGTTATATATTTTTACAGCAATTAAATTTATCAACTAGACTAGATAATTAAATAATACTTAATTACTGTATAAAATAATATTCAAAATTATTTTAACGAATTATTAATGATTAACATATACCTATAAAAAAATGAGAGAGGAAAATATATTGGGGAAAAGAAGATAAAAGTAAAACAAAAATGCTTCTTTGATGGGATTGGAACACGAACATGTATTTTATTGGAACTATTTCATCAATATCGGGGCTTTTGTATGAAAATGTCAGTCTGACTTTTGCCTACGTCATACTAAAGAAATATTTATTTTCACATTTTATACTGTTTAATAATAATAAAAAAAAGTTGCTTTTTAAAATTATGGCAGAAAAAAAATGAAAATTAGAATAAAATAATAAAAAAACGACTTGAAAAAATGCGAGCTCTAGTGGGATTAGAACTTACAACTTCGAGACACTCGGGTCCCTACCCTAGTACATTACACCAAAGATATTGTTAAAATGAGAGCGAAATTAAAATACTTATTTTAAATGTTCTTTTTTTTACAATTTTAGCGATCTCGGTACGTCAGAACGCTGCACAAAGCAACATAGGTCCATCTAGCAACACGCCTCAGCGTGAACTAAGTTAGTGTGCGTTATTCTATAGCCTTCCCTGTCAATTGCAGTAGGAGTGACAGAAATGTCAATACTTTAAAGTTGCTTGAAAAAAATGACCATATGTGCCATATCACAAAATAAATTATATTAATTATTATAATAACATTATCAAAAATTGGGAATAACCAACTTTTATATCAACCTTTGATACATATTTGTACTCAATATCATTACTCTAATGTATCACATAATTGAGAAACGTGCCTTTCGCAATATTTTTAGATGCTACTTTGGAATTATTTTCTATCGAGTGAAGTTAATACAATCATGTTTCGGTTTCAACCACAAGATCAGAAATACGATCAAGTATAACCACAAATTTTTGGATTGCCATAGGTTTCCCGTGAATTAGTACAATCCTAGATCAATTTTATCGATTTGGCACTATTCAGCGTGTCAAGAGAGGTGGGAATCATAGTAAATAAGACGCGTTAACAATTATGCTCACCCATCCTATGACCGACCCTTGCAAAAGTTGCTTAACTTTACCACTATACGAGCACTTTACCCGTTTATTTGTGTTTCATCATTAAAAGTCTACTGAAACCACGTATAAGGACTAGCCATTCGACCCTTGTAACTTACTTTGTACATTCAAACAACTGAATCGATGTTGAAAATCAAAGTTAAGGCAAAAACAATGGTGCAATTAGCATCACACGGTCGGTTAGTGACTTGGCAGCTTGGTACATCCAACTTGCAAGATGTACCTACTAAGTTTGGCACTTAGTTGTTTCGCTAACTTGGCCTTGCTATTTCCGCTACTTACGTATGGTATAGAGATCTGAACAGAATTGTCTATTAAGAGTGTCAGTTTTTTTTTATTTTTTTATAAAGATCTTTTATAATTTTAACAAAAATTAACCAACTTAACCAACTTGCTTTGCGCCAGCGGCTTCGCATGCGTCCGGTATTATGTATTATCTATATGAGAAAATTCCATATTTCACCCCTGAGGGGGTTAAATTTCTAAACCTCCTTTCTTAGTGCTCACTGAAAGGAACCCATGCACCAAATTTTGTTTCTATAAGTCAGTCAGGTTTATCTTATATATAATATAGATAGATAGGTACTCTGTTTATTAGTTGGCTTCTCTTTATGCGGCAGTAGGATCTAAAAAATGTCTGTCTAGAAATGCGTTTCGTTAAACATTACTAGTTGCTATGGAATAAAATATGTAAAATGTTTGCAGCACAGAAGTTGAAATTGTGTTTGGATTCTGGACAAAGTCATGTTCAAACCAAACGTAAAGTAAGCCGCTGACTGTCTGCGAGCCTATACAAACCTAAACTTCTTTTCATTCACCCTGAACTGACAACACGTAATGATGCAACCGATAATCCTTCTGAGGAGTAACTGTACCAAATTATTTCATTCGTCGTTATAAGAAATGATGTCTGTGATAATTCATTGAAATGACGTTTTAGCTATTCATGATTAGTTCAAGATCAAAAGTCCTGCTCTAGACTAAAAGTCTTGAACTAATCACTAATTACTCGTAGATTTAGATTAAAAAATCTGGGTTTTTATAAGATTCAAGAAATTTTCTAAGTAAGAATTATCACACAAGACTTATTTTACAGGTTTATCGACAATACATTTTAAATCTGTTGCATAATATATCTTAATTAATGGCCTCGTTTTTAATTATTAATTTAAACTGCTGTACTTTGATTGTCATGATGAAAAATCATAAGTTTTGCCTGATAACAGGGCTTATTTAAAAACAACTCCGAATTGCTTTGTGTATTTAAAACATTCCTATCGCCATTTTATTCTAATAAGGTGAAGTAATTAATTTAAACATTAGGCGTATGCAAATTTTACGACTTACGTAAAATACCCTAGCAACTCTCTAAAGAATACGAATCCGCTGAATTGAATTTGTACCCGCAGATGTGATACATTAATTTGCCAATATAACCGCCATGTTTATTTTATATATTCAACAGACCCTTTTATTTAAATTTTCGTTTATTTTAACTTAATTCCGTAGTAACATGTATACTTGAATATAAATTCAAAATATTTTTTTTCTGTTTCCCATGGGTTGACAGAGAATTATATTTGCATTAGTCCGCCTCTTGTTCAATGGTCAATAAAGTTAGTTGAATAAATAAATAACCAGCTCTAATAGAAAGAACGACAGTAATAAATACCGTGCTATTACCAACCCATACGAGTTATAGAATAATAACTTTATTTTTGTTAGTTATTTATAGAATCGAAGACGTTATTGGACATGATCATATTAAAATTTACTCTAGTTTATGTAACAATGCTCCTAACATTAACATATTTACAAAAAATTTGAAATGTAATTAGTACTAGCTGTGCCCGCAACTTCGTCTGCGTGGGAAGTATTTTGGTAGAATTCTTTTTTTCCGATGAATGCAGACGAATCGAATAAGATCAATGGGCCATAACCCACTACGCAGGCTTAATGCGGATCGGTGGGTGTTAACGTTGCTGATGCAGCCAGGACTAACGGCCAAGGACTACGTGCATTATGCCAGTGCTCAAGATAATAATGTTTTGGTCACCCATCCTGTAAACGGTCCTTACGAATGTTATTTTTCTATTTTTTTCTCGTTTCTCGCGCTCTGGTTGTCGCTTGTGTCTGAGCATTTTATTCGTACCTTTAAAGGGTCCTTGTTTTGTTTTTGATCTTTTTAAATTATTATTTTTTGTCTAGTTGTACGCACAAACGACTATTTATTGTTCTATTTTTCATGTTATGCTAGTTTGCCTGGAAGAAATCGCTGGCTAGCGATGAGTTTGTCGTTTGTACTTATTTATGTAAAATAAGTATTCATGTATGTCCTTGTTGTGCAGTATTTACTTACTTATTTAACTGCAATTTAAACCGTATGCGCTAACCCACTACGCCATCGGACCCCTTATACCTAAGCTATACTAATATTATAAAGAGGAAAGATTTGGTTGTTTGTTCGTTTGCATCGAATTTGCTCCAATACTACTGGACCGATAGTTGCAGAGCGATTTCAACCTACGGGAAGCTACATCAGACGCGCATGTCATAGGCTATAATTTTGCGGCAAAGTCGTGGGAAAACAGCTAGTTTATTATACCCTGTGAAAACTTATCTGCGGTACGCCTGTCGAGTATGAAGTCAACACGGGTTGGCGATAATCGAAACTACTACTTTCTCGATCTCTATTCTGCAAACTGCAAGCTCTTTAAGAGACCAAGCGCATTTCCCTATCAAAAGAAGTTTCATACTCATACCATACTGCATGTATGTAAAAGCTTCAGATTCAACTTTATAGTGCATGAACCTCGCGATGGGCAGTTAAATACGCTTCGCGTTTTTCAGGTGTCTCCCGAGACCGAGCGTTTAGTGTCTGATCTCTTTCTTTGTCTATAAAAGTCGGTCAGTACATGTCTGACGGAAAATACGTGGAGTTTTGTTTATTGATATAAAAAAAATATATACTTATTTTAATTTCGACTTTCCACACTCGAAGGAAATCGTCTACTAACATACTTCCGTGAGGTGCTTAACTGAGCTTCTGTCAGATTTGAACCGCCCTCATCATCATAATCAGCCCTTATACGTCACCAACTGCAGGAGTTCAGGCCTTCCTTATGGATGGTTAAAGAGGATGGGCCACGACCCTCCATGCTGGCCCAATGTGGATTGGAGGACAATAACGACTGCAAATACACCCGGGACCAATCGCTTTACGTGCTTTCCAAAGCTTGGAGTTGCTTGAGATAATATTTTTTGGTCATCCATCCTGTGCCCGACCTTTGCGAAAGTTGTTTAACAACTGCAATCGCGGGCCATGGCGCTTATTCACTACGCCACCGAGCTACTCTGAACCGACCCTCGCGTAATATTATGTGAGTGTTGTGACCAATGAATAAAGCATTGTTTCCAACGAAGACTGAAAATACCAACTTTGAAGTAAGTATCTACAGCAATTTGTATGTAAAAAAAAAACAAAAAGAGTATTAACATAAAAAATAGCAATAAGAGAAAAAAAAATATATAACTCGAGTTGTCTTTGCGTTCTTAACTTCAGTTGACGTGAATCTAAGTTTTTTAACGTCGTGGAAAAACTTCTGACATTGTGTCTGTTACCTGGCAAGCAACAGGGGTGAGTAAGATTCTCCTCCGTGAACCCGACAGTGAGCTGCCCGGTGGGTCCCCAGAGGCCTACCCACCAAAATCCGTACTCTACACCCTCTCATGGGAAATGAAAACCGGCAAGCTATGGCCGAGTCACCACGACCCTCAAGTATTGGACCATTGGTCCCCTTGCAGATGGAAAATTGGAGAGACTCAGATAAATCGAGTGCCTCTCCCAGTCAGATGAAACCGTGCAATGCAGGAGTGGCTGCCAACCACCTCCGTTGGCCTCAACGACGGCGTGAACCTAATCTGATAAAAATACTCGTTCACTGTAAACTACTCGAGGCTTAATTGCATCATCGGAAAGCTCTTTCCGCTTGTTCTCCTACTCGCGTGATCGTATACCACATGTCCATTATAAGCTGAACCCTATTTAATATGATTGGCCATATATAAATGAGGTCAACTTACTCCGGAGTTGTCAAAATTTTAGAATTTTATTTTTTTTTGTCATCATACAAATTATCATTTTATAGACAATATTAATTCGTAGCTCGGTGGTGCTACGGATTTACGCCGCAGCGCACGATCGCTATTGCTAAGCAATTTTCGCAAGAGTTGTTCACGGGATGGGTGACCAAAAATTATTAAACAAAGGCCTGAGGCCCTGCAGTTTGGCTGTTAAAGAGTTAATGATGATGATCAATATATCAAAGACGAAAATTGAATAAACAGTAAATATTTCATAGCAATTTTGGCGACCCCGTCACTTCAAATTGACATAACTTTTTTATTTGTGAACCGATTGAAATAAATCTTACACTAAATGTTAACGGAAGAATGCCGCAATATAATAGTGAAAACTGTATTTAAATCGGTTCAGCCGTTTCTGAGATTATCGTGCACAAACGCACAGACAAACAGACAAACCGACAAACAGACAAACAGACAAAAAAATTAAAAACCATTGTTTTGCGTTCTATTACTCTTATAAATGTCCCTCATAACAGTTTTTTTCATATATCTTCAATGTACAGACATCGATCGGTTAATGGAAAGTAACTATTGACATTAATTTTCTACATTTATACAGACTGCAGGTTTTCTATGTCTATAGACGTTGAATTACTTGATGAATGGGAACTAGTAACCTCACGAGAACATGCCAGGGACGCGACGTTTCTCCCCGTCCTCAATCATTCCCTGAATGCAATCCATCCGATGAAGCTAGCTGATTTGACGTTATCAGCTCTTGACGAGGGTCCCGAAACAATGGCTGCTCCTTCATTTATTATATATTAGGTCCCTTCAATACGATCGCCTTTATATATGTTGAGTTAAAATCATTAGTTGCCGGCGAAAAATGGGGATATTCACTCTTATGTATATACTTCCTTCCAGAAATCTTCAGCGTATCTATGGTGGATATTACACTAATAGAATGCCTTCTGGTATAAAAATATTAAATGCTTAAGTGAGACTTCGTTCTTTAATAGGTTTAACATTTGACCGTGTTTGTTACGATGTTACTGAAAATCGGTCTGAGCAATTTGCTGGATACACATTCTAATAAAGGAAATAAATATGACGCCATTGGAACATGTAAATATTGGTTATTAAACTACTTCAAAATCGAAATAGTGGAGCTCATAATTATGTTCTACGGCATTGTATTTTTCTGCAAGTTGTTGTCTGATTATCATTTTTTTTATTGAAAGCTTACTGGCCCAAAGTGGTCCCATCTTAATTTTATCGAAATCGATTTGGTACTTTTGTTTTTATAATAAAACAAAATATGCTTTTCACCATATATTACCAAAATATAACATATAGACGTGGTTATATCAACGAAACAACAGAAAATGGCGTATTAGCATTTATTCAAAATTGTGGATTCAATGGGTATGTATGATTTCAACCGAAGGTCTATTTTTGGCCGAAGCCGAAGCCGAAGCCGATTAATCGGCAATCCCCACAACCTTCGGCAAAAGCCGAAGCCGAAGCCGATGGTTTATAATTTCTCAGTAATTAATTTTGTTCAATATTGTCTACAAGCTACAATTAATATTAAAATTATTTCAAAACTTCAATATTGAAGGTTATATTGACTGTCTCATATAGAAGTTGATTTAGAAATACAGATTTGACAGTGAAGGCGCTTGTGCACTACACTGAATTTTCATGTCCAGTGGTCCTATTTTTTCCGGCCTGATATGTCAGGCCATATGTAGGTAATGCTAGCCTGTGCACTGTCAGGAATATTTTTCCTGTTTTCTACGTCTTCGCACGTACAGTAATAGAGCAAGCAATTACCAACGTTTCAAAAATCTCATTGTGCCTATTGTAAGTGACGTGTAGCTTCACAGACAGCTACCCTAAAATGTGCCGCTCCGATCCGAAAAAAAACGGACAAGTGCACAAGCTACTCATCCGAGTTTTTCATGTCATTCGGGACCGGAAAAAGTCGACCCGCCGGACCTGAAAATTCATTGTAGTGCACAAGCGCCCTGACTTCCCGCAGCATCAGCCAACACGACCGGTCCATCGCTCTCTCACTCAGTCTTTCGAAACAGTTCGTTCAATCTCGACGGTAGCTCGGACCTTCGGTGAAACCTTCGGCTTCGGCCTAGTTTTGGGCCGAAGCCGAAGGTTTCGCCGAAGATGGTTTTTTTGGCCGAAGGTGCCCGATGCCGAAGCCGAAGCCGAAGAATTTAATTAGTATGTTCGCCGATTTCTTCGTGAGTTATAAACCAATTTCTATCAAATTAGCCGTTTTGTTTGTGCTTTTGAGTAAATATTGTGTAACAGACGCAATATCTTCTATCACATTTATACTATTTGTTCCATACGTGAAGTTTGGAACATAGGAATTAATTGCATAGTGTATAAATATATTGATACAATAAAAATGGTACATTGTTCATTGGGAACAACAAGAACGGCTGGACCGATTAGTTTTTTTACTGTAGCAAGCAATATTACTCTATGCGAGTATTTATAATCCTACCTTTTTTGTAAGTGGTGTCGCCAAAAAACGTTATATCATTTTATTTTAATGCTAATAATACGATTACTAAAACTACTATTATTTAATACTTGAACTTTATTTCGTACTCTGATGATGGTTTTATTGTCTTATATCATGAAACTTTTATATAAATGATTCATCAAAATCCATTCACTTATCACGAAGATGCGTCGAACACAGACACAAAAAACTGCTTAATTGATAACCTCGTTCTTTTATAAATCGGTTAAAAAGGATTCAGTGAATTGAATTCGATTTATAGTAAGTAGTAGAGCATTCGTTAGATTAAACGTCCACAAAGCCGACCACGATGGGTGCCCTAAGGGAACGGTGGCCGAAGTATTTACGGCATCATAGAATGTCTTTAAGAATATTTTATTAAATTAACATTATTTATTTTTTTTCATTAAAATTGAATTCAGTTTTTCTCTTTTAGCATAAGAGAGTAAACAATTATATTGTTTTGTATATGAGGGATAGTAGGGTAATTAGAGGTACCTTGAAGAAAATGTGGCGTGGAAATCGTCACTTGTTTATTAAAATACATTAGAATAAAGGGATAACTTGTCTATGCGTCATGCTCGTAAACGGGTACATATAACTAGAGTACGTGATTCTGGTGTAGAATATTTATTTTTATCACCAGCGTATTATGAAACTTCCTATAATTTATGCAGATGGAGTCACGGAAGAAACAGCTTTGTCGACGAGTTAGTTAATTGGATATACATCCCTTATAAAGAAAAATATGATTATAAACACTATTTGATTCTATAGTCTTAATATTAATATTTTTCTATATGAAATAAAAATATTTTTTGTCTAAATTAAAAGAGTGAGACCGTATCTAGTAGGTAGGTAGGTTATAAAAATGTAAAAGCAATATATTCTTTTGTTTCAGTCTCATAGCCTACAAAGACTTTGAACAAAAGCGATTTTTAAGCCCTCCAGCAATACTTTGGCAGATAATTATGCATCATGCTTTTTTCTTATTATTTCAATGCAAAGTAGTTTTAATAGGGTACGTAAATATACATTTCAACATTTGTTTTATTTGTTCTTAAAATAGTAAAAAGTAATGTCTTGAAATAATTATTTTATTAATACAATGGCGCTAATAATAAATTCATGATATAGAATTGTTGCCGACAGCCTTACCATGTTTATGATATATTATTAATGGTCTCTTTAAGGAGGCTTTTATACTTATTTTAAATTTATATTTTTTTACTTTTTGACTTTGTCAATGTTTCTTCTGGTATCTTGTGTTTTTGTACGTTGTTCATTAATAAATCTTTCCTTTTAACAGTCCATTGTGCTTGCTGTCAATTACAGAATAAAAGATAATAGAATGCATTTTTTTAGAATGCAAAATAATTGTGATAAGAGGTAAAAATATTAAAAGACAAAAATTCAAGCAATACACATATACAATAGGCAGATAAAATATTTATTCATATCTTTATAAAACTCCATTGAACAATTTGAAATTTGGGGAAGTCCTATAAATGAATAAAACTTACTATTTACAAATTGTTTTTGTTCAGTCAATTCTTGTTTTAAATAATTCTAATATTAGAATATGAAAAGAAAATCTGACGACAAAGCTGACAGGCAGATGGAAATCAACTTAGGAAAAGTATTCGGAGTACGGTGCATCTCAGGCGAAGTTTAATTAAGCGGGTCCAAACAACCTGATGCAAACCAAATTGGCATACTTCAAAATTGAATCAAGACCTGGAGGAATAGAACTCAAATCGCAGTTGAAGCTTTTCTCTTTAAATTGAGTTTCAGGAAAATAGTCCATATTCGGTTATAATGAAAATTAAATTAGAAATAATGGATTATACAGAATTACTTTATAACGTAACTGCTCGTATTCCGTATGAAATTGATATTTTAATGTGAGTCTTATCTTTATTTAAAACAGGTTTGTTAGAACGTTATACTTCTATACTAATATATGAAGAGTTCGTTATTATTTCATCTACGGGAGCTACATCTTACGCGGGCGATATAAGCTGTAATTTAAACGGGCAAATTCGCGGGTGAAACAGCTAGTCTTAAATAAAGATGTATTATTAAATTATTAACTTAGAATTACTTTGGCCATTCAAAATTTTGGAATCTTATTTTTTTATTTTTCATCATACAAATTATCATTTTATTGACAATATTAATTCGGTGGCGCTACGGATAAGCGCCGCTGCGCACGATCGATATCGCTAAGCAATTTTCGCAAAAGTTATTCACGGGATGGGTGACCAAAAATTATTAAACAAAGGCCTGAGGCCCTGCAGTTTCAATATATCAAAGACGAAAATTTTATAAAACAGTTAATATTTAATAGCAATTTTAGCGAACACATCACTTCAAATTGACATAACTTTTTTATTTGTGAACCGATTAAAATAAATCTTACACTAAATGTTAACGGAAGAGTACCGCAATATTATAGTGAAAACTGCATTGCACAAACGCACAGACAAACAGACAAAATTAATAAAAATCATTTTTTTGTGTTCTATTACGTTTATAAATGTCCCTTATAACAGTTTTTTTCATATATCTTCAATGTACAGACATCGATCGGTTACGTTTTTATTATAGTATAGATAACAAAAATGGTGTCAGGCTGCCATATCAAAATGCCGTAACAAACTCAAAATGCTCCGTGGGCTACAAATAAAAATGCTAAGAATAAAAAATTTACATTGCGTCACCAAAAAAAAAATGCTTCGTTCTGAATGCTTACTAGTTTGGAGATTGAAGTGTAAGGTTAAATGAGTCATCTAAATTCAGTGAAGACGACCCGAGGTGTCAACCTCCGTACCTCCAATTTGAGAGCACTTCCAAATTACTAAGGTCTACTCATAAATTGTTCCAATATTCCAAGACGCCAGCGGCATATTAAGCTCAGATAGGCCGCCAGTCACACAGCTGCAAACGTTATTTCAAATGTGATATTGATATACGACATTCAGATCAGAAATAAATGAATGGTATTTAACATTCAGGAAGATCAGAACACAAAATATTATGTTTCCTAACTTCGAATAAAACACTTCTGAAAATACGATAAACTCATGCTTTTTAGATTTAATTAATGGGTTATAAAAGTTGTATTTTTTTGTCTTGAGTTTTATATAGAAAATGTAATAATTATGACTCCAAAACGCATTCAAGATTTTATTTTCTAATTTAAGTAAGATAATGTTTTTATTATATTTTGAAAATTTTGAATTCACAATGCTATCTATACTGACAAATATTATTAATGAGAAATTAATAAGAAAGATGGGATTTTTAAAAAATTTCTCATTAAGAAGGTACTTTTTAATAGGTAATTTTTAAATTTTGGACTTATCAATAGCCCCACGTGCAAAATTGTTATTTTTTCTGTTTTTATGTAATTGGTGCAATTTATTAATTAATTTGACGTTATGTACCGTTAAAAGAACAGTAATGCAAACATGTCATTTTTATCGTATAACACTGCTTTATGCCCTGTCCCCGCCGTTTCAGAAGCGGCAGGGGGTGTGTGGTGCTCTCCATACGCACGGACTCTCCCGAAGACTAGTCAAAACGTGGATGACAAACCCACTAAACGCCCTCGGCGTTTACCTTCTCTACTCTTTTTTTTTTTTAAGGAAGCGCCTTAAATCCAGCAGAATCTGCACCACAAACCGCTTCCGAGCAAAAATGATTCCGGCTCTAACCTCCACTCACCAAATACATGTTATAAACATGGAATTACTAAAGAAACAACTGCTGGGCATAGGCCTCCCCCAAAGATCTCCAATGTCATCGGTCTTGCATATCGGTGCAACAATAGTCCACCACAGTCACGTAACGTCAAAGATGCGTCAGCGCGGATCGATGCCGAATTCCGAGGCGTGCGTATTTTTCATTAGCGGTGAATTTCTCACGACTAACAGAAAAGGAATTTAATAATATGCCGTCTACAAATTTAGGTCGAAAAGAAAGATATTCTTCTGTTTTTGTAGCATATTTTTTATATAAATTATACCCGTATTGTTTTGAGAAACTACGCACATTAAGTTAAAATTTAAACCTAATGCCCTTACCATTCATGATAAGTTTAACAATACAATAAAGTTTTCTTACAACGATAATTAACATTAAAATAAATGGAAGATGGTAAAGAAAACTATGATTATAAATGTAAGAACTGCACAACTACAAAATTCAAACAAATTTAAGACCAAATTCTATAAAATTTTTATAATTGTCTTAGTTTTTTAATGAAACGAAAGGTATAACATTAATTGCGTTTTGCTATCCATTTTTTATTATCACACTGGCTTATTCATATAAGTCATATTTTTGACTTATTATAAACTTTATTCAAGAACTTAAAATTTTATAGTTACATTTGCAATTTTATAGTCTTATCGTTCTGCCTATAGAAACTTTAAACAAGCTGTAGTTTTGTACCACGTTATTTTCGACACAACATTACCAAATTTCCCTATTCTAAATTACATTCTCATACTTAGAAGTTTAAGATATGAGAATTCTAAATTTCTCCAACATTTCGAACAATCTCAATGGCTGTCCGTTATTCTCTAAAACCTGTTATTATGTTCGCCACAATCGCGCAAGAATTTAATAACAAAAGTACGAGGAGAAACAAACTCGACAGAGGGATTTACAGCCACAGTGTAGTAAATTAAAACGACTAATTATATAGATATGTACTGAAAGCAGAAACGAGCCTACTAGAAAAATATTACTTTTAACCTGTAGATCTGTTGATCTGTTTTATGTGTTTTACTACCACAAAAAAACTAGGGCACAATTTTAATTATAATTATTGTGAACCTACGAACTGATTACTAACAATATAAGTAAAATCTATATAATAATATAAGTAAAATCTAGTTTGTCAGTTAACAACAATTGTAATAGAAAAAACTTATGTAATGAAGTAATCTTTATTAATTGATAAATACATTATTATTATTTTCATTAACTCACCTTTTTTATTTGACAATATTTGTTTGTTTTACGATTTTACTATATTCTTTTATTTGGAACTTGCGTTTATCTTGAATTAAGATTTTGTTGTTACTTTGTGTTTAAATGAGCCATATTCAATATAATGTGACATCACACACCCTATAGACATAGTGATCCCAACCAATTGCCAATTTGTAATTTATAAAAAAGAAAGATAAAAGACGAACTTACATGCTTAAGCAGAATAGTAATATTCGTTTATTTAGGATATATATAGAACTAGCTTTGTGGACCCTAGGGAAATGTTTAGTGGGATAAAAATCCTATTATCTAAGTCAGCTAACACCCTATCTGTATACCAAATTTCATCAAAATCCGTTCAGTACTTTCGGCGTGATTGACAGACAAACTTCCAAACAAAGAAACTTTCACATTTATAATATTAATAGGATTAGATCGAGAGTTTCGAGGTTAATATAAAGAAGGAAAGATATAGAAAATATGTGTATATGTGTTGGTCCACAATGACTAAATAATATTGTAGGACCTATTTAAGCGAACTTATTAAACTAGTAGAACTGAATTTTTTGTTATAGTAATTAATTATTTGAAATGAAGACTCTGCACCGCCGCTTATGCTGTGGCTAAAGTATCATATTACCAGATTCCTCTTCCTCGGAAGACTCTATCATGTAATCCAACTGAATTATTCATTGCCGCGCCTCGCCAAAGATTACTTTCGAATCAAAACCGTTTCATTATTCACTATATCACCGATGAGAGGGTTGGTGAGGAATGCATTTTCAGCGGTTGTTGCCGGAATTATAATTTCTATCTTTCAATATCTGTATAAAATCTTAAACAAGTTATAATTCTGGCATTTTTTACGAATATTCATATTTGTTGTTCATTTTGCTAGGAACTTTAATCACACTCGGCAGTCGTACAGAGTGTTAGGTTCGTGCAATATATTAAATTTGCCCGCCATATATTATTGAATATGTCACTCACTACTGATTCAATAAATAAAGTAATTGTATCCCTTAAACGGAATACCGAAATTAATTTCTAAATTATTCTTAATAGAAAGTTTATCTCACTATGAAATAAGCCAAGCGATCCGTAAACCTTTTGAATATCATAACATCAAACTTTACATTTTTTTTTTAATTTTCCAAAAAACTTAAAAGCGTACATAAAAATTTATATTTCTTAAAAAGCTTCAGGAAAAGAAAGGTACATTCGAAATCAATCATATTCGAGCGCGGTATCCGTCTTATTGCAACCACCTAACAATCTGTCGGTATCAAAGTTAGCTAATAGAGCCGTAGATAGGGCACGGTGCAAAATTGAATACGTCCCAAGCCAATCTCCGCGATAGATGCATCGGACTTGTCTAAAGCAAAAGAGGATAGCGTATTACAATTTCGTGGTGTAATGTGTTCTATACTGTTTATGTTCATAGCTTTAGAGTTTGTTATTCTATTTATAAAAAATAGAGATATTGTAAAGAATTTTACGCAGATCGATTCAATCTGATTCCATCTATTAGGGTGGGTTGTACCCTAGCACATTAATTGGCTTTTTATAATACCCTCAGTAAATGGTAGTAACATTTTTTGATAAATTATGATAACTGGCAATGTTGGCGTTGCGGTAAATGTCATTGAAAAAAAGCGGCTACTGCTTTTCCATCTAGAAATTCTACGTTGTATAAGGCGTTATATACGTAATATAAGGGGTTAATTGAAAACTTTTCTGTATCTTCTATAAATTGTTAAGGTTTCGTCACTGACCGAACAATTGTAGCTTAAAAGAAACAAATAATTATAGTTGATATCTTCTCACACATCTAATTTCCTAACTGAACCGCTATATAAATAATAACAAACCTCTGTCAGTTCCTAATTTCTCAATAGTAAACGTTAAGAAATGCATATTCAAAACGCCATTCGCTCATCATTTATACTTACCGAACGAATGTAAACTGTACTAGTGAGGCACGGATCACCCAATAATGTATATATAACCAAGCTATTCGGAAGATCTTGTGAGTCTTATCCAAGATTTTCAGTAAATAAATATATGTTTTTTATTTATTAATCCTAAACTTGATTCGACTTTTTTACATGCACATTTTAATGTTAATTCACCTGATATGTTAAGGCATTGTAATTTACTATAGAATAAGTTTTATAGTTTGACGTGCTTTTGAATGAAACTTCAGCTTGACTCATTTTGTGATAGAACGAGTGTATGTACAGTTACCTTTTTGCGCAATTTCGTTGGCATTTATATGTCTACTAGCTTTCGCCATCGGCTTCGCCCACGTGGACCCTAGGGAAATGTTAAGTGGGATAAAAAGTATCCTATTATCTAATTATCTAAGTCAGCTAATACCCTATCTGTATACCAAATTTCATCAAAATCCGTTCAGTAGTTTCGGCGTGATTGACCGACAAACATCTAAACATCCAAAAAAAGAAACTTTCACATTTATAATATTAATAGGATGTCAATATTCGTATAGAAAGTTAGTTTTTAAGGTTTATGTAAGAACTAGTCTTTGTCTCTTAATAAAAAAGCTCTACTTTTGACTTGTTTTGAAATAAAAATTATAGAAAAATTACATGATCTTGTATGATCTCGACTGTACCTTTAACAGAATTTTTGAAAAACATATCTTGATTTCGAGTTTACCCTCCACATACATACAAACTCACAATCATGCTCTATGTTTGTTATATTAATTATATGTATTTCGATATTTAAAGTTAAAGAATACAAAACTGTTCCATACTCTTAAAGTCGATATTACAACAACACGGAAAGCAAAGAAAGCAACAGGTGAAAGTGTACTCGACTTTTTTTTTCTTTAATCGAATGAATCTTTGGCAATACGATGCTCAATTTTCTGTGGAGCGAATGCAGCTGCACAGTTTGAATAGCTATATTTCAACGGCATACAGAAATGCATCAATTCAAGATATAATAAGAACATTTCGCTATCTACGAGTGTTAGAGTAAAACGACGTTTTAAAAATTTTGACTTAATCCTTTTTTATTTGTCTCACGGCCAGTTGCACAAACGTCCATTAAAATTATCATTTTTTTAAAGCGACATTACCCATACAAATCTGACATCCATTAGAACTTAATGACGCCATTAAACCTTAATGGACGTTTGTGCAACTCACCGTCAATCGATTGGAAATTTATATTTTCAATTGAACATTTCACCAGCCTATTACTAGCCCCACTCCTGTGCGAACCTTCTCTATCCCCTTCAGACCTCAATGTTTCTGGTAAAATGTTGTTTTTGAAAAGTTCTTGACTTAAGACATTTTTGGGTCGCCAAAACGAATATTTAAAAAAAAAAGTACTGGAAAAATATGTTTAAAGCTACTAACCATTTTGTTAGATAGAACCAAATATTTTTCTGTAACGTAAACAATGTAACTAGTCATCATCATCATCCCTTTTATGTCCCCACTGCAGGGGCTCAGGCCTTCCTTATGGATGGTTAAGGAGGATAGGTTAACCCTCCACGCGAGCCCAATGCGGATTGGAGGGTATGTTACTAGTAATTGAGTTTAATTTGTTGCACAAAGTTAACAATGAAAGAAAGAATTTGTTTTTTTTTTGCTATTTGGTTGGACTGAACTGAACTATCCATAGCCTGAACCCTGATGAAAATACGCTCTCTAGTAGAGACAAAGTAACAAGTGCTTGAAAATTTCGATAGTCCTGTTAGGTCCTGGGTAGCTCAGTGATTAGAGCCAGGGACAAAGTGGATTTTTCATTAGGAATAATTATAAACCAATCTAAGAGAGAGTGCATATTGAAGGGTGTTGATAAGTGTAAATGCATCCGAAAATAAGGATTTAACATTCCTTCTGAAACACGGATTAATGTGATAATAAATTTTCGGTCACCCATCCTAGTCGCAGTAGCAGTCGCAGACGTAACACGCTAGCCACTACGCCGTTAAGTTCTCAAGTACAGCTATATAAACATTATTGATCAAATCAAATACACCCTGCACTAACAGTAGAATGTAAAAAACAATGGTATCCTTTATTGATAAGAAGTGAAGATTGTTTCTAAGTCCAGCTTTGTTAATATAAATAATGCGTATGTTTTTTCAAAATTACAATATTTCGTTAGCTCGTATAATATATTCGTGCGATAGCGAGAAAGAGAGTTTTTATCGAGCGTTATTCAAATTTACAATTTTAGCGTTTTCAACGTTGAAATGTTATCGCTGTTGTTGTTATAACATGTTATCGCGACATTCCATGTCAGGCAAATCACTCTAGTTGTTGCCTGAACAGTATCCGAAAAACAGAATTAACACGGATACAACATATCAAGAAAAAAACTTATGACTGGATATGCATGTCCTACGCCTGCACCAAAACGGCATCTAGTTCAGCATTTGTCAGTTTCCTTTCACGAGACTGACATCGATTTTCAAACCCCATTCTTCAAAAATAGGTACTGGACTCGAACCAGTGATTGGACGTGTGCGCTTCTAACTGAGCTACCGGAAGCATAACCAGACTCAATTTTTTCAAGTACTTGTTATTTTATTTTTATAGGTAATTTCATTTTAGACAAAGAAATCTCAACCAATACAGGCCAGTCCTATACATTATTAATGTTATATTGTTTACAGAACGTTAAAATTATAAATACCTTAATACATTATTTACTGCTGTTTTAACTCGTAGGGATGCAGACAACGCCACAGGATAGAGGAGACCTGTTCGCTTTCCGTATTATTTCATGAAATTATATTTTATTCACTTTCAGACACTGTCTTGCAAAATTACAAAATTTTGTGTAACAATGCTATTTAATTATTTAATTTGTTTACAATTTGTTAATTGATTTCGATCATTAAAAAATTCCTTGAGTTCTAGATTTTATTCAATAGAATGTAATTGTAAGTTGAAAACTAATTATATTTCCAACATTAACACGACCACAGTTCGCAGTTCATATGACACGGGTCCAACTAAATGTCTCCAAGTGTGACAAGTTTCTGCCACCCGTGCTTCCCAAACTTGCCTATACGTCTGCAGAGAAAGTTCTGAATATAATACTGCGACGTGAAATTCGGCATCAAATCGCATGCCATATAGGTATAAAGTACTAGCTTTCCGCTAGCGGGTTCACCCGTGTGACCCAAGGCAAATGTTTAATGGGATAAAAAGTAGCCCATATGTTAATTTAGGTTAGACGTTAATTTAATAATTGATTTGGATAATGTTTCATATCATGACACGTATGAATTACAACGACAAATTGAATAGTAATCAATGGTTACTGTGGTAACCTTTTAATTCCCTATTGTTACGTTAAGCTTTTAGTTAATAATAAAAATACGAAATTTAGAGGTAAATCAGAAACTTTATTGTATTGAATACAATCAATTAAATAAGTATACAAATAAAAATTAACTGTTAGTCCGCGATGGTCATCGCAGAGATCTTGAAGACAGCAGCAGAAGAGGTGAAGAAGGTAGATCGCGAAGACAAAATTTGCAGAGATATGGTGCTGAAGTGACTAACCATGGTGCTGATAAGCTCAGGGTGCGAAACAAATAGATAATTCTTGATCTAGGTTGATAAGAATAAAAGAGTAAATAAATTATGATAAAGTGATACTAAGTTATAGGGAAGGGGCATAAATTACAGAGGAAAAGTAATTGCAAAAACTAAGAAATAAAGAAATGTAAAGAAAGAAATGTAGTATGTCAGTCATAGAAGAAAAATGATGTCAGTCAATGAGATATGCAAAAGATCATCATCAGCCCTTTTACGTCCCCACTGGAGGGGCTCAGGTCTTCCTTATGGATGGATAAGGAGGATGGGCCATGACCCTTCACGCTGGCCCAATGTGAATTGGAGGGTGCAAAAAATAATCTATGATTAAATAACAGATTCTGAGCCAACCCACGAGCCAGCATTACAAACATTTACAAATATTTGACCAAATATTCGACGTTATAAGACAGCGCATACATGGAGTAGTTTGACTGTTAATTATTTACTAACATTAAATTATAGTTCTATTGTTACATTTACTATGGAATCATATCTCTGAAATAAAGATTATTATTACCTATACTATTATTATTTCATTTTTTTTTTACCAAACATTTGAACACTAATTGCAAACCATCTTGATGTAGCGGTTTGTGTTCTCGATTACAAAGCCGTGTGCATAAACATATAGATTTGTATCGGTCTGGGTGTTTTATATCCATTTTGATTATCTATTTACAATAAAACCAACAAAAACAACAAACGATGCGTTCTCTTATAAGCCTCGCGGGGTTTAAGTTTATAAAAAGAAATAAAATAAGAATTTAATTATTATAATTGATTAATTCACAATGCCATACTGAAAATGATTCTTAATAAAAAATGCTTTAAAAATCCACTTGGTCCCTGGCAGCCTGAGATGGGAATCGAACCCACGACCTTTCGCAATCCGGGCGACTGGTATAACCACTGAGCTACGCAGGACCTAACAGAACTGATGAATCTTTCATGCACTTGTTACTTTTCGTTACTACAGAGCGTATTCTCATCAATGTTCAGGCATCCACCCAGACAGTCGAAAGAAATATTATTACAAATATTGAAACTTTTCTAATTATTATATTAGATTAATTTCGCATTGATGGAACGAGACTGATGAGCGTCTGGATGGGACTGGCGAGCTATGAGTAGGAAGTGATTGGATAATCGAAATAAATATGTATGGTTTGCAAAAAAAGGTACAAATACTGACTATAACAGTTCCCTGAAAGTGACGAATGAAACCATAAAACAGAAATAATTAATTTAGTGATTGCATGTTTTGTTCACGTAAGTTTGCACAACATATGCAAAGGAGAAACTGCTGAGATTAAAAATAACTCCAAGAGACAATTTTATAATAAACTTATTTAAACGTACATAATTAATATATTTTGTTTTAGAATTATTTATATTTATATTAAATATTTATATTTATATTAAAAAGAAAAACCACCACTACCTTGATAGAACTAAAAGATTATTCCTCTATAAATAGCCTTCTTGACATTGTAACGTTAATTTTTTAAATTATAACGTGTATAAAATAATGGAAAATCTAAGGGTCTTAAAGATAATTAATATCACTATGTTAAATGTTTAATATCTTCAAATTAAATTATAATATGTGCTCAAGGATAATAGATTTAACAATCGTACTGTTATTGAAATTAAAATGACCTCCTATCTCTAAGAAAAATAAAATTGACAATGCAACTCCATGCTTACCAAGTTCCGACGCTCAGATGTCGCCTACTATATAGGTATATCACAGAATATACACTGTGGTATTATGTTCCTTGGTTATCGCAGCGTATGATGCCCTATTTGAGTATTGTTTTAGTATGTGAGGCGTTATCTATCATAGTTGAATTGTTGATTGAAGGTGTCGATTGTCTTTTTTAATTAAGAGTATACCTTCAAAACAATACTATTGGGCGTAATCACAAAATAAAAATTTTATATTTATGGAAGCGTTTATATTTATAAAATAAAATATTATAATATTAATTTATATAATATTAATTACCCTTGGCTACCGTAACTTACTAGCAGTTCCAAATTTTAGAGTCTTGTCTGAGAAGAACTGGCTATACAAACTCCGACAAGAAAAAATAATTGCTCCCTTTGATTCAATATTTACAGAATTAACTAAGTAACTGTATATTTTGGTTTTGCGGTGTGCTATCTAGACTGAGATTTTATTTGACTAATTACTGGATCCCAAGACGATGATATATTTTATCCTTCAGTCTATTAAAATTCCGATGTTTATTATTAAAAAATGATGTTTATTATCATTTGTTATTCAATTCCGATATTTGCATATTAATTGGGATTATTATTTTCTTGTCTAAAAGACTTTACTCTCAAAAGTTTTATTTATATGTAAATCTCTTTACTTTTACAGCTTAGATTGTATTCAGTAGTATTAGTGTGACATTTTATTAGTGGCTTGAAGTAATATTTAATCGATGTTTTCATATAGTTTTATCCAACGACATAAGAAATGTTAACATATACTCGCAACATGAATAAATTCAGCCGTTTAAAACAAGTCAGCAATATTCATTGCCAATTACCCAAACAATTATGTGTGACGTCACAGACGCCTCCCAGGCGCACGCACCTCTCAATAAAGAATCGCGGCGCCACACCGACCTTTTTCCCTTGACCCTTCCAATCACTTAATGTTTACAGCCTTCAGTTACGATTCCTCGACGAGACAGCTCAGCTTACGTTAGTTTAGGAACTGTTTACGCATGGCGTTCGTCGACACTTCAATACAGTTGACAACAGAGTAGTGTGATGGCAATTTCTCTCTCCTCCTTTTGATTTATTTTGAAGTAATCGGAATTTGTGTGTGTATTTTTTGAAAGTAGCTCCACTATATCGTTTCCTAAGGTAACTACTCTACCTATTTAGTGGCATTATATTTAAATGAATAAAAAATTATGATACGTAATTTTTAGTATGTAGGCTAATATTTTTTTTAACTTTTGATATTAGTAGTAGTTAGTGAGTTTGTTACTACTTAGTAAGCAAATCTTGGAACTTTAATTTGAACTACTTCCCAATATCCGATAGATGTGAAATCTTGCATAGACATGTAAGTCAGATAACAACGCAATATTATGGTATCCGTAAGCTGATATGATGATGAAGTCGAAAGGTCATGCAGGTGTTGGGACTTAGCGATGAAATGACGCAACTGCATCGTGTTTTTGCTCGTTAGATCCGTTTTATGAAAACAAGAACATACTGAGAAAAAAAATATTAAAAAAAAGTTTTTTTTTTTAAACAAACTTTTATTTGTGCGCGCTGAAACGTAATAATGAAACGTAAACGTAAATAATAAATTATACCAATAAACATTTAAAGTGCTTATAATCAAAATTTTCACCTTAGCGTGCGTGATGAGGCAGGGGAGGAGCACCTTTATTATTACTTGACGTTATTTCTTCTGTCATTGTCAATTTGCTTTACTCAATACTAAGTCATTAATTGTTAACATAAGTAATTACATTAAAAAATTGTACCAGTTTAAGCGTGTGAACTTAGGACCATGTAGGGCAATTTAAGCGACCAATGATTGAAACCAAGTACTAACTTTAGTCCTCCTTTAATAATAAGACGGTATGAGTCTAGCGATATCGTCATTAATGACCTGGTGGGAGTTAACATCAGATGCAGCCGGGACAAACAGTTTAAAGTACCTTTCAAAACAAGGAGGACTTCGAGATAATATTGGTTACCCATCCTATGTCCACCATTGCGAAAGTTGCTCAACAATCGTATCTCAAACCAAACGCGCTAACCAATGCGCTATCGAGCTCCTCATAGTACCATTAAATAACCTCCATAAAACGAATCAAAACCATTTTCATTTCCTTGTACACCATATCACATAAGCCCCTACAAATTTCCTAGTATATCGGAAATACCGCTTATATATCAGATAAGCACAAATCGAAACATCTTGAAGGGTAAATTCGGACGGCCGTGCCAAAACTGAGTTTGAGCGGTTTACACCACAGTTTATGCGGCTAATGCCCGACGGTCGAATTTAGGCTTTGCCAACAAGTTTAGTTATAAATCGCGGCGCGCGAGTGCACCCCTGTAGATAGCTTGGCATTCCGCCGGAGATGTTACACCTTATCTTTTTACGAGTATTTTTTTATATAGCAAAACTTTTTATTCAAACTCATTTCGTTTTTGCTTTCGTATCTGCATAGATTAGAATATTTAGTGACTCATTTTGATCTCCGAACTTACACAAATAGATTATAATAAGGAAATGATCAGTTATTTTAAAATGTATCTAGCTTGAGAATGTAAGTAAATAAACGATTCCCCCAAACTTCTATTGTCTTTTCAACACTTTCTTGAATAATGTGCCAGGCCTTCACACTCTCATGGGATGCAAGCATAAAAGCGTTCGCGATAAACAGATAAACAAACAGGCAAACAGTGTTCTTTTTGTAACTATTTAGTGAGGAATGGAAACAGACATAACAATACTGTATTCTTTTTAAAACAAAAGCTATCATATTATTTCCGATATTATGTAAATTAATTTTCGGATTCATGCAATCTGTTCGACAGAGCGGCACTGATGCGCAACGTGCTACGCCGTAGATGGCTCGTAGCACATCTGCTACGAGCTATGAACACCGGCTGTCATTTACTCATCAGCTGTTTTAAAAGTTTAAATTCTGTTTCATGTCTCACTTCCTCCCTTATAAAGTACTTAACATATTAATTATTAATTTGTTTAATATTTGAGCAATTAATATTCCTAGGTTTAGATATTTTACAAGTATTGATGTATTGTTGTATAATCAATAAATTGCCGCCACGCATTAAGTTAAATCAATCACATGACATCACGAATTATTACATTTTCTACAAGCTACGTAGAGAGCCCCCACTCCTCACCATTTACCACCATCTAAGCTATTTCTTGTCAAATTGAAGCAAAAAAAATATGCATCTAATTTTTAACTATTAATTGACTGATGGACTAAAAAGCAATCCATTTTTTTCAACCAGGCACCATCCCACATTTTAAACTAATAAACTTATTATTATAATTACATTTTCTTTTTTATCATCTTGACACAATTACATTCCTTATTCAAACATAGTCCCACAAAACCACATAACAGGTTTAACTGTGGGGGGAGTGAGTCTCTTTAATTGCCGTTGTAATTGTTTGCTGAAGAAATATTAAACCTAAAAATGATATTTTTGAACACGCAATATGTATTACATACACACAACACTCTTTTTAACTATACAACCACCATGACCCACCGTCCGGGCTGCAGATACATTCGGGATCAACGGCTAAACGTGCCTTTCAAAGCACAGAGAAGCTCAAGGTAATAAAGTTTTACATCCATTTTCACTAACCTAAAACAAGGCACAGCTTAACAAGAAACGTCTAATATTATCGCCTTAGCAGATTAGTTTAATTCCAAATAAATATTTTTTTTTTCTTTTAGTCATATACGCCTACGCCCAGCGCAAGGCGCCGCATAACGAATATCATAACTTAAGACATTGCTTAATTTCGTTAGGTGCTTCCTAGTCAATGGTGAAATGAATGTTTACTTAAGGCGATTCCTGATTATTTAGGCGACAGATTTGGGAGACTCCTAAGTTTAGTGAAAATGGCCATTAGCCACTCATCTTATGACAAGCCGCTGCGAAATTTGCTGTGAAATTTACTTAACCTCTACACCGTAAATTGAACGCTCTAACAACTGTGCCATGGAATTCCTCATACCACTATATTATATGAGCAGCCATTGAATACTGGACAATGCAGTCAAATCCCTGTATCAGTAAATTCTTTAGAATCGAACAACAGTCCGTGCGGTGATCGAGACGTCATTTTAAAAAGGCTAAAAGTCCCATTATTGTGTATATACATTATATGCGCCACTGTTCATGAATTATTCGCATAGGAAACGATATGTTTGATGTTGCCGACTTGTGCTGAATACTTGATAGTTGATTATTTGAACTGTTTATATTGCCGACTGTCATTGATTTGCAGTAAAACTGTTTGTGTATTGCGTTGGTATAATTTTCAATATAATCGATATAGTTTTTTTCTGATTTTTGTAGACTTTTGTCTTTTTTAGATATATCAGCCTCACCGTATGATTGTACAAGAGTACAATCATTTTTTTTTTACTTTTGGCTTTAGAATAAGAATTCTAAATCCAAAAGTAAAAAAAAAATATCTGACCAATATTAATTAGTGATTTCGCCGATTTAAAAAGATATTCTTTATCATTTTTTATTTTCGCATTTCAAACAAGTTATACAAAACTTTCATGAATTATAATCTAAATATTTTCTTATGATTCTCTCCAAATTAAACGGAAAACAGAATCGTAAACAACAGATATACAAGTAGTACACTAATTAAGAATGAATTTGCATCCCTTAAGTAAGACAAAATAGATTTAGTAATTGGCACTGCAATTAAATAATAAAATTATTATATACTGAGACGTAAGTTCTAGATCTAGTAAAGAAAGATGACGCTTACAGAGTTTTATCCAAGTACAAAATATTCTTAAATTTCTCAGAGCGAAAAGTTCATTACTTCAATTACACGGATCTGCATTCTTATGTTGACATATAGAATATCTAAAGTTTGTTCAACTTGTCGTTGATGGACAATTACATGCTCCAGATGAATTTGCTCAGCTCTCCAAGATACGGTTATTTGACCTCTGTAATGTTAGTCTGACTCAAATATCGCTGAATGTCTTAATCTTTGCTTATTGGAAAAAAAAACTTTTATATTAAAGAAATAAGTCAATGCCGCACAACTAAAATTCGTTTTGAAAATATGTTTGTTTATGCGAATCTATATAAATATGTTTTCAATCTAGAAGACCTAATATGATTAAACTTTTCTTGTACTAGACAAGGTTTTTTTATACATTTATCAAAGGGGTAGTCCAGTAGTCGAAATTCAACTAATAAATAACTAAGAGATTAATTGGCATTAACCAGACAAATTATGGAACGTGACCCTGAATTGATGCAGGTAACTATCTTCTTTTGATTTTTCTATGTTTGACATTCAGTAAGACCATATGCAAATATTATTAGAGACCAATAATATCGAACTCTGGTCAGTTTTGTGTATATTTCAAAGAAGTGTGTATAATTGAGACTTTATCTAGATATAATAGGGATGATGATTAATTTATGTTTGTTCGTCCGTCAGATAGATCACTGAAAAATATAAAACAGGTATTTTTGCATAATCAATAAATTACAGAGATATAACTGAGTTGAAATGTAACATAACATTTTGTACATTTTCTACAAAACTGTGACGTGAGTATAACCATCTTCAATGCTTATTATCTAAGCCATTCATCTGACTGACTGACTAAATAGTTTTTTTAACCCAGTAATCATCTCTATTATGCAGTATTTAAAAATAGCATTTATGACAACATTGCATACATTGCTCGATTTCCTAGTCGAGTAGCTAAAACTTTCGTATTATGGAGTATCCGAGACAACGAAGGTACCACAACACCCAGACACAAATATAGAAAAGTTCATTTCCTACATTGCGTCAATCGGGAATCGAAATTGTGACCTCACAGATGGCTACAAAGTCGTCATTTTCCATATAAAATATAACCGTAACTTCCATCCTCCGTAATTTTCGTAAAAAGAAGTACATTTATTTTCCTTTTCTTCATATATTAATGTAATAATATATTACGAATGCAAATTTGTTAAAAAAAATAAGCCTTCAACGGCTAAGCGTATAAAATTTTCTTTAAGATTCCTGTCTGGAGCAGTTAGATTGTATAAGTCTGTGTAAGGCATGACGCGAGTGTCGAGCAGCGATAGCACTAGGCCATATTCTTGGCACCAACCACCAATGACTGCGCGGCTCCAGATTATTCCACACCAATACTTTCCATAATTCGAGTGGCTCTCTCAATGGTAGCAATGAAATTTTATACCTTTATCCGAATGTGACATAACGAGTCTTTATTTTATTCAAACTTTTAGTTCGTTTTAAAAGCAGAAACAAGTTTTGTATCGTGTTATGATAACTGTTTATCTCAGATAAGTATCATCGATTAATTTTAAAAAAAATAGAACATAGTTCTCGACGCTCTAATTGTTTGATGTTCTCAAACTTCCCGACGCTCTTTTTCATGTAAAATGATATACTGCGCCCCTAATTTATTGACTTACTTATTAATTACATTTGGGCAACATTTCAACTGATCATTCTCAAACCCTTAAGTTTTTAACATTTCACATGACAAAAAGTCTTAGTTTTATAAAACTGCTATCAACTGATCATTAAAAAATTAAAATCAGAAACGAAAACCTGTTTAAGTGACGTTTAAGATGGTTTAAGGTATGGTTCGAGACGTACTTAACGTTAAATTCTCAATTCAGAAACCGGAGGTTCATCTTTATAGCCAGACTTAACAAGCTAGCTGAAATCATCTAACAACAGATATAATACAAGTACCCACCTAAACATGTTACTTTTATAGGTACCTTTTATACACGTTAAGTATATCCGCGTCCTTCGGCACTAAAAACCACGTTTTCCCAAACTAACTCTAAATCAAATTACAGTTGCTTTATACGCACAAAACACATTATAAAGTTGATGTTCTAATTTCGAAGACTAACCCCTCTTCTACAGAAGTTACGTCTCAAAATTGCTTGTGTGGTAAACTCAACAAAAAACGTACATTACGAAATTTAGGCCGCACCGGACTGGCCGCGAAGTTTAGAAGTTGGCAACAAAAAGGTCGCACAAAAAGAGGTCAAGTGTGACCGTTATAGAAGGTCACGACATTATTATTAACTTAAGTGCGTTTACATAGTAATTGCGTGTAAAGGCCTACTCATAACTTCTATGTTTGTGTTGAAAATATCAAAATAGTTTGTATTACTGTTGTTAGCTAAAATGTACCTTCGGATAACTACTCTTTCCTGATGTACAATTTACTCTAGTTCAAGAAGAAAAGCAAATATAAATAGTTACGCTAGCAGTGATCTATGTCGATTTAGTTTAATAGACATAGAGCAAAGCCCTGTCACAGCATAGAAATTCGATTAAATAATACCAACCTGAAAAGGTAATATGATGCTTCATTGAACCTTTATGCCCATACCAGCGCTACGCTCGACGTCGAGAATAGCTGTACACGTTATAATCATCGTCCTATTAATGTCCCATTACTTTGGCACAGGCCTTCGCTATCTAAAATATCATAAACAGAACGCAACAAAACTGTAAAAATGCAATAGAGTGTATTCAGTCAATAGGTATGAAGTTATATAATAAGCGAAAATTTATCATCTATCATCCTCCTTCTTAATTTCCGAAACTTTGAGTATTTTTTTAAACAGAATACAGAACACAGTTATATAGTATACATCTATTGATTACAGAAAAGTTATTGAAAATATAATATATGGTATATTAAATTTTGTGTGGGGATCCCTACTCGAGCCCTAACATTTAGTCTTATCCGGTTTTTTTAAAGTCAGCAACATAATAAAATGATATATCCCAGATCTTCATCTCAAAAATTTATATATACATAAGGCGTATGTTCATTTAATATAAGGAATATGAAACGGGTACATGGTAGGTAGCGTAAGCAAATTTAAGGACATGTTTGGTAATTAATTAATACGTTGAACCGGGAGGATCTTGAGATTGTTGCAGACTGAACTATCGGCTCACTCGACTTCCAGCGACCTGGAATGTTCGGCATATTAACCCCCAATATATGGTACAAGTCACAGGGGAATAATAATGTGTCTATGAGAATCCGCGAAATTTTTACTTGCAATGTGTATTCGTCAAATTTTGCAACTGAATTTTAGAGCTTACCCAAATGGAATAAGGTAAATTTTGCTTAGTTCAACTCGATAAAACTAAGACATATAAGCAATCCCTTGATTAACAATAATTATGATGTTATTGGCCGTGCTAGTTTAGAACAACATAAAGGCGTTTAGATAACTGTATATTTAGTCAAGTAACAATATCTTAAATCTAATATGGTGGAGGAGTTAACTTGGCGGCTTTGTTATTTTTTTTGTGCACTGTCATGATATGAGTATCAAATGATATGGTTTGACAAGTAAAATATGAAAATAACAAAATTGCATATGGCGGACCATGTAAGACGGCTGATTAGTTCACTCAAATGAGAGATCAATATAAAATTATTAAAAATAAACAAAATATCATCTTTTTTTAATGTCCTAAAATTTTATTTTAATTAATATTTAATTAAATGTGATATTTTTACAATTTTATAACGTATTTTAATTATTTGAACAATCTTATTATATTTATTTTAAACTTAAGATTGTGAATATGAGTGTCAATGCTTGGGATAAATGACTTATTATTATTAAAGATAAAAAATATGCTTCGAAGTAAATAAAAGTATAATGTGAAAATTAATTTATGTTAGTAAAAACGAGAGAGTTATTCATTGGCATTCGTATAGGTTATTAGAAAGAGCGTCAGCAAAACAGAATAACTGGACCGGAGTTCGACTTATTATTATACCCATACATAATATACATGTTCACAGGTCATAGTGTTATAACTTGTGAAAACTCCTAGCTCAATACCCAGCCTCTGTCTATTCAGGCAAAGACTAAAACAAAATATTTCATATTTCCGGTTATCAAAACTATTGTATTTCTTTCAAAATAGCATGTTTTGAATTTTACAACTATTCAAGATAAATATTCGACTTCTTAGGAAACTTTATCATATTCCATTGTTTCGACATTAAAATAAATAAGTTACAGCAAGATAATCGATGAAAGAATCAACATTATTGACTTTGATTTTAAGAGGAAAGCACCAGATTCATTTTGAATACTCTCCACTCTGCAATACTTCCTTACACGTTCGTTATGTAATTCTACTCTTTCTCATCTTATTTCAATTATCATTTATTCCAAATATGTAAACGTTCATTAATTACGCCAGCTTCTTTATAATTATATAATGCACGGCACATGGCGTACCAGTCTATTAACCACAATAAATGACTTACAACAATTAATACTGTTCGTAACGCTGGAAACGATTAGATAATAAAATCAATACCGAAAAATTTATAAAAATATAATCTATTTTTATTATAGTTTCTTTATACATATATAAACTACATTAACCCAAAACACAATATACTACTTTTTCGGCAGTTGTGAAAAATCGCTCCTTACCGTTGTATTATTTTGTGTTTAAAGATACTTTGTAGAACCTAATGGCTGAGGTCAAACTATTATTATAACAAGAATACCGATTATAGGTTTCTAAGTAATTATCTTAATGGTGCCTTAGTTAATCAATATAACTGTAGTTAAGGATAGTAATCTTTTATAGACATGCAATGCTTAGATTTATGAGTGCCTATAAAGTTGAAATTTTAAACCGTTAGCCAATATAGGAAAATTTAGCTAGAAAATAGAAGAAAATTTACGCTATATAACTTTTGGTTAATCGACGTTTTGATGCGACCGATATTATAGCGATGCAATTGCGTTCATGAATCGAACAATCGAAAGATTCGAATTTCGATAGATATCAAAGATCGATTTTGATAATATCGATCTTCATATTATCAAAATCTTATTTTGATCATATTATATAAATAAGATTTTAATAATACAAATTAGCAAAAAGAAAGTGATAAATTATTAAATATACCATATACCAGCATAGTGTCATATACCAGCTCTAATAATAAGCATTCGCTAAATTCTGTAAAAACCAATTGTTTCACTATAATAAAGTTCTAGTGGCCTATAAATCAATTTGCATTGTTAAATTACGTCTTAGTTTTTTAATAATTTATTGTCTAATTATAACAGAAAAAAAAAATGTTCAGAGCATTTCTTTTGTCTACTTTTAATGGAGTACCGTGGTAGAAACGTTATTTTCACACGACACGACATTTATAAAGTGCTGCATACAAAAGTAGGTTCTAATGACTGCAAATAAACTCCCGAATAAAGACTCTTTAAATAAATATACTCACAGTCTGCTTAAGGTGAAGTAGATTTCTACTTACATTTGTTCCTACTATATTTTTTCTTAATGGAGATTTCTCGTTTTTGTAATAAATTAACTGGTTAACCAGCTTCGACGACGTGGACACATTATATATTCCAAGTATAAGTAACACTCACATAGTCAAAAGAGTGAAAGACAGCTCGGTGGTTAAGAGACCCTCAATATTTAATTTATTAATTCCTATTTTAATAATAAAAATTTAGAGAGGGTTTAACAATAGAGAGAAAAGCCATTCCGAGTAGTGGGAGACTGGAAGCTGACACTGAGATTAGAAGTAAACTAAGCTCTTTATTTTCAGTTTTCAGTTTTTATTTTCCCCCTCGAAGAACACCGTAACTAAAATCAAACAAAAAATAAGATTACAAATATCACTTGTGTGTGTGTGTTTCTCCCTAGTTGTTATATAAAATGCATTCTTATTCTTATAGCTTTTCAGGTTCTCCATCATTCAAGCTATTTACTTTTAATACCTTTTTTTTATTTATTAGACTTGGTTGCATTTGTTTTTGCTGTCTTATTATTGTTGATAAAATAAATAGCTGTCCCCCTGGTGATACAACACATTTTTTTGAAGAACAATTCTTTGTGCTTTTTATAGACTTATAAGATGTGTTTTTGCAGTTCCTTCCCAAGTGGTGATGTACTACGTTAGAACCTATTAATACAATATAGAAGATATTAAGACCCAACATGCTACGCATGCTTCAATAAGTGCCAACAAAATTATCTCAAATATTCCGTCATAGCAGTCCCAGAATTTTTTCGTTCAAAACATTACCTTTTCTCACAATCCCGCCAAGCTTTTAACAACGATACCATTAAAACTCGGCGCTGGTTCCCCACTTAACAATAATACCCGCAATAATACAGAATACAGTCCAAGCATATTAGCCTAATGTCTTAACCGTGCAATTCATACTTTCAGCTTTTCATTTTTTTGCGCATGGATTCAACACGAGTTTTGGGAATTCGTAAACTGCCAGTTTTAATGTAGTTGTAACATTTAAAAGCGTAATATATGAACACGCAATATAATACTTAATATAATGTAACGATAGACCTCACTGAATGTAACAATATGAATCATAGATTCGAACGTAATGCGTGTTATATAGGTTGATAAAAAGATTTTATTTTCGTTTTTAAGGGTTAAATAATTTGGAAGACTCGTTGACCAATCTATTAATTCGCAGTGGACCTGTTTGATGAGTTATGTACCCTTCTTGATGTCGCAGGGTTGTCACTCGATGTGGTGACAGATATGACTTATGATAACCAATAAAATACTGACTGTCATTGTAAGCTTTCTGTTATTTTTTATGGAACTCATAAAAGAATCAAAGGTGCGTGTAACTGTAAATGAATGATGTCATCATACTACTATTTTTATAGTTTTCTAGCTAAAGTAAGAATGTTCATTATTGGATTAGTTTTTCTGAAGATTATCCTATACAAACAAAGTTAGAACCTTTACCTGTTTATAATTTAGATGTAAATTGTTTATATAGAGACTAAATCGTTAAATAATATTTCACAACAATTTATACAGATAAGATAGAAATGTAACCATTATAAAGCAACATTCACTATATAGATAAGGCAACTCCTATGCTCGTAACCTAACTATTGAAGCAAGGAAATTGTGCCGTATCGCAGCGTACATGCACAAATACTTCCTCTATCATCTAGCACAACAATGCATGATTTTATCTCCAGAAATAACGGTAACGGTCACAGTCCACTTCACTACAACTCGGAATATGAAGGAAACAGCCTGCATATTGGTGATTAGTGTTGTTGTACTCTTATCGATACCATTGTTGCGCTGAGAAAATATTTATTGAGTTCAAAAAGGCTATTAATAATTTGACCTGCTGAATTTTGTTAGACATCGGGTCGCAATGAATATCTTTTTATTCGATTAATAAGCTTTCAACTTCGGGAAAAACATAATTTTCTTGAAAGGTATTGAAGATATAAATAATTAAAATTTAACTGAATTTAAAATAAACAATAAATTGTTTCTTTGTTTAAAGAAACCGACTTCAGACAAAGTTTTGAATTTTTTTGTTTGTTAATGTTAGTTTATTTTTCATTTTTTTTCAGTGTCAAGTCAACAGTACAAGTAAGACTATGCCTGGATTATGAAAGGTTGTAGGTTCGAGTCCCATCTCGTGGTAGCAAGAGCTGGTGAATTTTTTAAGCATATGTTTTAAAGATTAGTGATGGGAATGCGAAATATTGATTCTAAATATTATGATTGTTAAACTATCGATATTGCAACAACACTATTGCAGATGAGAATATGACAACATTTATGACTATGAAAAACCAATGTTGTTGTATATTTCGTGTAATAAAGAATGTTAATGGTAATAACATTTAAAACATAGTATAAAGAGTACAAAAAAGTACATAAACTTTTGATCAGTCAGTTAAAAATATAAAAACAAACTGAACAAGAACGAGCGATACAATTGAAGCTACTCTTGATTTTTAATACAGGATATGAAAGATTAAAATAAAAATTTGTAACAATAATTTCATAAATATTTTTTAATAAAAACTGTCTTTAGCTTGCGGAAGCCCAATGGCTTAAAACTGAAAAACTACGATATCTATCCCCAGTCAGTATTTGAAAGATCTACTGTACACCATTCGCAAAAAAAAATCACATCGGAGATATCACATCTAATATACCCAACGAACAAAAAGTTTGTTACCTTGTTTCTAACTTTGTTCAGAAAAACAATAAAGATAATAACATCGTTTCAATATATAGTGAACTTTTTAATCTGAAATTTACATAATTTTGATCTTTATGTGATTACTAGTCTATAAAAAATTACCCCAAGGGACAGTATTGGCTCCATTTCTTTTTATGAGTTACAAAAAAAATCTGGAATGATTAGCTAGCATCACTTTACCAGTTTAAAAGTATCATTTTACAAATCTTAAGTGCCCGGGTAAAAATAAATATATCTAAGTCAAGTACGTCAGGTTTTCCTTCTACAAGACTGTCTCGCTGTTTATGTAAGTTATAACGCGCTCACAGACATTTGCACATATCACAATACCCATCTCCCGATTGTTGCCTCAGGCTAATGTACGCTGACAGAATACTTTACCACCCCCGCCACACAGCTTGCACCATAGCTACTAAGACAACGTTAGGGTCGTTCTACAGTAAACATACGGATTACTTCCTATCACTAGTAAGCCGTATCTATGGTCTCCGACTTTCACATCATCATTGGTCAAATTTGAAGAATTAAATAAATGAATGGTTAACGGCATAACGTTTTTCATTATTGGATTTTGTGTTTTATAGTCTAGTTTAGTCAATTTTTATTTAATTTACATGAAATAATATTAAAATACCTTCAAGAAATAAATTTGATCACTTTAAAATATTTTCTATTTTTGCTTTTAAAATAAATTACATCATACACACTCAATCATTTCATAAATTATTGGATTAGATTGTGGCTAACTGGATGAGAATAGCCGAAGATCGTGTTCGACGGCGCATGCGCTTGGAGAGGCCCATGTCCAGCAGTGGACGAAGATAGACTGATGATGATGATAATGATGGCTAAATGCCATCCCACATCAAGATAAAATATTGTGTTTTCATGTGATTTATTCATCATCAGCACTTTATTTCCTCCCACTGCAGGGGCTCAGGCCTTGTGACGGGTTCGGTGCTTGGGTCAATTAATAAGACTGACTAGCTTGAATATGGATTTATTAATTGTATAAAGGGTAAAATAAAGAAACTGTAACAAACAAAAAATGAGTATATAAACAGTTCGTATCTTACCTAAATATAAAATTAAAAATTACCACATAAACGAATACATACCCCTTTTTGGGTTTCTTGTTAAAAACTTGGATCGTCGAAGTTACAGATTACAAATCGCTATGTTATATTATTTGTATCACAATGTTTCATTCTTAATCGTTGTCAAAATTAAAATCATCAACATTATATTAAAATTTATACAATTTAATACGATAATATGTTGATTTACATGTTTTTCACAGATGAATTTTTACGAACTGACATCCATAAAGAGTGTGGTGGTAATCTCAATCGTATGATATTCTTGTGGCTTCACTTTGAAAATAATAAATCTTTCAGTTTTAAAGGATAGTTCATTTACTAATTAATTATTAATTTATAACAAAGAAAAATTGAATATTTCTCAAGAACGTGTCACAAAGAGTAAATTCTAAAAACATGACAAATAAACTTTTTCTCCTTTTATAAAAACCATATAGTAACAATTTTCTTATATTCTACAAGTTTCAGGTGCAGCTGCCACAAAGAGTATATTTGATTAGTCAAAATTTTAAATAAACGGTGGTACGGCACACCATTGCAGCCTTTCTTATGGATGGTTAAGGAGCATGGGTCATTAACGTGTCTTCTGAAGCACGGAGTAGCTCGAGATAATAATTTTTTGGTCACCCATCACGTGACCTACCCTTGCGAAAGTTGCTTAACGACAACGATGGCGTGCCGCGGCGCATATCCACTACGCCACCGAGCTACTCGAAAAACAATTCCTTAATGTGATTTATTAAAAAATTACTTCTTTGTTTGCATCAATAAAAAATATCGAAAACTAGCATTATTAAAAACTATGTATTGTATTTAGACTGGTTAAGATTATACGAACGGCTAATCTAAACCAGTCTTAACGTTAAATGTTGAATGTCGTCCTTCCATCAGACGGGCGACGAGACATGCGATTTGCATTTTATTAAAAACACAATTTTATTTTTGAGCCGTACAGCCTTTCTGTCGTGGTGCGCGAGATCGCTCCTGTCAGTCCGTTGATTAATTCCTCTTTGTTTGGGGACTTGGGATTTTTACCTCAATTAACGGAGACGTTTCCTTGCTTATATACAATACTGAAAACTAAAATTCTGTAAATGTACATATTGTAATTGTCAATAAATCTATACTAATATTCGATATCCAATATTATAAATGGAAGAATGTTTGTCGTTAGGATTTGAATTATTGTGTATAAACTGTTAGTCTGATTATGTGACCCTTTGACCATGTGACGAAACCGTAGGTTGAAATCTTTTATGTTACTAGCTGTTTTTCCGGGATTTCGCCCGTCTAAATTATAGCCTGTATTACCCGCGTATGATGTAGCTCCTCGTAGATGAAAGAAAGGGATCAGTATTTTCGAAAATTACAAACAAAAAGATTTTGAAACTTTACTTCTTCATAGTAGCAATGTTAATCAACATAAGGAATTAATTGGTAATTTGGATATTTATTTGTTTAACTATTATTAATGGTGATTATATTATATGTATCTCATTTTCTTTATTAGATCGTCGGTCCGACGATCGACGAGGTTGCGGGAAGCCGCTGGATGTGGGTAGCGCAGGACCGACCGCCGTGGAGATCTATGAGGAGGCCTATGCTCAGCAGAAGGCGTCCTACGGCTGATGATAATGATAATCTTATATTCAATTCTGGTATTCATTCCCCCATATTTCTTGCTTGTAAGAACTTGAAATTTTCTAACGAATTCTATATTAGCCTCCTTTTAAATAAAACTTGCCAATAAACAGGTTTCATTTGAAGGGGTGCGTTTTACTTTCTTGACAGTTAAAAAAGAATCGCGAAGAATAACTACATAAATATTTATGTAATAATCTAAAGCTCATTAGTTATGCATTCAATTGAGATCGCACTGACCTGTCCATTAAGTCAGCTTACTGCCAACGCTAAAATCCCTATCTATGCTCGTATACATATGTGGAATCAGTTTGGCTGGATATTATTAAATTACATTAATCTTTTCTTTATACTATATTGATAATAACCGGTTGCCTACACCGGAACTTACTTGTTCGCTTTTCAAGTATTTTTTTATTATATCCCGATCTTTTAAAAATACTTTAGAAAATTCAAGGAACTGCAATTGTAGTCTGATACTACAGAAACATCAAACTAAAAAATGAGATTACGAATATCTTTTATGCAACACATGAATCATGGTGTAGAATAAAGCATTAATTCATTTAGGAATATAAAGTCATACAGTGCTACTTATAAGCAAGGTTTAGCGTCAGAGTAAATTTAGACTAAAATTGCAATTTTAGTATTAGTCCATATTCATATTACACAGAGAATAAGCAAATCTACTACCTTCTAGGAGCAAAAATGACTCCCGTAGAACCTCGTACTAGGTTAACCTTTGTCAAGTCTCTGTTTAATAATATGAATTTTGACTAATACGAAGTGCAGTCTCAGCGTATCTTTACTCCAACGCTAAACCTTGTTTATAAGTAGCACTGAGTGATTAGAAATAATAAATTGAAATTTGATAAAGAAATTAAAAATCTAGGTAGTTGAACTGTTTATTAGCCTGAGCATTAATGTAAAAAGAAAAAGATGTTTGCACCTCAAACATGCTGAAGGTATATAAAAGTACGACAAAGAGAGATATACAAAACACCTCGTTTCTAATAATTACATATTTCCCACAATTTCACCTGCGTAGGTTATATAACCTATGTCAACGGCATGTGAAGTAGCTTCCCATTAATTTACCTTTTTATTGATATAAGTATAGACATTTTCAATATTACTATAAGGACAACCAATAAGCAGTGTATATGCGACATATATAGTTATATAATATCTTTTCGTTAAACTAAAAGTCCCATTGAAAATAAGTGAAACGGTTATAAATTTCTTATAAGATTAACGAATAAAATACTAAAGTAAAAATATATAAAACTAAAAAATATCAATTTAAAATAAAAACATTCGAAATTGTTCATATCCTTTTGTGAATTTCAAGAAATATGGCGACACTGAAGCAGCTGCGCTCTCTTTACGACAACATTCAGTTTAACGGCATCCAGTCCACTCGGATGTTAAGAATTATCGTAGAATGTTTCAGACTATTCTGGAAGGTGATCATTTTTAAATGCTCAATAACTATAAAATTCGTTTATAAAAGTTTCTAGTCAGTAGATATTCTTAAAAAATCGTCTCAGGTTCACAATAATTATAAAAATAAACATGAAGTTATGTACTAGTAATATGATGGCTACGTGTGCTGTTTTCCCGTGACTTTGCCCGTGTAAATTATATCACCCGCATTTGATGAAGTTTCTCGTAGGTAAAAGAATTTTCATGATCGGATTAGTATTTTGGAAAATTTGCCCCAATAAACAAACAAAGTTAAACTTAGTAAGTGAGTTAATTTAACCTCTATATAATATGTTTATTGATAGCTATAAAGTTTTATTATATCCGTGTATGGTGACAGTGAAGTTAACGTTGCCTGGTTGACTCTCAGTACGCAAAATTTTAATCGGATATTTACCGGTTTTTCTAAATTTTTTTAGATATAAATCTGACGGAAGATCCATCAAGTGTCTTACAGAAGTATGCGTTAATACGCAACGGATCATACGTCGAGCATGCAAATTTGAACATCATCTACACTGATATTTAAAACAGGAAAGATTAAAATCTTTGCTTGAATTGAACAGACTCCGAATCTACTGAACTTATTAAAAAAATATTTTACCTTGTAACGGTGCGTCGTAACACACCGTTTATTTTGTCCCAGGCTCCAAACTTTTACAAAAGTATGCGTTAATACGCAATGGATCATACGTCGAGTATACAAATTTGAACATCATCTACACTGATATTAAAGACAGGAAATATTAAAATCTTTGCTTTAATTGAACAGTCTCCGAATCTACTGGACTTAATTAAAAAATTTTTCACCTTGTAACAGTGCGTCGTAACACACCGTTTATTTTGTCCTAGGCTCCAAACTTTTTGTCTCTCATCCTTAAGATTATCTCATATTATCTTTTTTATTATTCGTTTTTTGGGAAATTTGAGAAATGTAGTTCAAGCAAATTCTTCTACAAAGCCTAACATGTCATTAATGTAATTAATAAAATATTTAAAATTTTGTGTTTAATAGTATAGTGCATTTATATTCTTGTTTTTGTATTCTTTTTATTTGTGTTATTTTTTTAATTTTTTTGTATATACCATAAATATACTTGTCAAATCTATTCAACCGTTCCATTTAACTGCCAACATCGAAGCAACCTAATCCGTCACCAGTCACCAACGGGAAGCTGCAACATACGCGGTTAACTCTATATTTATAATCTAGCTGAATCTATTATCTAATTTAACGTGCAAATTCCATCAGAACCAATAAGGCTAGTATTTACAGCGGCCGCCGTATTTATGCAGCTGTGCTACTGATTGCTTTGTAAACAGTGACTGGTTAGCATACCGCAGCACTAGTTATATGCCATTATGTTTACGGCCATTCGGTACGATATTCACTGCAAATTAATAACTAGCAAATGTATGACGTTTAACATGAGCTTAAACTCGTTGCATATCTTACGGACGTGTCGCGTCGCAGTCGTGGATAGTCAGAAATGATAAATAATATGATACTAACTGTTTTCCAGTAACTTCGTCCACGTAAGTTGTAGCCTATGTCGTCCGCGTATAATGTAGCATCTGGTTGATGAAAGATTTCTAAAAATCAGACTGATAGTTTCGGAGTTTATTAAATGAAAACAAACAAACTAAATCACTGTTACACTTAGTCGTTATTCTTATAGAAAATTTAGGATAAAAATAATCTTTATTTACTCAGTAATAAAAATTCTTTCACCGAAAGTAATCATTAAATTCAAAGAATTCTATTTAGCCAGTCAATTTTTAAGTTAAGTGGTTACAAACGAACATAGAAACCTTTTTATATAAACACAATACCACAAACCTACACTTCTGTAATGCTACCATATCATGAATATATAAATTGATTGTGAATGAAATGCGTGGAATAACAATTATACCATACTTTAATGTTAGCTCTTTGATTCCAATTACATTACTATAAATTGGAATGTAATCGAAACTTTATATTTTACATATACCCAAAAAACTTTACACCTGAAATTCAATTATAATTCCAATATTTTCATAATAGTTATTTTCATTATACGCAATAATTATATAACTAAAATATTTCGAAGTTTAGCATAAATGTGTGCTTAATAATTGTTCTTTTATAACAGGTTTTTGTATAATTTATCAACTGCTTTTTGTATATAACTTCAAAATTAACATCTTAAAATTAACTTTCTTAAAGTTAAGTAGGTCTTTCATATCATTGTCATTAATTTTGTAACAAGACTATTATTTCAAATAATATTTTGATAAATCAATAAGAAACGTATATGTAATATATTAGAACATAGGCATTAATGCTATTTTTTTTATCTATATATCCTCTAAATATTTATATAGGCGTTTGACACGAATTACCTACATCATATGGAGACGATTTTGTGATTTGTAAAAATCAAAAGACCTTTGGCTTGTTATTAGGATATAATAATAATATACTTTATTGAACGGAATTATACAAAAAGGCGGCCTTATTGCTACACAGTTATATCTTCCAGGCAACCTATGGAGTAAAATAGATACAACATGTAAAAGAAAAAACATCTATATTTAAGATAAAATATGTATATAAAGTAGTTATAATAGATATATTCAATAAAAAGTGTAAATTATGAAAAATATTCAAGATCCGGAAAGAAAATAGTTTTGAACTTGATCTCAAAATGTTTTCAGCGAGCGAGATTTCCTTAAGATTTCTGGCAGAGAGAAAGTTCCTTAGACAGATCTGTATAGTAAACATCAGCGTAATCAATAATGGACAACATAAGAGAACGCTAAAGTTATTTTGGAAGTGTTTGGTAAAAAATTACATAAGCGATTTGGAGAGTCATACGCAGCGAACACATTTTTCTAACAGTCTCTACCTGGAGTTTCTGGGAGGTGACAGGATCATGAGGGCATGTGAATTAATTAAAATGGAAAAGAGAAGCCACCCTGCGGAATGCCAGCAAAAATGTTGCACCACGCAGAGACAGCATCGACAATTCGGATGCGTTGCCGACGCACAGATAATTTCGAAACCAACCAATTGCAGCTGGAGCTATATTAAGAGAAACTAATGAAAGCAGTATATCAAAATCAACAGAATCGAAGGCATTACTTAAATCTAGCAATGTCAACCGTGTAAGCTATCGATCATCTATACCCCCATCCATCTATGCCGATCGTCAGTAATTTTAATTATATAAGTATTCAAAATAAAATCATCTATGTACGTATTTCCGTTTACATTATTACGACGATTATAGAAGTGCAAACCCTTATTTAAAGTACTAAGACTGTTTAGTTCCAAGAAATAAATAATGCAAGATTTTTTCCAGAAAATACTGAAAATATATGGATAAAATATAGACCTATTGCATATTTACTTACTTAACGAAACAAACAACAAGTCCAATCGAAGAACAGAGAATATTAGAAAGATTTTCTCTCCAAAATTTTCATTTGCTTCAACTATAATATTTCCACGAGCCTTTTATAATTAACAGAATCATAACAAGCGAAGTGAAATAATTTTCATGGCGTATTCCGCTCATAAATAACTCAATTAACATGAAACTTGCTAGACGCGAGTTTTCTAATGAGCCTTCATCAGAGTTTCAATTAAAGCTCATATTTACCGACGCCATATTTGTGCAGCTGCTGCTATACCGACCTATGTTAACTATGAAAACAATTACCAATTGATTATTCCTGTAATTATAGATAACTATTGAAGTCAACAGAGCACATTAAATTTTATAAACTATCAAAGTTTACGATTGATTTAAAATTACTTTGCTCAATGTCAGTTGTGAAAACTGACATTATTTGGTAAGGTGTGGTAATGTACAGTCGACACTACGTCAAGTTATGCAAAGCTGTCAACTTTATCTATTTAAGTTGTTATTCATTGAAAGAGTTCCAAATTTAGTGCTTGCTGATGCGTATAGAATGTTAGGTAAAATTAATTATTGAGAATCATTTTTCTTTTCATTAAGAAACGGATTTTTTATCAAGTTACATTGTTTCAAACCAAATTATTTGTTTATGTTAGAATATAGATATGCGATTTGAGATATGGTTATGTGTATCGTTAAAGCTAGATCTAATTTTTATTGAACAGTTCTTAGCTTTCCAGATAAACCTATTACTGACACAACAACAACTAATAACTTTTATAGTTTTAAGCAAAGACTTAAGTGTACTACTAGACAAGCTGTGTAGTACTGAAAAATCTTACCAAAGCATGTTCCACTTCACTTCGTTCGTTAGTTGAAACTTTGCTTCTTTTGAGTTGTAATCGATAGACTAATGGTTATATATTTCTTTACTAATATTATTAAGTAAAGTTTCTAAACAATTATTATCCCCAGTTACTCGAACTCACTTGAAAACATCGAAATCGACCACGAGCACAGTGTTGTTATAACATACAGGTTAATCAAATCAAATCAACTTCAAAAGGTAATAAACTTCAAAAGATTTCCCTTGGTTTTTGATGTGCCTCCATTGTTTCACTATTGAATGCTTAACTCATCAGCAAGATTACTCCAGGGAAGCCCCTGCAGTTTTTTTCGATTCATCACTGGAAAATATTAATTTCTTTGGTAAGGGGAAAGACGTAACTTTAATTCAATAAATGGGAACTGTACATCACTGAAAGCTTCAGTATTTATTTATTTTATCACGGGAAACATTATCGTCGTTAGGCTACTGATGTCACATATATGCAGTACATCTGTACGAGACTGTATTGAGATCTAATACTGAATAGAAAGGGTTATAACATAACCCACCACGTGGGCACTCTGCGGATTGATAGTTGATAACAGATTGCAATTGAGACTCAAAACTTAACATCTTCTTTGAAGCACAAAAGAACTGCAGATTAAAAATGTCCATGTACCATTACCAGTGGTCGGAATTAGGTAGAGTTATTCATGTACTTACACTCATTTCATACAGCGAAAGAATAAAGTGGATATGCCTCAAATCCCGAGATTTATTTTAAAGAGCAGAAAAAATCCTGTGATTTTTTAAATAAAAAGTTATTTACTTTTACACAATTTAAACTACTGCACGCACGACGTTGCCAAACTTACATCAATGAAAGAAAGAAATAAAGAAAGAAGAAATAAATAAATCCCGGGAAGGTCCACATTAATATCAACATTTCGATGCAAGTACATAAATAACTCTACCTAATTCCGACCTCTGACAATTACAGACGTCTTTAAAAAAGTTATTTAACATTTAAAATTGCAAACCGAAAGTGATAACCACTTGACTATCAATCTTCCCTTACCGTGGCATTCGTTATCAGCTTATTGATGTCCTCTTCTGTCGATTCACAGAATATGATCATAAAGAACATGTAAAAATCTATACATCTCCCCGTCATCACGCATCGTAGCAGGGCATCACTGTCAAGAGAGCACTGAAATTATTAGAATATAATACGAATTCATACAAATACACATCAGGCTTCAAATTCTCAATATACGAAAAAAATCACACTCCAAAAATATGCTATTACAAAATCTGACCCACCGGGATAGAAGGGGCATTATCAAGTTTTTGCCCTGGTCGGGAAATAGTCGTAGATCCTGTGTCGGTGAGTATTATCGACTGCAAATTCAGCAGTGATCGACGATATAAAGTTCCATTCAAAAGATAGACATAAGAAAACTTCAAACTTTTACTAATCACTGCGTCATCAAGACTAGACGCCATAGACGACCTTCATATACTCATACTGACATTGGCTCAGACTCTCGTTTCAAAGGTTTCAAACAGGGATGTTTCGAGTGCCGGATAGGTCAATCTAGAAAATGAACTTTTGTTATCGTCTCAGAGCAGAGTTTACATTTATTTCCCTACTAATATTATAAATGCGAAAGTAAGTCTATCTTTCTGTGGGTGTCTAAAACGGTGCCAAAATTATTATAAATATTGAGTTAATCTTGGGAAAGGGTTACCGTTTATTATAAAAAAAGGGGTTAAAATAGGGGATTTCGTTATAAAAACTTTATTGCACCGACGAAGACGCGGGCAAAAGTTAGTAGGTACCATAACAAATATTTCTACCTACATTAAATTTGAATTGATTATGTAACCTGTACAAATATTATAAAGAGATTAAGTTTCCAATTTAGTTTGTTTGTACAGGGCAATCTTCGAAAATACACCTATTTAAGCCAATTATGAAAACTCTTTAACTTACAGAAAGCTACATCATGCGCGGGTATAGACTATAATTTAAGCAAGCGAAGTCGTAAAACTTAGTAATCTAATTAAAGAAATTGGTATTACAAAAATAAAGTTTCTCACACACACAATTTTGTAGGAAGGTTATATCAATGTCGCAGAGTGCGTGCCACAAGTCAATATCTCCAGTATTGCCGGCTATAAGGTAACCCATATTACGACTCAGATACTATTATCAGCCCTATCGGAAACGGTATTTGCGAGTGGTGTCACAAAACTGCTTTCATCATGCCAATTTCTTTGGTAATGTTCGACGCGTTAGAATATAATACTGAGAGTGGAAATATCCGGCATAATATAAGGTAGCTACTATGTGTGCATATCCTTTAAAAATGCGAGTCGTACTCGTGCACGAAGGGTGAAACCCTTTACCACATTACAAAATCACGTTTGTCTATTAAATATTTAGATATTTCTTGTATTCTTTTTTTTGGATTTGTTGTTATAGTAGCAACAGAAATATTCGTCTTTGAAAATCTCAACTGTCTAACTTTCGTGGTTTATGTTCAGTGACGGACAGACAGCGAAGTATTAGTAATAAGGAATCGTTTTTATTTTTTGAGTACGGAGCCCTAAATACATATTTAGTTCTACAGCTGTGCTATGCGTAAGTGAAAACTGAGCTACAAAACTATGTAGCGAAGCAAGTAAGATGTGCACTGTACAATGAAGATTCACAGTCTAGGGCTAATGGTCTTGTATTATTATTATAAATCTTCCTCTTAAATCACTCTGTATCTCATGTAGACAGCATCAAATCCGTTGTGTAGTTTAAAAAATATCAGTGTACAGCGACTTTATATTATACAATGTATGGATAACATGTATAATAATAACTTAGGCCGTATGAAATGGTTTGCCAAATGTTTGAATTCTTAATAACACACACAGCAATTGCAAAATATCAATAAGGAACAATAAATTAAAGAAACGAATGCATATTATTTTTATATCTATCCTATATTTGGTGTGTTTATGTAAGTGCCTTTTTTAAAACAAGAAAGTAAGTAATTCAAAGAAAACAATGATTCTATTTCTATAAGAAAAAATGGTAATATAGCCATTTTATTTCATTACATGATATAATAACAAAACTTTAACGTAAAGGAGAATTACACTCACCTTCAAAGGCTATCACCCTTATCAAGAGGTCAACGACCTAGCCACAGTAAATATAACCTTTTGATCACAACAACATAACCTAAATATCGCATGGTCCAGTTCTATATTTCCAAATAGACTGTCTAGATCGTAATCGATCTGATTTTCGGCCTGATTTTGAACTAAAATAGCACGATAAAAAAATACTCTTCTTTTTTTAAATAATGACGTATTAAATACAGATTTGGTTCAATAACAAAATACACATACTGTGAAATATAGAATAAAATATATTTAACAACGATTCAGTACCCAACTTAATACCTAATTTCGACTAAAACATATGGATTTGTAACCGTAAGACTTACGTTTTGAAAGATATCTTCAAGCTCAATTATTTAACTCGCTCCACGACATAACACAAAACACACAAAACATCATAATATAAAATAAACAACACACAATATCACGTTAATCACGCTACATTGGAATTAGTATTGACCCGCAAACGCGTAGCGGGCATGCCACGTCGCTGAGTACTGCCGTACGCAACTATCGAAGACGACCTAACGATAAATTATTCGCTCGTTCGAAGCTTTCAAGGTCAGCTTTTCGGGGAGGATAACGCCCGGAGAGATTCATGAATTTAGCTTATTCTAAGCTGTGTTAGTATGTTTTATTAATTATATCAGACGTTTTGTGATGAATTGCTGATTTGTTTTTATTTCTGTTTTCAGTTGATTATAATATAAATAGAATGCTATTAATTTCGCTTGTTCGAAAGAGTGAAGGAAGAATGATTCTTAATATTGATAAGTTAGCATTTGTTTTACCGTATACAAAAATGATTTCGATATTTTGTGTGTGAGCTGTTCATTGTTTTTAAATTAATAAAATAACTGATATTAAAATGAGTTATTGAAAACTCTAGCTGAGTCAGAGTGCAGTAAGATACTGAAAATGTATTTTCTTATTATCTAAATTATTAGTATTAGTGATAATGAAAAGATTTACCATAGTGCAAATTCGGTTAGGAGCTATTTCATTATTATAACATGAATAATGATTTCAGGTGCCAAACATCTTAATACTAAAAAAATAATAATAGTCATTCATCCCCCGAGTGACCTTTATAAAAGTGGTATAATCTATTATCACAAACGAAACTCTCGAAATAATGCGTCATATAGCTAGCTCCTTTAGTATTCCTTATTATAACGACCTTTTTAGATAATACAAAAAAAGAAAATTGAAACCCAGAAAAAAGTTGCCTAACAAAAGTATCATAACCAAGTTAAGGCAGGTCGTATCGCCGCTCTAATCTGAAAAGAACGCTAGCAATAAAGGAATTAGGTCGCGGGTCCATTGAGAGGGTAGCTATAAAGAAAATAATAACTATGTTTGGAAGTCTCCACTGTCTAGGTTGCTCAAGTCAAGGTTACGAATTCTACATTGAAACCCTAAATGAAAATCTTTTTTCTTTCTTTGTCAAAACTTATCTAAAGGCGAACAAAAAGAGAATGCGTCAGCTGTTTTACTTCCCGCAACTTTGGAAAGTCAGTTTTAAGTTGAACATTGTGAGCGATAGGCATATATGCATTGTAGATGTATTGTAGGAAAGAGAATGCTAGCTAAACCTCCGAATGTTCTACGATTAGAAACAGAGAAAAGATTCGCTTAACTAAGGCTTACGCGCCTTTAGAAGCACAGTGTAGCTCGAGCACCCTTCCTGTAAAAGATGCTTAAAATTGGCGATCCACGGCGCCACTGATCTACCAAGAAATATTAAAGTACTCTATCTGTCGACTTCTGTTGTTGTTGTTGTTGTTATGTTGACACAGCGGCTTAGTGAGTAAATTTTAAGCATCTCACAGCTTGTTAAGTATATACAGAAGAAGTCTTTGGTCGTTGGAGTATGTAACGTTGAATGTACGTTTATGTAATCAAGTTCCAAAATTGCATAAGTAATACCACTTGTGAATACCACCAACTATATCGATATTCATATATTTTTTTATTTATTATATTAATCTTCATGAATTAATTCATTCATAATTCATGACACTCATAAATATCACGCGATAACTATTATACAAAAACTAGTGGTTTCCCCGCAACTTCATCGTCATCATCATCATCACCAGCCCTTTTACGTCCCCACTGCAGGGGCTCAGGCCTTCCTTATGGATGGCTAAGGAGGATAGGCCATGACCCTCCACGCTGGCCCAATACGGATTGGATGGTATTAACGACTGCAAATGCAGCCGGGACCAACGGTTTAACGTCTTCCGAAGCACGGAGTAGCTCGAGATAATTTTTTTAGGTCGTCCATCCCGTGACCAACCCTTGCGAAAGTTGCTTAACGACTACGATCGCGGGCCGCGGCGCTTATCCTCTACGCCACCGAGCTACTCTTATATCGCAACTTAGCTCGTGTAAATTATAGCGTTTGTTATCCGCGTAAAATGTAGATTTCATAGATAAAATATATTTTTAAGTCGGTTCACTAGTTTCGGAGCATATTCGATGCAAACAAACAACAATAGATAAAATACATTTATATCAACTTCAGATTCAGTGGTCAGATTTTAAAAATAAATATGTTTTAACTTTTCACTGACATAAGATTTTATCATAATTTAACCGTATTTTTGATATTTTTGAGATATCGAAAGAAAGCGTCCTTATTTTTATTGATATTTAATTACAATAATTACTACCTCACTTATTATATATAGAGAATGAGTTTAAGGCCACACGTAAAAAGTGAATTTGCACAATATAGATTACTACACTTCCGTGATAACACTAAACTGAACTTTTTTTATTCATTTTTAACAAATAAGCAGGCATCATATACGCCGCCCTGCGTATTCCAAGACGAGATACTACCTCAACACGCCAAATCATCTTCAGAGTAACTATCTGAATACGCCACAATACAAAAGTAAGGAACTAAATACGTTAATAGTTTTATTCATTAAAAATAGCAGTACGACTCAAATGTAGCGAATACATCGATCAACCAACATAAATATCCAAAGAGTATATGTTGGAAATAAACAAAGAGTAAAGTATGGCAATAAAATACACGTCGATAGATTGACACTTGACAGTTCCATATTTTGGTGTCCGTTAAGCTGTTTTGAGTTTCTAATAATACACGCAAAGTATTTTTTCATAATTAGATAAAATAAAAGTTTTCAGTTAATATATTTTTATTATTTATAATAATTATATTATTCGCTTGTGAACTCAGACGGTAGCTGAAAGAAGATATTTAGATCATTGTCGGTTTATGAAAGCAGGGAAATATGACGTATATGTATTTAAAAAAAAACAGGCGAATTGTTAATTATTTATTATCACTTTTAAGTGTAGTTAAAAATATGAATTAAAACCAATGCTTAATACATATAAATAAAACATTATTTTTTTTGATAATAGCTTACCTGTAACGCAATATGACACGGATAAAAGCCAACTCCTTTCAATTTATTTCTATGCTTGTAGCCCAACGATTCTGAAAATGTGAAACCATTTTATAGCAAATTTTTGATAATTTAAAATACAGTAACATTAATCAAATCATGCGCTGGTCGAGACGTGAACGATGGGTGTCGTAAACTCGCCACGTCATCTGGTTGCAAAGAACTTAAAGCAAATATGATAAAAACTCTGTTTCAGTTTCTGAATTGAAAATTTAAAGTTGAGCACCTCTCGAACCGTACTTACGTACGTAGCTTTTCGTTTCCGATTTTAATTTTTTTAATGATCAGTTGACAGCAGTTTCTTAAAACTGGGAATTTTTGCTAAGTAAACGCACTTAATTTAAATTGTTGAGAATAATCAGTTGAAAATTTGCAATTTTCTCAATTCCGAAACGTCCGGTTTCTGAAAGCTATAAAACGCATAGCATTAACCATGCGTAAATGTAGCTTACGCGCGGTACTATCGCTCGCTCGTTTTTGCAACAATAGCGATGCTTATTGAAATTAAACAAGTAATTGACACGCTCGTAATAATAAATTTTTGGTCACCCATCACATAATCGGCCCTTGCGAAAGCTGCTTAACAAGCGTATTGCAGACAGAGCGCTCTAACCTCTGCGCCATCACGTTCCTAGTGTACATTACACAACCCACATTTACAAACCCTTAAACAAGATATAATTTTAACTGGCTTCCATATCTCAACTAAAGTAGGAGCATAAACCTCGACCGAGTCGTAAAAGTCGTCTGGGTTTCATTACAACCATTCACGACTTTGGCGGTATAATGACGTAGTAAAAACGAGACCTACGAATGAGATAGACACTTGATCGTCTCTAAAGCCTCGTGTTTTGAGATTAACGCTCGTGAATGTTAAGCAACAATAATCGACGTTGAAAAACGGATGGGTGAATGGATTTTAATCGATGGTGGTAGTTGAAAGATCTCTCGGTTTCGATTCCCGGCCTGGTCGGTATATACAATGAACTTTTCTATATTGTCATAGGTTTGATTATAGTCACTGTTTCAGGTACTCCTTCCCTATTAATGAAATTAAATAAGAAGAATGGGCCATAATACAGGAACCTAATACGGATAGTGGGTAGTAACGACTACAGATGCAACTGAGACCAGCGACTTAATGTGCCTTCGAAAGCGCAGAAGACTTCGAGCTATTAAATTTATGGTCACCCATCCCATGACCAGCCTGTGAGAAAGTCACTTAACCTCCAAATTGCAGACTAAATGTGTTATTCACTGTGCCATCAAACTGATTAATAATGATTGCTAAAAATATACATAGATAATCGTGTAGCAAACGAGACACTAACAAATACATAATTATCGTTCGTAATGTCTGTTAAACGATTAATTATTAAAATATGAAACCCCAAAAATATATGCGCTGATTCATCAGACAAAACGCCAGTGCTCCAAAGTGCCACCTCAGCGGGCTACTTAAGGAATTCATGTAAAAAACAAAAATCATCTCCGTAAGACTATTACAGAGACAAACTTATAAAGTGCCTAGTCACGCAACACCAATAAATTATAATAAAAATTACCCACCAAACTCGGGAGAATCTCCGGGGAAAAAATTAACAGGTGAACGAGTAATGGGGAAACTTGGGAGCCAATTTAGATATTCAAATTGCGTTCGGTTCATTTTGCGGTTACAAGTGTGCTTAGAAGAGCAATATAAAATAAATGGACCGGTATATTGCTGGGAACGGAATTCTTAAGTTATAAAACATGTACTCTCTATAATAAAAAATAATATGTAAAATATAATTTCAAAACAAACAAACTAAGAAATATATCGACACCTGTCATCACCCGATAGACCTCTGATATATATACAAAGTATTTGCCGACTGATTTATGAAGCAATCCTTCGACTGCCGCGCTGTCCACATTTATTCAAAGACTGTGTTAACGTTTTGTTTCTATCTGACCTGATGGTAAGTAACTTGTGGCCTAAGATGGTTTGTACCTACCCTGGAATTGCCTCTGCACTCCGGCTTTGTATGTAACGGTGTATCGTTTATTTTAACCTAGGTTTCCGCATCCAAACTTTTTGTCTTTGGTCCTTAACGTGATTTCTTTTTTAGTAACTCGATATGCTATTACTGTTAAAAAATTACCGTCAAAATCTTCTGGCAACAACACAATCACCACTGAAAAAACAAAATATTTTTAGTATGTACATTAAAAATATATGCTGTAATTTACGAGTTGTATTAATGAAGTGTATAAATTTGCATCGTATCTTCTAGATAAACCCAAGAAAGGGGTATGTAATTGTTCATACTGCCAAAGTCATAAGAACTGTTTTTATTTCTGTTTTGTTTATTATTACAGTTTTTTTATTTACACTATAAATATACCAACTTATCAAGCCTATTCAGCCGTTTCATTTCCCAACCAACAACAAGCACCGAACCCGTCAAAGTTCAAAGTTATACTGATTGGAGAATACATACACCAGGGAATGCATACCATTCCTTAGCTGTTCGAAAAAGATGTATGCAGTTTTCTTCCGCCATGGCGTAAACGGCCAGCGGTGAGGTTGAGAACGGATATGCAACCTATTTTTATATTCATAGCGCCCGCGGCGCGATACAAAACAGCAGGCCCCCGAATGACCCTTAGCGGTGCACTCATAGGGAAATCAATAGAAAAAAGGAAATAAGTAAAAAGAGTTGCAACAAATTAAGCGGCGTCATTGCACTCCTTAAAGTAATCATCAATTTTGTATATACGGGCTATCAAAGTTATATTGTAGCGATATTTCAGGCTTATAAAAATGGTTCAAGAACTATCACCTTCAGGAACGATTTCAAATAAACAAGACTCACAATCTTTAAATAATCTACGAAGTTATAACGAAACATAATGTATGTAAAAGTATTCAATTCAATTATGAACCTTTTCTTTTTGTAAATACATCGTGGCCCCTTGCATTTTATTTTAATAAAAACAACCTACATTGGATGAAAGGTACGTCAAGCCACAGCATCTAGCTCGGCGTAACTCGATTTAACTAAGAGAGTCGGAGTATTTCACGTCTCGCGTTAAATTGCAATTTAACTCAAACATTCGCGCAGTCGAGTTAGGCCTGTCACAGTAACTTGTCCACGAAACGCCAAACACAGTGTACTAAGGGTGAGGTCTGATTGTGCGCTCGTTAGACGTTTGGCAACAAGTCTAGCTTTGCTATTATTATTACATATAAACATATATGGTTGAAACATAAGTTGGAGTCTATACTAATTTTATAAAGAGGAATAATTTGCTGATTTGCTTAGAAAAATGAGCTGCTTTAATCAAAGTGGAATACAAAATTTGTTTTCAGCAACTATAAAATATAACGTTTGGCTATTTTGCTTTGTGGCCGTACCAAATTTACCGCAGACCGTTTGCGGTAGCGATCTACATCTGATTTTCACACACGTATTTAAATAACATTGAAACAGAGAATTAATAAAATGTTGGACGATTCAAAAGTACTTTTAAGAAGTCTATTTGAATAAAGATTATTTTGACTTTGACTTGACTTGACTTTGACTTTGAATAACGCACTACTGTTATTCATCAAAATATTCAAAATCATTGCTAATTCATGCAAACCGAACACATTAATGTAGATAATCTATACTAATAATATATAAGGAGAGATTTAATTGTGTGCTTATTTGTTTGCTGGACATAGGCTATATGTTATCCCGAGAAACAGTAAATAAAGGGATGAAAATTGGGAGTTGAACCATAGCGTTTGTTCCACTTCCATTTTCAGGCGTGGTTACCATAGCAACTATTGTTTAATATACAGTTTGTCATTGTTAATATATCCGTTCATGATATGAATCGATATCCAAATTAATTATTAAATTATTTAAACTGTTAAGACGGGAGTAAATAATCTTACTTATATTACTAGTATAATGGCGAAAGTTTGGATGTTTGTTACATCTCCACATAAAAAATTCTGGACGGATTTTGATGTGATTTGGTATACGGGCAATTCTAAATCTGAATTAATATAGAGACTACTTTTTATCCCGCTAAAGAATTCTCTCGGGACGCGGGCGAAGCCATTGGCGGAAAGCTAGTGTTAGTATAAAAATCAAAAAGTAATTATGTAGAACTATAAAGACGGCTGATATAATTCAAGAAACTTCTTTTGAAATAGAGCTAGAATTATCTAGCCATACGTTTAAATTTAACCTTCCTACTTGCAATTAAGTTCCTTAAATTAGTCAACCACCTTTGTGTTGTAGTTTGGATAAAGAATTGTGTTTTTTTATTAGCCAGTTCCACAAACGTCCATTTTCATTATGTAAAAGCGACATCACCCCATACAATTTTGACATTTAATAATAATAATAATATTTATTTATTTGCGAAAATATGGTTACAAGGTTCTTTTACAATGTTAGACCAGCATATTTTATCGTCAAGACGATGTGCAAATATTGTCTGATTTTATATAATAAGAAAATGTCAAAAAATTAAATTACATAAAAAATAGCAAATGTCAAATAATAGTCAAAAGATACAATATGTTCATGTTATAATCAAAGCATTCATATAATAATTAAGAATGAGATTTATCTTGCAAGAATTCATTAATTGAATAATAATTTTTATCCATTAAATATTTATATAAACAGGATTTGAATGTAATAACATTATCAATAGTTTTAATTTTATTCGCTAATTTATTATAAATGCGTATACTCATACAATATGAGTTCTTCGAATACACAACGAGTCTTTGAGTTGGAATACATAAATTTATACCTTCCTACCTCTATGTGCAAAATCTTTATTTTGTATAAATAAATGGAAATGTTTTTTAACAAATATCCCCACTTCAAAAATATATAAACATGGAAGTGGTAATACATTTAATGATTTAAACAAAGGCTTACATGAATCCAAGTAGCCTGCACCACAGACTGACCGTATGCATTTTTTTGTATTTTAAAAGCACGAATTGCATCGACAATCAACACAGATGAGACGTAACTATGATATGCTATTAGAGCGGATTGTTTAGAGGCCACTTGTCTAATTATATTAAGAGCAAATATAAATTTGTCCAATTTGGCAGCAACCATGTCTATATGTGCCTTCCAATTACAGAATCTATCTATCGTGATCCCTAAGAAATTTGTTTCATTTACTTCTACTAGTTTGTTATCTTTATGCCATATATCTATTGTTCTAGTTTTAGTATATGTGGTTTTAAATTGAAAGTATTTCGTTTTATTAATGTTAATTTTTAGGTGACTTTGTGTGACTTTTCTGAATTCAGTGTTAGCTATTCGTTCAATATCATCACAATCCTGACCTCTGATAACAAGTGTTATGTCATCTGCAAATAGGACACACTTTTGGTCAGTAACACTGGGCAAATCATTGATATATATTAAAAATAAAAGTGGTCCAAGTACGCTACCCTTATTTTATTTTTTTTTTACGCTGAGAAATGCATTCCGCATGTCCGCTCCCCCCATGCGCTGGGGTTCACGGGGTCTGTGGGACTCCTCCTGTGGTCCCGCCCCCAGAGTGGGGGCTAGACAAAATACAGGAGTTTACCCACTAAAACTCAGCGATGTCCCTCTCATGGTAGGCGAGGCGCGGGATCGGCCCGGAGGCCATACACCGCGCACAAGTACGCTACCCTGGGGTAAGCCACAATGATTTAGTGTATATTTATTAGAGCTTAAAGACGTCAAAAACCATAATGGACGTATGTGCAACTGACTGCAAGTCATTTTTATTCTAAAAAGCGGAGCAAAAGTTTTTTTCTTACTAAATTTCAAATTCATAAAACCCTCAATAAATAACTCCCTTTTGAACAAAAAAAATAAAATAAAAGTCCATTGCCCACTGAGTGTTTCAATGACCAATAATAACTGTATTAATATTTATTAAATAACGTTAAGAACTTACATATATCGCGTAAGTGTCACCGCTTTACTGTGGAGATTCCACAAACTCGCACCAAGCATAAGCGTGAGTACCTGTCGATGTTTCCACACAAAAACTGTCGTTGAGCAATTAAATAAAACCTTTATTACCTTTTGAATTAGGTTTTGTTTGATTGAACTTTTATACTGTAAGAGGGCTGCGCTCGACGTCGTCGTCGTCGAGTTCGATGCTTTTGTTATAAGAGAATAGCACTGCGGATCTGTCACGTAATTACCGAGCCAGACACGGAAAGTTTCATCGGTTGACAAAAATTTATTGCTCGCACACGATGTAAGTGCCCAGAGAAATGTAAATTTTCATAATATTATACTGTTACATGCGAATAATGAGACCACATTTCAATAGTAATCTAGGATTACCTTGAAAGTGATCCTTTCTTCTTTTTCTTTTTATTATAAATAGTTCATTTCGCACAATTCTACCAATGTCAAGTGAATAAATTAATTTCTACATGTAAATGAAAATTATGCCCATATTTTCTTCTAGACAAAATAAAAATCATGTGTTTATTTTTCTATGAAAAATCCGTTTATGAGTTCTGACATCGAAATTATGTTGACAGTGTTGACATATTATAGTTACTGTCTTAAGTATTTGCTATCTGTAACATAACGCTGTGAAGTCACATTAGTAGCTCTACGGAAATACTCCGTATGTCATCAGCATCTTCATTGCTCATTTATGGCGACAGTGGACTGAGTTCTATACATGATTTAATTCAAAGATATGGAGAATTTGTTGCGTATCGTGCGCTCGGCGCGTGCGTGCGGACAATGTGGACGTTCAGCTTTATTCTCTTTAGGATTTCTAACGAATAACAGAACTGTACTCCTGTTTCTCTTAATGTTGACAAACACGGTTCTTTTTTTTTCAAGTCTATCTTTCATCACAGTAAAATTAGTAAATCCTAATTTTATGTAAATTCCAAAACTTGTAATTCGTAGAAAATATATAAAAGGCAAACCTGATTGATTTATAATGCACAGCTGAAACTATGGGGGTGAAGTTTATATAGACCATAAGGGCAAAGCTGTATGGCGGAAAGCTAGTTTTATATAAATGCCAAAACTTATTGTAATTTACAGAAAATTAAGATTTATCGGCCTATATGAGAATCGATTTTCACAACATAAAAAGCTACGATAAAATATTAATTGTTTATATAAGCTTTGATCAAATATTTTCAATAATTTAACCTTTATTGATGTTAAATAAACTAGCAGTTAATTTAACAAGATTCAACAGGTCAACTGATTTTCTATTAATTAACTATTCTCAATAACTTAGTTTTTTACGTTTTACAAGCAAAAAAAAAGTCGTAATCGAACTGCTATCAAATCATAATTAAAAAACTAAATTCAGACATGAAAATCAGTTAATGTGTCGTTAAATACATTTGTGGACGTTCCTAACTTTATTTTTTTCAATTCACTAATCGGGTGCAAGGACTTAAATTAATGCTCGTACAACAACAATATCGTAAAAAAATCTCCTGCAGTCCTATAAAATTAGAAGATATCCGTCCCCTACACACAAGAGACATGATATACAGACGGAAACACTTTGGCAAGGCCTACTTCCATTATGCATGGACCGACAATCTCACCGAAATTGTATCATTATACAGGGAAAAACTGCCAAGCCGCTTATATATTTGATGATTGCATTTTGTTTAATGAACGTCGTTTCTGATTGTTAATTGATATAAATAAACATTACTTAAGTTATATTAGATACATTGCTTAGACCATAAGTGTATTTTTTTTTAAATACTGCTTAGGTCACAGCACCATAACATTATGATAGGCCCTCTACCGTGTGCCACCATGATTGTACCCATCATTGCTCCGCTGTCCACACGATCGACCAATCCACATTTGTTAATTGTCATCTGAATATAAATGGTTCATTAAAGGTTTACTTCGGATGCGACATTTTAGCATCGATAACAAGCAAAAAAGGACGCGTCCGCACCGTGTCGTAAAAAAATACGAACTGAGTGACCGGCGATTGTGTGGATGCGCACGATTATGGCCAAACATCAACGATTGTCCCAAAAACCGATACAGTGACGATCATGCACGATTATCGCTGATCATGAGCCATAGTTTGGAGCCGGTGTAAAGGTTTCATCAACTGTAACCGACTTCAAAAGGTAATAAAGGTTTTATTTGATCGCAATCGATCAACGCTATGTTTTTAGCATGTGAGCGCTTTGCTCAGGTTGTCACTTTGTAAGGAATATAATTGTAATATTCCTGCCCTGTATCCGTGTGGAGCCGCCGCAATGTGTCCTCTTCTTCCACTCGGCTCATTTACATTCAGCTCCATCTCCCTCTTTTATTTACATTCATTTCATCCCTTCTCATATGTACGGACATTATCATCTGGTCAGATTCGCACGGTCGTATATAATCAAGTTAAAAATATGAAAAAGTTGTTGATCCATGCCTATTCCCGCCCCGGGCCTCCGATGAGGTTAGTCCGCCACTGCTGCTACAGATCAGACAAGACGCATTCCTGTCAATTCAATAAACACTACAAGTTGGCACGCATCCGAAAATTACGCCTGAAATTGACCGATGATATACATACGTTATGTTGACTTTGAAGGCCGCTATAGTTTATGCGATATTTGCAAATACCTGCGAAATAAGAAAACCCCACTATAAAAATCTATATATATATTTATATATCTTCACGACTTATCCCTTGCGAGGTAGTCAGACAGGACTAAGTAGCACAAGGCACAGTCTAACAAGGTGACATTGTGGCATTCAACACTACGTGTGATATGTTCTCATGGATAGATGTAATGTTTTCGGGAGATTTTGTATTTCCTTGATGTAGGAGTATTTTTTGCCCATTTAAGGAAATAGTGGAATATAATTCATACATCAAACGGTGAATAGTCTTCTCAGAAGGAGGATTATAGCGTAGCGCACAGGTTTGAATAACATTTCTATAATACAATTATATCATATGTACATGCAACTATTTGTAAAAAAAAACATTTATTTTTGAGCGTTATATCTATCGAGGTGATTTGAATAACAACAGCTACGTAGCTTCGACAATTTGGCCTCTGTCAGCCTTATTGAAAGACCCATATCATAATTCAATTCTGATTTGGAAACATAATAAATAATCGATGCATTATCTGCTTTATATTTTTAAAGTCATAATTGTTTGCTAAAATTTTTAATCATCCTATATGAAAACGTAAGTTAACTTAATTTTTTTACAAATATTAAAACTTATTTTCTGAATATCGGTCAAAGATCTTTACCTATTTAATATGTAATAGTGTACATTAGTATTTATATGAGCTTAAGAAAAAATACTTAATCTTTTTTATCTCTAAATATATCAAATGAATTCACGCTAAATTCAAGCATACAAGCTAAATTCACTCTTAAATCAGTAACTTTTTGTTTTGAAATGCAACAAAAGCTCGTGCAGCGTACGCTTTATTTAATCAACTCCGTTTCAAAGTTAAGACTTAACACTAAGTATCCACATTATACCCTAATCCGAAGCGAAAAACATAATAATACAACACGTAGAACAAACAAAGGCTCCTTGATTATGGTTTAAAAAAAATCCTTTTTTTTTCGTTCGTTAAGCGTTAACGAAGCACCGCCTCGTGAAATATGAGACCTATTAAATTTTGAACGCGCTTCGCCTTATTTAAGCTTTCGGTTTAGCAATATTTTTGGAACGTGAAATTTTATATCATTCGCGACGTAAACTTACGAGGAAGTATACACCTTTCCTCCTTTATCATTTTGAACATACTTCAAAATCAATAAGTAGGACGTTCTATGTTCGACATGTATATGTTTTTATATCATCATCATCATTAACCCTTTTACTGCCTTACTGCAGAGGGTCAGGCCTTTCCTAAGGTGGATGGAGGGACCATAACCGTCCACGCTGGCCTAATGCGAATCGGAGGATATTGACGACTAAAAATGCAGCCGAAACCAACGGCTTAACGTGCGAAGCGCAGAGTAGCACGAAATAATGATCTTTTGGTCACCCATCCCGTGACCGACCCTTGCGAAAATTGCTTTATAACAACGATCGCGAGCCGCGGCGCTTAGCTACTACACTAACGAGCTACTCTTTTTTTATGTATGTTCACCGATTTAGTCATGATTTAGTAGACCGAAATTTGATTTTATTTTATTCAAAAGCGTATAAGTAACTACACCGTTATGACTTATGCTGAGGTAGAGTCTAGAATGGCCCAGAGGGCGACTCCTCTCTACCCCCTGGAGAGGAGTCCCAGCGCGGATTGAGTCCGGGCCCTCCTTGCTGGATACCGGACTCATCTATTCGCGTGAGGTGAACCGCAGTGGGTTTTACCAGGTAGGGCTTCCACATTAACCTGCCCTTTTCAGGACGGGGTGGAAGAGGAGCCCTGGTTTAAGGCTTAAGGTGCATTTCCCCTGCATTAACAAAAAAAAACAGTCTAGAATGGCCACCACTTTTAAATAAATATATATTTATTTTATAATTGTAATTATATGGCCAGAAATGTATTTTCTTTCCTTCTTTTTTATCATACCTAATCAGAGCAACAACAAAATCACATATTTTCTTTCCTATAATTTTTGTTATGTTAACACCAAAAAGAGGTTGTTTAATATTGTGATAGAAAACGAGTTCATAGTTTTATTAGGTTATTTTTCTATTGAACATCTCTGTATGAAATAACACAGGAAGAATATGGACCTTGCTGGGGTTTTAGGAGCCCAATAGTATCATGAAAGTTATCGACATAAAATTTTTGTCGCAACAATACTCCCAGAAGAGTAATCGCAGCTCATTTGAACACCTAAAACGTATTCGATCTCGCCACAGATCACGGTTAAGTTGCAGCTCGGAGGCGCCATGCGCTCGCTATAAACAACAATAGTTGCGCGCGTAAATTCTCATCCGCGCTCGCGGACGCCATATTTCATAATTCCACCATTGAGGCGTGATATATTTGTTTAGTGCTAGCCGGACGCTCCAGACCCTTTTCGCTTACTATTTATTTAATTTTTTAAATTCGAATATACTATATATTTTATATATCTTTGTAATTTTAAATTATACAAGTAAAGCTGTGCTTCCAGAATGATCTGGCCCTCCAGATATTACGGGAACAAGATTTTTGTTTCTCTTTTCCGTCGGATAGATTTTTTTTGCGTTATCTATAAATTACTGACATAGATACTGCCAGATTAGTATACTTCAGTTACTTTCATAGTGTTATGTCATACGGTATCCTATTGTGGGGAAATGCTGCCGACATACAAACAATTTTTGTGCTTCAGAAAAGAGCAATTCGATCAATTTATAATCTTAGGATTAGGGACTCTTTAAGGGAGAAATTTAAGGAAATAGACATTATGACTGTTGCTTCTCAATACATATACGAGAACTTAATGTACGTTCGTAAAAATATTAGTTTGTTTTCTATTAAAAGTGATGTACACAATTTTAATACAAGAAATAAAAATAAATTAACGGTGCCTGTCACTAGACTGCAAAAAGTTAATAACTCTTTCAAGGGTCTTTGTGTGCGCTTCTACAATAAGGTCCCAAGCAAAATACAACAATTAGATATCATGCAGTTTAAATCTACTATTAAAAAAATACTTATTAAAAAAGCTTATTATAAGGTATCCGATTATGTAACAGATAAGAACGCTTGGACTTGAGATGATCCAGCAACTGGATAGGTGATTACTTCTAAACTCATTATCTTGTTTCCATTAATATTAAATGATTATGTTATTATTATAAGACCATAGTTTTTTTTTTTTATCTCTGTTTATAATGTATTGATCTGGTAATGACATGGTTTTTGTAAATGTCATTACTCATATTAGAGCTGGTGAGTTTCTTGCTCGTTCTTCTTATCAGCCAAAAGACGTCCTGAACGAGTGGTAGGGAAAAAATGTTGGACGATTCAAAAGTACTTTTAAGAAGTCTATTTGAATAAAGATTATTTTGACTTTGACTTTGACTTTGACTTACGGTGATTGAGTTGAAATGTCGCATGACGTCACACCTTTGTTGGATGGATTGCCTGAACTTTGATGAAAGTACGGAAACTCCGACAGTCCTGTTAGGTCCTGGGTAGCTCAGTGGTTAGAGCAGTGGCCCGGTTTGAGAAAAATCATGGGGTCAGAGTTCTAGGGACAAAGTGCATTTTTCATTAAGAATATAATTTTTTAGATAAGATAGATAGATAGATAATTCATTTATTTGCATTATTAAAACAGCACACATCTATTATAAAATTCTTTACAATAATAAAAAAATTACAATAAAAAATCCGCTTTAACGTGTGCGCCACAACAATGAAAAGGGGTAAAAACTCAACGATTCCTTTGCTCAAGGAGCAAAGCGCTGATTTTCGGCCTTTATCCAACTCAGGCATTAGCGCTAATTTAGCAGCAGTAGCAATTATTTGTCTTTGATTTTGTGATACATATTATTATTTTTTCTAATTTTCATTTTTGATTTTACTTGCTATACACTAATATTGCGTAGGCTTGTAAAGGTTTATATATCAGTCACTCTATTTTTAAAAGTTTTATTAAAATATCAAATATGGTAAGCCTACCATAACAATTAAATAAATAAATAAACGATTATATTAAGTTTTACACTGATAGTAGTCCATCTTATAATTCAAAACACACCGTCAGATGTCACTTTACAGCCTTCGAGGTCGTTAAGAACTACTGTAAAATAGATTTTATGCGCGTCCCCGCCGCGTATACGTTTTTTATGTGAAAGTGTCGTTGGAAACGCTATCATAAAATTCAGTGGTCGCAAAAATATGTCACGTCCTTACGCGAGTTTGGACTAACAAAAAACGTATGACCTAACAATTCAGTTTCAAGGGTGAAGTTATAAAAGAGAAGCTTGATGGCGTAATGCACAGTAAAGCAGCTTTCACAAGGGCGGAACATCGGATGGGAGATCGAAAATATAAGTTCTGCAGTCGGTAACGATTAGCAGCGTGTAGGTAACACGCATTGGATCCATGAAGTCAGTTTAGACTCGCTCTCTCTACATGATTCTATCCGTTTAGAAGCCGTGGAGACATAATTAAAAAGTTTAGCCCTTAGTATATCCAGTTACACAACATCCATTAATGTTTAATGATGACATTAAACTCTTATTTATGTTTTAAATTTGTTAAGGTAATGTCGGTTTAAACCAATGATAATTATAATGTATGATATTAATGTTTTGATCACGTGAAAAGTCACAAAAGATTTACCACAAATCACTACGGATTGTTACATTCCAAATGATTTTAATACAGTCTCATGTAACCGAAATGTTAAAGAGAAACTGCGTTCAGAAATTTGACTTGAAGCCAAAAGTAATCTCTACCTGAAAGGTTGGCAATTCACTTCTCTTGGCACGAATTCTTAAACTGTCCCCAGCGAATGTAACGTACACCGGGTATTACCATCGAGAACTCACTTTTGCAAAACAAATTTATATTTAATGAAGTGAGATCGTATTACTATATAACTCTTTTCTGTTGTCTTCGTTCAACTAAATTGTACCGCGTATGATGTGGCTTCCCGTAAATTAAAACATATTCATGATCGATCCAGTAGTTTTGGAACCTATTTGAGTGCATAGAAATTATGAAATCTTTCTTAGTTTAATATAAAAGTAATAAAGAGTGCATAAAGCGAGTGCACAAAACAAAATCACGATTAAAAACAAATCGTCAATATTTACCTGTAACTTACAAAACCAACCAATTTCGCAGGCCCCCTTTATATGGGAAAAAGTAGTCGTTATTACAATTTTCCTTTTCATTTATTCCTTAAACTTTTGGGATGACCAAAAGCACATTCAGTATTGGCCCCCCCAAATTCTTAAATTTGTTATCCGTTTTATAGTTTTAATGAATTATTTTTCATTTTTTAAAAGTCAATTTTAAATATTTTGGTCAACACTTATTTATTATACAAATCTTCAGATTAGATATAATCAGACGATAGATGTATATGACCTTAATATTTTAATGAAACTTACATAATTATGGCATTATTTATCACTCAAACATGTATAATTATTATACTTTAGTAGGGGTAAAATGGTTTAATATACTGTAGAAATTTAGCCTACCCTATCTGAGACGCTAGCCACCGGAATGATCTGAGGCCCTGACTCCTCCGGGAACTATTCTCACTGTTATTATTCCTATATGTGGGCTTTACTATTCATGTTTGTTGTCAAAGTTCGGACATATACTCGTATATATATAGGTATATATATTGATGAGGTATCACCAGCCTTTTTACGTCCCCAATGCAGGGGCTCAGGCCTTCCTTATGAATGGTTAAGGAGGATGGGCCATGACCCTCCACGCTGGCCCAATGCGGATTGGAGGGTATTAACGACTGCAAATGCAGCCGGGACGAACGGCTTAACGTGCCTTCCGAAGCACGGAGTAGCTCGAGATAATAATTTTTTGGTCACCCATCCCGTGACCGACCCTTGCGAAAGTTGCTTAACGACTACGATCGCGGGCCGCGGCGCTTATACACTACGCCACCGAGCTAGAGATGAGGTATAGCTTCGTAAAACTATCCGATTTTTTGTTATTCCTCAAGAAGTTAATTCATATTTATTACATTGAATAAAAAAATGCTTTGATAGTTTTACAGCGATAAGTGTCTTGACCTAAGAATAAAAAAGGTGATAAATTTAAGAGCTATTTTACAATGGAAATAAAGTACAAATGAAATGTTATCGATGATAATGTGAAAATAGAATCATATTTTTAAGAGTAGCAATTGAACCAAATCACTCATTTCTTCTTGTAATTTTATAAGGTACCTACTATTGACTAATAAGACCCACTGCGTCCAATCTAAAATCCAATTAAAATAAGTCTTAATAACAGTCTTGCACCTACTGATCAATAAGCATGGAATAATGTAATCTAGACCTATTAAAGTGCTATTAATAATGTGCTATTAATTTAAGGTATAGCGTCGGAGTAAATTTACGGTAAAAAATGCAATTTTAGTATTAGTCCAAATTCATATTATACAGATAATAAGCAAACCTACTACCTTCTAGGAGTATATATTACTCCCGAAGAACCTCGTATTAGGTTAACCTTAGCTTAGTCTCTGATTAATAATATGTTGGCTAATACTCAGTGCAGTCTCAGCGTAAATTTTATCCAATGTTTAATTTTGTTTATTATTAATACTGTAACGGTTTTAAAAATCCAACAGGCATCTTTTATTTTCATTTATTTATGACAGCAACAGTCATTCATAATTATGTTACCTAAAATATGTATTTTTATAGCTAAAGACCTAACTTGCCATCGTTTTACTAACATAATATTTGATGGAGAAACGTTATATATAGTTTACATAAACATAAAAAAAAACATTACTTGAATGGGAAATAAACTTTTGACTAAAAACACTAAAAAAATAAAACAAAACGTTTTGTTTTTGCAGTTGCATCTATTATGATTACAATTAAGGGAGTTTTTTTTAATTATTATAATTGAAAGCACGTATTATATATCTAAATAAAAAAAGAAATTAAAAGTTAATTTCTAACAATTTATCGTGCTTAAGTTTTATTTACTTTACTAAGGGAGATATAAAAACATCTACATCAGTAAAATTTATGTTATACATGTTGTATAACATATATAAAACAACGGTATATAAAACAATTTTCAGTGTAAAGCTTATTTAGATTTGGAGGAGTGAAAAGTAAACGTTTACGAGAAGAGCTCACTGAAAGTCGGACCCGGGATACGAAACGGATTCTACTTAGAGAGTCGGGGAGTCAAATAAATTGTTTAATATTTTGTATACTATCGAATATTCTTCGTTTATTCTGGAGAGATGGTAAGTTGTGTTTTTTCAATGAGTACTCATAGGAATCATTAGTGATATTTAGGCGTTAATTAAGAGTCTATACGAATTTCTTTTGAAGCTTTTCTATTCTATTAATCTGAATATGATAATAAATAAACCCATATTATATAGGATAATAGGCATTTGCAGTAAATAGCTCATAAAAGGCAACAGTACTTTATTTATTTATTGGGCTTTATTTACCAATGAAAAATGGTACAAAATGTTGACGATGTAACACGGGTATGCGGTCCTAATTACATGAAGCAAGAAGCAGGAATGGATTGAAGGATCTGGAGAAGGCCTATATCCGAAGATGGATATCGCGAGTTGCATTTTGTCATCATTAATTTGTCTCAATCGTGACTAGCTTCACGATATCGCCTTATTTTCTCTTCTCACATTCTTAAGGTTTTCGTTCTTTTTAATCGCACATTACCACAGAACATAGAGAGCTATGTTCTGTGCACATTACCCATGCAAATCTTTTATTCATTAGAACTTAAAGGCGTCATTAAATCTTAATGGACGTTTGTGCAACTATTACAAGTACTGTAATCTACAAACCGGTACAATCATTTAATATTTTAGATACAATTCGTAATATTTTAACATGAAGATTGCACAGAGTTATCACATGGTTTCTACTTATAAATTAGATGTAAAAAAAACACGAACTGAAAGACTTGTATAATTAGCACTGGCTGGCATTAACAACAGTCCTTTATTACATTAAAATTATACCTTATGCTAATATAGTTAAAGTGGCATTTGTATTCCGAGGACGCGCCGGCGATCTCTCAAAAAAACTATAAAAATGTAGAAGCCGACGGGTGCCGTCATAAATATTTTTAATGACCATATTTAATTAAAGAAGCCGGTTAGATTCCGTAGATATATTTTATGGTTAGTAAGAATTTAGCGAAAAAAGTGTTTGTCTATGAAAGACAATAATCTTATAATAAGAATTTATTAAGACTTGTAATATTAATTGTGTCGTACTCCGAAACTACTATATTGATTTTAATAAAATTTCACATATAGCATGTCTTTAGTTTAACTATTGACTTAACCACAACCATTAAGTTATACCTTTATAATAATACATTAATGAAATCATCTACGAATAAAGCTTGAATACGATTGATATCTTGTTGAAATAAACTATGATTTATAATGTTATGACCGTAACAAACAAATAAATGTATCAAACAAAATCACATATATTTGTCAAGTGTCAATTAAGTTAAATAACAGCTTGGAACTCAACGTCGAGCAAAACCAGCATATAGCTAAGTGACAAGCATTAAGAAGTTACCAACCACCTCCAAAAGTCTTTTTTCTATATTGACCCGACCGGGAATTGAAACCGAAACTTCAGAGATAGCGACACCTTGAAAGAGGCGGCTCGGTAATAAAAATAAATTTAAATGCAAAAGTTGTAAGTCTAATAAATGTAAAGCGCAAACATACATCGCAGTCCCGCATCAGACTTTAATATCCCAAAACCCTCGCACATTCGTAGAAAAAGAGATAAAAAAAGAAACTAGTAGCTAGCAAGTTTGGACGTGAGCCATACGAGACAATGTGACGATTTGCACGAAACCCGCGAGGGAGGTGTGAAATTTTCGAGAAAAAAAGTCGCTGGTGTTGTGTATCACTTCCACCTAAAGCGAATGAACGATGAGCGATAGACGACTATTTTTCGATTAATCAGTTTTATTTTATTTTTCATGGTAGATCCACGGTTGTGTAAATGATCTTATAATATCGTTACATACATCATATAACCAATTACAGATCCACACGGTTAACCTCAAAATTAAGTAACAATTTTGAGTTCACTCGGTAATTTAATCACACATATTACACAAAGGATACACACAAACAAAGAATTTAAAAGTAGAATCTATTTATTGTATCTTCTATTACATAAGATAGGTATTGTTTTTTCTACAAGTAATATGTTCTATATACATGTAGAAAATGCAAAAGTTCAGATCTATCAAAAAGTGGGAAATAGTTAAAATTTAGCTTAGTCTGTATAAAGTAGTCTCTTAATTACATATGTACTTAATTTTATTATTGTTTCTCAAAAATATGATCAAAATATATAATGTAAAAAATTCTAGCATGACAGGAAATGTATAATTGACAAATTTCTCCATTTTATATGTTTTAGCTATTTATTAATTAGAAGTAACATTCAAAATTGTTTATTAAGGCTGCTGTGTGTATGTCCATTTTTAGCTTGCGTGGAGTACCTATGTCGATTCGCTCGCTTTAAGTACTTTAAGTGGAACAAATGTCTAAAAGATGATAAAAAATATAACAGTAAGACAAATCGTTTAACAAACGAATTTATACTCTGAAAGACTTCATTCACAGATTTTTTTTATTTCATAAGTTTTACTTTGAATAACGTTTAAATATTATTTTGCGGTCGCTTGTCTTAAGTTAACTTAAACCATGCATGTTTTTACTATTGTAAATTTGATGATTCGTGTATGTATCATACTTGCACTATGTCGTGTGAATACCGCGTAATTGCGAAATAGGTGGTGACATCATCGAACCAAAAAATTGTGGAGAACTCACAGGAGTGAATAGAATGGTTTACCGAGCTATGCAGGTACTTTTTCTAAAGGTTTTTCTGTCAAACTGACTTATTTGATACTAGTAGACATACCTTTATTTTTACATTGCATTAAATGTCATTTAAAGCTTATGGAAGAAATTTTGACGGAAATTTACAGTAAATATAAAAATGTCATAAATAAAAACAGCCTATTAACATCCCCACTAATGGAGGACAAAGCTTTATTTCATAAAATAACACGGGAATATCAAGCAGTGAACCACATTCGGGCCCAATGCGGATAATATAAATGGCTAAACACTTTGACGAAGTCAGGGTCAATAAGATAACATGACTTCTAAGCACCGATGATCTGGAGAGAATATATGTTTGGTCACCCATCCTATGACTGATTATTTCGAAAGTTGCCTCATCTTCGCAATCACCAACTGAAAACGCTTTCCACTGTACCGTCGAGTTTTTTTCAACTTTACTTATATACTTTCACAGTCTAATTAGTTTAATTAAAGTATTTCTAAAAAAGTAATAGTTTACCGAGTTAATTCTCGTCTACGATAACCGTAACGTCGTCGTAGCGCTACGTATGACTCCATTCGAACATGTAGTCATTTGTAGTTGCTACGGTTACCAACTATCTTACTTTTATATACAATAAGTAATTTTAAAACATCATCAGAAAAAAAATTGTATAAAAAGTTTAATATTCGGAAACTACAATAGTTTCTTCAACTACGAGTTGAATTCATAATTTTGAACTAATTCAGGACACGCATAAATAGAAGATACAATTGTTATGAATTAATATAAAAACTAAAAAAAGTTAAACATTAGTTAAAAGTTTTCAAAATATCTAATTTAGTGGTAAACTGGAATTTGTCATGAAAAACAATTTTCGGACAATCGATGGAATAACTATTATTGTGTTATTTTTTTTATAAATCAGCTCTTTAAATCTTTCCTTTGTCCACTGAACTATCGAATCAATCGGGTACAGATCGACTGGTACGGAAGCCATTACGCCACACAGACGCGTAATTAATCCCAGACGTCTGAGAGACGGTGAATAAGCGCTACCCGCTCCTGCGTGGAACCAGCTATTTATCGGCCGTGCTGTGACATGCGCGAGGGGACCATATGAACAGGGAACAAATCGAACTGATAATATGCTCTTAACTAAATCTAGGTTTTATACTGAAACTTACAGGTTTCAAACTCTCTCTGAGGTCCCGGGTTCGGTTTCCGGTTGGGTCGACGCAGAAAATGAGTTGCTCTATGTTATCTCAGGTTTTGATGTTGTGGTTGAACTTCCTTTGTTTCAGATACTCTAGTTATCTAGTTATATACTTGACAAAAGCACTTATGTTGCGGGAATCAAAATATTTAATAAACTGCCCCTAAGATTAACAAGAATTAATGGTAATTTGTTTAAAATACATTTAAGGGAGTGGTTGCTGGATAAATGTTTTAATAATTTGAATGAATATTGGTGTTATGCAAATGAATAGCTATTATTGTATGTCCGAAATGGGCAGCTGTTGGATCTGACTTGTTTATGTAACATCTACTGTACACAGTTTGACAATAAAAATTATTATTATTATTATTACTCCATCAGGCTTTAGCTACTCACTTGGAATCATAAGATAAACTCTTTATTTCTCACACACAAATGAAAAGTTTACTGTAAGTTAATTCTAGTGGGCAAAAGCGGTTTTATCGCTAAGTGATCTCGTCCAGACAACCCTTCTGTTAAAGGACACCTGACTGAAGGACACAATCTGAATTTGAGATGCTTTCTAAGTTTTATCTCATAAGGAAGTCATCTAAATTATTAGCACAATCAGAATCGCACTCCATATTCCAAGTATTCGAATGACCTGGTCATATTAGGATGACGGTCCTCATAAGTGACCTGCATTCCACGCAGCAACAGGGTTCATTTCTATATTCCGGTGGAATGTTCCAGATTTTCATTCTAAAACTTACAATGTTGCGTAACAAAAATAATTTGATCCGCACATGAACTGTTCCACTTCATAATTCACTTTCAGACTCCAACAACATTCCATAGAATTTACCCACATCCTTCTTTCAAGTATTTTTAGCACACTATATAGGCAAATAAACCAAAATGGTTCTATAGTTGGAGCACTCCATACGTGAGTCCTTGCCTTTTTACAAGAGAAAATTTATTTCTTAACTCCAGTTCATCGGTGTCCTTCTTGCTTCCCAGCAAAGATTGCATAAAATCCAAAAAACATTTCATATATAAATGCTACTTAACTTGATCATCTCCAAATCCTCTGGACTTTCATGTTTTAGACTTCTTGTCGATCATTCTACCTATTCTATGATAGTGTCGATCATAGGACGATAGCCCCGTTTCGAATTCGCTCAGTGTATCAATTTTCTAAAAATATTTTTAAAATATTCTCTCAACTATTCTACATAATTGAAAACTGTGTGTTAGAACGGCAGAAAGAATCTATAAGGCTCTCCCCAGTTTTTGTCCTTATCTTCTCCAATTTTAACATTGAACGCACAACATCGTGACTTCTTTACCTCTCTTCGAAGAAGTTTAGTATTCGAATCGAAAATTCCATGTCAGTTTCATTTCATGTTCCGAAGTTATTCTTTTATGCTTCTTTTTCACTAAAGCTTTGGTTTCATTCTTATAATGGCGATACGTTTGTCCTGTCACCCTAATGCAATATTGAGACATGTAGTCTTCTTGTATTATATATATATCACTAGGCATCTACTGTTTTATATGTATTCATTGGTTTATCATATACATGTAACATAAGACTTTCTTTGTACATATTATTTACATTTAATATTATATTTTTAAACGTATGATCTCTTTCTCTTTATATTTTACTCAAAAAGAGGATAAATGTCTCCTTCGCTAGTAAAAGTTCCTATTTCTCACTTCTTTCCCAAATAGTGGTCTGTTTCAAAAATCTGAGCCTCTGTAGACTTTTGTATCCATAAATTATTCTGACAGATCCTTTAGAATTTTATTTGGAATTTGAAAGTTTAAATACCATGTACGAAGAGTCATGTGGAAGAGCTGCTAGTATTTAATTAGTGCATCCTGTCAAGTGTACGGACTCTAACAGCTGGTCACTTTCAAGAACGGTCGAGAGGTTTTTCGGGTTTTCAAAGCGAGACCACGTCTCAGCTAATCAAGTGCCAGACTTCCCACGGTAAAATGTAATGACGACCTCATAAAGGGGGCCGGCAGTGACCGGACTAAGATAGTTGGACATCGTGTTTTGTGGCACACCCTAGGGTGGACCTACGTTCAGTAGCAGACTTCAACAATCTGACGTAATGAATGAAATTAAACATAATTGCGAATGAAAGAGAAATAAGTACCTTATTTTGATAGGAATGGTAAGAGCGCACACTCGTATGTTTTATTTCACTTCGATTGCGAAAATAAATTTCGGTTGCCAATTCAATGTGATCGACTCATAACAAAATAAAATCTAAAGATTTCGCGCCAAGGTTTTTTTTTAGTTAGCCATAGCCACAGTCCACACATTTCACCTTACGAGATGTATTTTCAATAAAAACTACTTCGTATTAAGAGACGTATTTGGATGGTTCGATATTAATACAAATAAATACAGATTACAATTAAGGTATCTAAATCAAAGAAATGATAGCGTGATCTAACAGAGAACAACGCCATCTATCGATTTCAGTAATTTGGTTTATAATTTGTACACAACTGAAAAGAATTTAATAGCTTCAAAGCAATGTACGTATACTATCGAATCGCCTAGATCGGCGCCTTAATACGTACGAGTAGTAACTCGTACGTATTAACATGATATCTGACTGAAGGCCTAAACGAAATTTCAACTATTTTCGAAATGTTAATATGACTCCAAAGAAACGTATTTTTGATAATTTATGACGCGAGTTAGGATTTGACGCTACCTCTGATGCACATATTATATTTTCAGATATGATTCTAACAAAAGTATAAGAACGGCTAGATATTTTCCGAATTTTCGTTCGAGGATAAAATAAATAAGACCTCAGGCGTCACATTAATTCTTGCGAGTTATTGTTCAAATCTCAAAATGTTCTCAACTAAGGTTATTTTACATTTGAAAAGCAGGCACCTCTGCAGGCTCGTTGAGTACGAAATAATTCCGGACTTTAAGAGTAAAAGAAGTGCAAAATACTTTTGTGCGATGCAGCGCTTAGTTGACCACGCTAACACAGTACACCATAAATTTAAATATATAGGTTGTAGTTGAGGTTAAAATTGTAAATGTATGCGAAGTATCTTAAGAAAATTTACAGTTCAGATTTATCAGTTTATTTGATGTTACTAGTGTTACAGATTGATTGATACTTATTTAATATTTCATTCTAAAGTAATGTGTGTTAAGTTCAAATATGCTGATAATAATAATAATAGTTTACGTATTTAATGAGCACATTGAATTTAACAGCTGACCGCGCACTATGTGCTAACCGCACACAACCGTACAACTTTTATACTTGAAATCATTGTCCTTGAACTAGCTAAGATTTTATTTATAATCACAGCCTTACCTTACTTTAATAGTGTTATAAAAGTCCCGCATCTCTATTATACATGGATATCGCAGGTATATTGTTTCAAAGTGCCTATATGGCCCGCAGCCAAATTTCTCAGCTCGTCACGTGTAACAGTAAAACAACCGATAATTGTATAGTGTACGTTTGTAATGGAAAGACAGACATGTCCGACTTGTTTACGAAGTTATTTATGATGATATGTATTAGAGTTGCGTTATACTTAACATGACCAGACGTCCCGTTTTTCAGTTGTCTGTTCCGGTGTGTCCGAATATGACCCGTTGACAAAATGAAAAGGAAAAGAATAGGCGGCAACACTACATAAGGGAATGTTTCTTCTAACATATTGGAATCAAATTTAACAATATTATTATAAATATTTTATTAGTTCTGAAAAGTTATTTTAATAAGTAATGCACGTTTAATGTTATATTTCATTCAACTACTTGTTTATCCAGCAAAGAAATCCATAAGATAAAATCCATAATTCCGTAAAATCTCATTACCGGCCGTGTCCCTATTCCAAGATTTGAAAAATTTCACCGGGAGAACTACAGTTTTATTCAGTTACAGGATACTTCAGTAGTTAAACTACACCTGAACAATTTATTGTTTACCTACGAACATATGCAAAGAAATCACGTGCATTTGAACTTTGCCCATCCACTTTTCTCTTATTACCGTTCTACGATACATTGAGCTTATTATTTTAATAATTACTTTTCACTGAGCATTGGATTCATATTGATATGTACGTAAGTATTGCTTTGTAAAAAGTGAATTTGTTTCTGAAACGGCTAGTTACCAATCTCAAACCCATTATAATTCGGTTTTTATTTACATTGACACTACCTCGTGATTAAAGGCCACTTTAATCTGTTATATAACATATATTTACTTTTTCTTAAATAAACTCAAGAAGACTTGCAGAGCATCTTTTATTAGTCCATTAGAGTACACGAGACAATTACCGAATGTTTCCAGGTTGTGTTGAAATGTAGCTAGACTTGGCCACGGGCCATCTCTGCTATTGTGAAAAAAATTAATGATAAAAAAAAACCAGTCTTGGTGATTGTCTTAAAGTTAAATAGTTTATTTCAAGACGATTATTTTATTTCCATGTTATATTAAAAGTTTATTAGCTAAATTTCCTTAAAACTTGCAATTGAAGTACAATTGCAAGTTTTAAGGACGTCTATTTTAAACTTATAGGTATGAATAAAAGAGGGTCATACAGTTATGCAATACTGTCAAATTTCTCCACTTGATTTTAAACCTTAACGCTTTGTGTGTAGAGTATAAAAACAACTGGAGTTTGACATATTGTGGTAACCTGATTTGCAGGCGTGTGTACAGTAGACGGCACCACACCTTACTACAAGAGACCAATATTCACTAAACATTTGCTGTCTCATAATCTCATAATAAAACGAGGACTAACTTTAATAGTAGGTTTAAACCATTCATCATCAGCCCTTTTATGTCCCCACTGTAGGGGTTTCCTTATGGAGAATACGGAATGGAGAGTATTAACGGTTGCAAAGGTAGCCGGGATCAACGGCTTAATCTGTCTTGCGAACGGAGTAACTTGAGATAGTAATTTTTGGTCACCCATCCCGTAACCAACCCTTACGAAAGTTGCTTAACAACAACGATCGCGGGTGACGATGCTTATCCACTACGCCATCGAGCTAACATACGGATATAAAGATATACCATTAACGTTTTAACCATTACCAGACCAAAATATGTCAACCTGCCCATTGCACAAACATCCATTAAAATTCTCATTAGTTTAATGCAACATTCTGAATACAAATTTTCAAATTTAGAACATTAATTAGAGCTTAAAGTCATCATTAAATCTTAATGGTCGTCAGTACAACTGACGAACGCAGGTCACATTGATGTTTTCTCTTCTGTCATTGACAATTTGCTTTAGATGGTCGAACTAAATTTAGTCCTCTTACAAGAAGGTGATAATATTTTTTTAACTGACTTAAGTGCTCGTTAATAGACTTAACTGAATAAACTATACTGATTTATCACGCAAACATAAAAGAACACGCCAAATATTTCACAGAAACACAACAAAATCTATTAATCTCGTGTTCTTTATTTTCCATTTAATTACTTAGCGTAGCAACAACAATAAAATAATGCACAAAATGGTACTAAACACGAAAGTGTTGGACTTGAATAAATAACCCAATTATCCTTATACAGTGTTTTCGTCCGGTTTAGAACTCTAAAACAACGTTGGTAATGCAGTTTTCAACAAAAAATAATTACTACAGTATTAATGAAAAAGTTGCATGTAAAGGGTGTCCATAAAAAAAAATTAGGTGTTTTTCTCTACAGCAATGCTTTTTGTTATAAACAGTTTCAAATCGACGTTACATAACTGTCACGTATGTGTATCAGTATGCGTTTCGTTTTCGTAAAAAAACTGTGCTTTAAAATTATAAATATATTACGTATAAGACCAAATTATAAATTTGTTTGTTTCAGAAGAATGGGCACCATTGTAAATGAAACCGTTGTCATATTTTTGTGTAAATATGAAAAATGCAATATATCTTTACAAAGGTAAAACGGAAATTGCATTTTAATTTAAATATAAAATATCTTTGTAATATGAACGTGAGACAGAAATATGCTTCTCTGACAAAACGAGAAAGTTGCACACGCGTTGCGAGCAGCGTTGTGAATTGCACTAGGGTTGGCACAGGAGACATATGTATAATACTATTTTACTCTATATTACATACTTAATAGGGTGTCCCAAGCTAGACGACTAACCATATCCATACCATATCTATCTCAATGTGCCAAGAGCTATTTAATAAATCAATATGATAAATAAATACTAATTTGCCAGTTTAAAAAAGGAAACGGAAAAATGACGGATTTTTTAGGTAACTTTTGGTAATTTTATATATAAGCAGTTCTATTATTATCAATTTCCATATTTGGTAATTTCTTTGTACATATTTAATTGAAAATTACACGGCTTATTAAATTTGTTAATTTATTTTACTTTTAATTGAATTTTAATCCTTTATTTTGCATTATATTATATAAATTTATCAATAAATATTAGTGAAAACTCTAATTTGCTATAGACTGTACTTTCTAAGCTAGGATTACCATTGGTTTTCTTAGCTAGCACCATTCTAACTTCCTAGGAATCGTATAATAATAAATTCAGTTATAAAGGTGACGCTTTCCAACCAACCAACAAAATCGACAACCCTGTTAGTAACAAATGCATTTTATGCAGATCCACAATAAACGGGCCTCGATCCCCGGACAAATACTCGGAGGTTTCGGGACGAATCGTCCGGTTTTACGGATACGTGCAGTTTTGTCGAACATGTCGAATACCGTCCACACATCACTAATGAAGATTAGCAGTGTTTGTAAACGATTGCGATTTCAATTTTTTTTTATACATATTTATGATGATTAAAGGAGCTCTATGATGCAATAGTTAGTGCGTTCCCAAAAAGCGACTGAATTTGATTGAATCCAATGTCTAAGTAATCGAAAGTAAGCCAATTTAGTTACGCTATACGATCCGGCTTCTGATATTTTAAAAGTGTTGTTATTATGTTTAACAGCCTTTACATTTTTTATAAGTTATCTGAACGTTCCTTTTTTGTTAACTTAAACTTAACTTAATATAGGATAATAATTAATATTACGAAATAGAATCAAAGATGACGTTTTAAAATAATTGAAATAAAAAGTTACCAAAACCCAGTTAAATTTGTTTATCTACATAAGATTAGAAACTAGAGGACCGATTTTAAAAATTCTTTCATTTACCGAAAGATACACATCGTACGCGGTTGATATAGACATAAGTTGCGGAAAAATAGCTAGTTATATATGTAAGCCAATTTAAGGTATCGTTTCCGAGAAACAACAGATATGATAATATAACTTAAAAAAAGTACGTGAAAGCACGTTCCTTTATAATGTTCCAATCTATTTGTAAATTCTGTTCCGAGGTTCCAGAGTGTTCCGTGAGACCCGGAGGCGTTCTCTGTGTAAGAATAAGGAATTTCGTTTGTCTCAGACGGGAAGTCCCTAAATATGTTAAGGGCTAGAGGAATGCATTCAAAGCTGTAAATTTAGAATTTTAAACCTTATCCCCTTTGATATAAATAGATTATATTTCGCAATCTAGACTTAGCTTTTTTAAACTAAAATTATATTTAACGTTAGTTTAGATATTTTTCTTTGGTATTACATAGAAAATAGTACTTTAAGTACTATTTTAAAATAGTACATAGAAAATAGTAAATATATATTCGTCATTACTATCTACGAAAGAAATATGTATCTCTCAGGGATGTTTTCCATTTACTATCTTTTAAGAAGATAATATAGGACAGATGACTCGGTTTTGCCCATTTTAAGATTACGAGTCAGTTTTGGCCCCTTTAAAATTTACGACAAAATGAACTTTGATACATCATAGCTGTTAACGCAATTAGTTTTGCCATAAGAAAACATTTTGAGAACCGTTTACGGTAAACTATTATATTTGTCTATGCGTCTTTGAAGGGGCAGTGGCAAAAACCGAGTCTTCTGCCCTGTCGTGAAAAATATTCTATATCGAATAAAAAACAATAGTTTTAATATCATTTCTTTTCGTCCTTTTTACTATCTTAATCACAAGATAATCAAGAACACAATATAAGACGCATTGGAATCCATATAGAAATATTATATATATTAAATAGAGAATTCATTGATATGTCATTATTAGCTTGAATTAGCGAAATGCCCAGATTAAATAAAATCAAATAGATAAATTATTATTTAAAACCTTCTTTAAAAATTTACAGTGAACTTAAATCTAGACATGTTTACACAGGAAAAAAATAACAAATGTTTGTCAAACTATGACAATGCATAAAAATAAAAATTATTTATAGATTAATTATTAATATATAAAGCGTCCGCTAGTAATTAAATTTTCGAAAACACTAATGTACCTCTTTGGTTGGTCACAGGTCGTTACGCCCCAGAGCCTCCTATATAACATAACAGCGTCACTAACATTTCTTTTATTATTTTTATTATTTATATTTTTTTATTATTTATATGAATGCTTTAATTATAACATGAACCTATTGTATCTTTTGACTATTATTTGACATTTGCTATTTTTTATGTAATTTAATTTTTTGACATTTTCTTATTATATAAAATCAGACAATATTTGCACATCGTCTTGACGATAAAATATGCTGGTCTAACATTGTAAAAGAACCTTGTAACCATATTTTCGCAAATAAATAAATATTATTATTATATTATTATTATTATTATTACATTTAAATATTTTTAACCAACTGCATTATAACAAAGTACTCTTCGTATATTATTATTTCTCTTTCAAAAGAACAGTTCATTTTCAAAAGTATAATTGCACAATAAATTACCTGCTCGTATTCAAGCACCAATATACAGTATTATTTAAATAAACGGAAAGAAACAATGCATCATACAAATTAACTTATTTCTCGTGTACTGTCTTTTAACATTCACTTCTACGTCTATGTTTTTAAGGTTGTATATTCCACTAGAAATTAAGGAACAACACAAGAACATTTTCTTTAAAAGAGAGGGTGATAACTCTTTGTTTCGCTTAGAAATGGCGACAGCAACTCGCATGTTCGGCTCTAAAGCATTATGCGCTCTAAGCAGCCTTAATGGTTAAGACTTCTAGCTTGTTTACTTTAAATAATAGATGATTGTTGATTCCTTTATATATCATGTAATTAACAAACGAATATTTAGAACCAACTAATTGTTTCTTGCTCGCTAATAAAGATAAAACACATTGAAATATTAGGTTTTGTGTTACATACCTATCGTAGCTAGACGTGAGGTAATAGCGAAATGAACTATTACCTTGCTTGTTTACAAGAGAAAAATCATAAATAACCTTTGATCTTAATTTCATTAAAATGAGGCATTTTCAACTACAGCATTTTACCTTCGAAAGAGAAATATTTATAAACTTGCTGGAAGACATAAAGCCATATATTAAAAAACTTATACGAGGGTCAAACTGAAAGTTCTTAGAAAATCAAAAACTGATTACATTAGCCAATTATTAGTTTTATTATATCTTTTCAAAATATTGTCCATTCACGTCCATACACCGCTGCATGCGATGGAACCACTGGGAAAAGCACTTTGCCCACTCGTCCTTAGGGGTCTCTTCAATGGCATCGCGATACGCAGCCACCGCTTCTTCAGCATTCATAAACCGCTTTCCTTTAAGTTTTTCTTTAATTTTTGGAAATAAATAAAAATCACAAGGCGCGAGGTCGGGGCTATACGGCGGGTGACCCAGTAATTCAACGTTTGATGTCGCCAAATAGTCGATCGTTCGCTTGGCGGTGTGCGACGAGGCGTTGTCGTGGTGAAGGAGGATCCTACTGCGAGGTCGTTTCTCTCGAACTTTTTCCAAGACAAGTGGCAAACAATTGGTAGTGTACCATTCTGCAGAAACTGTTTTTTGATCCTCTAACACAATTGTTGCAAAATGACCTATCCTTCCAAAGAACGAGGCCACCATTTTTTATCCCGCGCTTCGATCTCTCTTCACTTTAGTTGGCAACTCCTCGAAAGGAAACACCCACTGAGCAGATTGTCTTTTGGTTTTAGGATCATAACAGTAAATCCAGCTTTCGTCACCTGTTAGTATGTCGAACACAGCATTTGAGTCACCTCCGTTAAATCTTTCAATCATTTTACGACACCAATCCACACGATGGAGTTTTTGAGCCTCAGTCAAATTATGAGGTATCCACCGGGCGCAAAGCTTCCTGACCGCTAAATGTTCGTGGAGGATTTTGTGCACTTGACTCATACCGATGCCTAAGCTTGTCCGAATCTGTTGATAGGTCACTCTTTTGTCAGTCTCTATCATACGCCGCACAACATAGATGTTATCTTCAGTCGTCGCCGTAGAAGGCCGTCCCTCACGTAAATCATCAGTGAGATTAGTGCGACCACGTTTAAACTCATTAAACCAGTTGTAAACAGTCGCACGAGATGGGGCTTCATCGTGAAAGGCCAATCGTAGTCTATCATAACTTTCTTGTTGACTTAAATGACATCGAAAGTCATAAAAAATCATTGCACGAAAATTTTCTCGTGTTAAATTCATGATGACGTGACACAGACAATTTTCAATTTGCCGCCAAATCGTAAAACAAATGACAAATGAATGAAATATATACTCAGTAATATTGGCAAAGAGTTATATTTTCAAATTTTAGAATTATTTTTTTATTATATTGTTTATAAGTGGCCAGTTCTAAGAACTTTCAGTTTGACCCTCGTAGAAAAAAGGCCAGGTCTCAACAATTGACAACATATTACAATTAGTAAATGTGCATTACACACATCACATCAAGTCCGCAGCTATGATAATTTAAAACTTCTATCACTAATTAATAACATATTCATCATCAGCCTATTTACGTGTCCACTGCAGAGGCTCAGGCCTTCCTTATGGATGGTTAAGGAGGATGTGCCTTGACCGTCCACGATGGCCCAATGCGGATTGGAGGGTTTTAAAGACTGCAAATGGTGCGAGAACCAATAACTTAACGTGCCTTCAGAAGCACGGAGTAGCGAATAGCAAGGAGATAATTTTTTGGTCATCCATCACGTGACCAACCCTTGCAAAAGTTGCTTAAAAACAACGATCGTTGGCCGTGGCGCTTCTCCACTACACTACCTACCTACTAATAGCATATTGGCACCGTGGATTTGGTACTTGTAACTCTGAAAAATTGTAATTACATAAATGAACCTTATCACTATCACTTAAAGTATATTTTTAATTGCTCTTTGGACAGAAGCTAATCCGAGCCAAGAAAGATAGTCACAACGGAGGCCAAGTGTCTCGTTCTTTCATCTTGTCATTATAAAAAACACAGCTCACTAAAAATTGGGAAATGGGAATCCGCAAGCTGCGGATTCCCATTTCATGAAATCCGCAGCTTGCGAATCCGCATGGGAATCCGCAAGCTGCGGATTCCCATTTCATGTGTCGGATATAAGCATATCGGAACCATTATGTCAATTAAGTAAGGTTGACCCTAAACACCCACCCATTTTAATAACCTTAACAGAGAGCGAAGCAAACTATCTACGTCCCAATACACGAATAGAACATAACTTTTTTAAAGCCGATTTTATTAGCATTTCAAATGAACTCAAGCAGATTGAATGGAATTATACATTTGCCGCAGACCTCTCTTTAAATGAAATGATTTCTGTCTTGAATTCAAAAATTACTAGCTTTATTGAAAAATTTGTACCAAAACATAAGTTTAACAGGAAAGCATACCCTGCCTGGTTCAATACACCATTGTTGAAGTTATTAGCCGCTAAAGAAAAAATTAAAAAAACGATATCGTGTATATAACAACCCTAGAGACCTATTAAAATTCAAAATCCTTAGAGAACGAAGCCACAAACTGCTGCATTCTCTGTACTCGAATTATATGTACAAGACGGAGAGTAGTCTATTGAATGATCCTAGAGGGTTTTGGCGTTATGTAAAGGACAAGCGAAAGACTCGATCAGAATTCCCCGCTGAACTGCGTATGGAGGATAAAATAGGGCGTTCAGGTTGTGAGATAGCCAATCTGTTTGCCGAAAATTTCTCAAAAATAGTTAGTTTACCCCCTTCTCCAGTTTCACAATCTAACACAAGGCTTATTAATGCAGTATCTGATGGGTATGTTGGTACTGCTACTGGTGTAAGCAGCATATTTTTCACTGAGAAGGAAGTGCTAAAACAAAAAAATAGTTAGACATATACAAGGGACCTGGGCCAGACGGCATCCCTCCCATACTAGTTAAACGCTGTGGATCTGCTCTTGCTCTGCCATTATCAATTATCATTAATAAGTCCTTGTCATTGGGGGCGTTTCCAGATGAGTGGAAAGCAGCAAAAATAATACCAATACACAAAAAGGGCAATTTAAACGAATAAATTAACTACCGGCCTATATCAATCTTATCGTGTTTTGCTAAACTTTTTGAGTCACTCGTCTGTCCCATTGTTTCATCTTAACCCCCTTCTCTCTCAACACCAGCATGGCTTTGCGAAAAGACGTGCTGTCGAAACTAATCTGGTTAGTCTTATAACTGACTTAGCCAAGGTCGTTGACAAAGGATTACAAGTCGACGCTGTTTATATTGATTTTAGCAGCGCTTTTGATTTGGTAAACCATAAGCTGCTGCTTGTGAAGCTCGAATCATGGGAATCCATGGGCCACTCCTTAAATGGTTCCGCTCGTATCTATATAAACGGAAACAAGTTGTAACTGTAAACGGGTTTGAATCTGATACTTATTATACTGAGTCGGGGGGTGTGACCTAAATCAAATGCATCTTAATGTCAAGAAATGTTTCTACATTAAATATACACGTAAAAAAAATACCCATAAACTCAACATACTCTTTGAATGGGACTACTTTACAGGAAGTCAATGAAATACGCGATTTAGGTGTTCTGATTGATAGCCAACTAACTTTTAAACTACACGTTTAAAAGTTAGTTGGCTATCAGTTGTTTTGCTGCTTCATTCACAATGGAGTCCATTATGGGTATTTTTTTTACGTGTATATTTAATGTAGAAACATTTCTTGACATTAAGATGCATTTGATTTAGGTCACACCCCCCGACTCAGTATAATAAGTATCAGATTCAAACCCGTTTACAGTTACAACTTGTTTCCGTTTATATAGATACGAGCGGAACCATTTAAGGAGTGGCCCATGGATTCCCATGATTCGAGCTTCACAAGCAGCAGCTTATGGTTTACCAAATCAAAAGCGCTGCTAAAATCAATATAAACAGCGTCGACTTGTAATCCTTTGTCAACGACCTTGGCTAAGTCAGTTATAAGACTAACCAGATTAGTTTCGACAGCACGTCTTTTCGCAAAGCCATGCTGGTGTTGAGAGAGAAGGGGGTTAAGATGAAACAATGGGACAGACGAGTGACTCAAAAAGTTTAGCAAAACACGATAAGATTGATATAGGCCGGTAGTTAATTTATTCGTTTAAATTGCCCTTTTTGTGTATTGGTATTATTTTTGCTGCTTTCCACTCATCTGGAAACGCCCCCAATGACAAGGACTTATTAATGATAATTGATAATGGCAGAGCAAGAGCAGATCCACAGCGTTTAACTAGTATGGGAGGGATGCCGTCTGGCCCAGGTCCCTTGTATATGTCTAACTATTTTTTTGTTTTAGCACTTCCTTCTCAGTGAAAAATATGCTGCTTACACCAGTAGCAGTACCAACATACCCATCAGATACTGCATTAATAAGCCTTGTGTTAGATTGTGAAACTGGAGAAGGGGGGTAAACTAACTATTTTTGAGAAATTTTCGGCAAACAGATTGGCTATCTCACAACCTGAACGCCCTATTTTATCCTCCATACGCAGTTCAGCGGGGAATTCTGATCGAGTCTTTCGCTTGTCCTTTACATAACGCCAAAACCCTCTAGGATCATTCAATAGACTACTCTCCGTCTTGTACATATAATTCGAGTACAGAGAATGCAGCAGTTTGTGGCTTCGTTCTCTAAGGATTTTGAATTTTAATAGGTCTCTAGGGTTGTTATATACACGATATCGTTTTTTTAATTTTTTCTTTAGCGGCTAATAACTTCAACAATGGTGTATTGAACCAGGCAGGGTATGCTTTCCTGTTAAACTTATGTTTTGGTACAAATTTTTCAATAAAGCTAGTAATTTTTGAATTCAAGACAGAAATCATTTCATTTAAAGAGAGGTCTGCGGCAAATGTATAATTCCATTCAATCTGCTTGAGTTCATTTGAAATGCTAATAAAATCGGCTTTAAAAAAGTTATGTTCTATTCGTGTATTGGGACGTAGATAGTTTGCTTCGCTCTCTGTTAAGGTTATTAAAATGGGTGGGTGTTTAGGGTCAACCTTACTTAATTGACATAATGGTTCCGATATGCTTATATCCGACACATGAAATGGGAATCCGACACATAAACTCAACATACTCTTTGAATGGGACTACTTTACAGGAAGTCAATGAAATACGCGATTTAGGTGTTCTGATTGATAGCCAACTAACTTTTAAACTACACGTTTAAAAGTTAGTTGGCTATCAGTTGTTTTGCTGCTTCATTCACAATGGAGTCCATTGTGAATGAAGCAGCAAAACAACTGGGTTTCATCAGACGTAATACAAAAAGCTTTCGGTCGTACCTATCGAGAATTGTGCTTTACAACTCATACGTGCGTAGCTGTTTGGAGTTCTCGAGCGTTGCTTGGAATCCCTTTTACGCTCAGCCCTCTCAGCGAATTGAGAGCATCCAGCGCGCGTTCACAAGGTCGCTTGCATATACGTACTCTGGAATTTCCCACAGAACACCTTACAAAGATCGTTTGGAGTATTTCAGGATGCAGAACTTGCAACAGCGTAGAACTATTCGCGATGTTTCGTTTCTATTTAAAGTTGTTCGTAACTCCATAGACTGCCCTCAAATTTTGAAGCAAGTATCCCTCAACGTACCACACAATTACCCTCGTCACAGAATCAAAAACTATTTTAACGTACCTCTCGCCAGAACCAATTTAGGCTTCAACTCGCCTCTGCTAAGAATATGTCGTAGTTACAATAGATTGTATGCTCAATCGGAACATCTGGATATATTTAATAATACATATAAACATTTTGTAAAGACTATCAGAAACACTTAAGACCTCTTAGACCTATATTTCTTTGTTATCTTTTAATGGGTTTATAAAGTTCCCTTGTTTGTGTTTTTCTCTGTTTTGTTATTTTATTAATTTAACTAATTTTAATATATAAGAATCAGACGTAAGTCCTAAATATTTTGTAAGCGTTGTAAACACCAATAATTGGTGTGCATACCAGAGCTTTATATTTATGTTCAATTTAAGACTTAGTTTAATATGTGCAGTTGGTGTTTCTTTTAAATAAATAAATAAAAATTTTAACTAAAATAACTATAGTTTTAGAAACTTATTAACATTTTTTTCGAACTAAAGTTCTCGTATATGTATTGAGGAACATTAGCCATTAGGTCTATTTCTTTACAAATTGATTGAATAGCTTTCTTCTTAATCACAAAAATCGTTTGTATGTCGACAGTATTTCTCCTCAACAACATTACACTATGAAAGTTGCTGCAATGGCAGTATCTACATCAGTTAACCTGCGTATCTTCATTATGGCATGCTGCACAGTTAAATTTGTTCGACAATTAAAAAATACTGGAGTATCCGCAAGACCCATATTAGCCGCAGTAGTTATTAACTGGTAAATAAACATAATATGAAAAGACTCACTAAATAAAAATGCTTTTGTCACCCTTACCCGTTTAGAAAGGGACAAATAGCCTCTGTACTTGATATCTCGCTCGGCTCGCTTTTCAGCTGAGAGTATTCTGTCCTGTTATAAGTACTAAGTCCATGATTGGCACTTACAAATCTTTGAACGACCATACTACTTAAAATACACCTATGAGAAACCTCGCTTGTGTCAAAGAGATCTAAATTTGCCTACCTTGGTGATATATATCATTAAAACTGTTAAAAGCTTGGCAGATATATGTGATATCACTAAGTGCTCTATTCTCAAACTAATATTGAAATAGCTGATATCAGTTAAAAAGTCAACACTTTTCTATCGAAGAGTACGATAACTCAACAACGTCAAACGGAGTCGCTGTTAACCGTTCCGTTAATGCATTATATTCTGTAGATAAAGGTGCAACAATGTACGTACTACAAGCAATATATCACAGTCTGGTAAAAGTGCATGCGACGTACGGTGTACAAGTTTGACAAGCAATGTTTATTATAAACTTTTGTGCCAAACTGATCTGCAAAGTCAATCTTTATTTCACAGAATTAGCCTCTCTTATTAATTAAAAGTATTATTTTAAAACGAGGGCCAACTTTAGTACTAGGTTTAAACCACTATCCGACCAAAATAAGTAATTGCGTGTCAATTTGACTTTCTTTCTTTAGTTAATGGCTTAAACCAAGTACTAAGTTTATTCCTTGTTTTATATTAAGACGGTTAATGGATAAGATATTCATAACAAAAGATTCTTCGTGTCATCGACTCGATTCGATCAGCGTCGAACTCAACGATAAGCACGGTCACGGCATAGAGGTTTAATTAAATAAAAACGACTTAAAAAGCAAAAGATCCTATTTAATTAAAATTTTTCACAATTTCAAGCTTGACAGCCTGGCGTTGATGATGTATTTTATAATATAGAATTAATTCCTCTATTCAAATTAACGCAAAATTTAATAGAACATTCACGACATAAGTTACTTTTCAAGTCAGCAGTAAGTCACGTGAACCGTCACAAATCTGAATGACGTCATAAAACTCATATCAACCCCGCGCCACAACTTCGGACAAAGCTTCGCGATAAACATGTGGGTCCTAAGGACCGTACAACTATGTAACCGTCGCGTCGCAGTTGTAACGAACGATCCGCCATTTTGAAAATGAACAAATAAAGGCGATAGTAGAATATACGGAGTAGCTCAGTGGCGTAGTGAATAAGCGCCGCGGCCCGCGATCATAGTCGTTAAATAACTTTCGCAATGGTCGGTCACGAGATGGGTGACCAAAAAATAGAGCAGTAAGAGCTTTTTATCGATTAGGTTCACGAACATCACTTAGAGATAAATTCAAAAAAATTGGAATATTGACAGTAGTCTCCCAATTTATATACAGTTGTATACTTTATGTGAGAAACAATAGTAACAGTTACGTTAAACATGGTCATATATGTACACGATTTGAATACTAGAAACAAAGATAACCTTGTTTTGTCATCGTGCAGGTTAAAGAAAGTTCTAGCAACATTTACGATGCAAGATATATACTACTATAACAAAATTCCTATAGACAATTAAAATTGACCATTGCCTAAATTTATGATATAATAAAAATTGTCTACTTATTAGTAAAGGATATTATACTGTTAACAAATATTTAAACGACAAAACTCCTTGGTGTTAAACAAGGCACACAAGTTTCATGCAATTTATCGTTTATCATTTTATGTGTCATTTATTTGATTTAAGAGAAAACATATATACATACTTGTTTTTTTTTTATATTTTCTAATATTCTAATGGAAAATAACATTATAGGGGAAGATTCGTACACTTTTTAGTGTATAATTTTTAAAATATTGATAATCAAAGATAAATTGCTCAATTACTTATTAAGACATTAGGCATGCTTTCTGTTCCTTATTTAAAAAGGTTCAAAGTCGATATCTTGTAAAATAAATGAATGGATTCAATTTTAGTAAATGCTAATGAATGTCCGAATCTACCCCTATTACGGGGTACAATCGTATATGGTCAGGGGAACATTCAGACAGTATGATAGCTTCATATACGTATATTAAGTAAAACAACAAATTAATTTAAAAAATAGTTTTCATTGATCTTGATTGAATCTTGACGATTCTGTATGAAATAAAAACTGGGAGAAAAAATCAGCCCTTGCCGAGCTTCATGCCGGTTCTTCCCGGTTCAAGGTCTCTCGCCATAGACTTTGAGTTTCGACTTTCGCAAGTGCTTTGTAACATACTGTATAAAGATTTTAATTTGATTTGATATAGTAATATCAAGAGTACGAAGCCATCTTCCATTTTTATTATTTAGTGAATGTACAAATAACATAGTTTTCATGAAATTCCTTATTTTCGTAACTAACAGCAACATTATTTTAACATAACCCGATTTTGTAACCTTCAAGCAAAATTGTACCTCTGTCTTGAAAAGAAAGTGAATATAAAAAGGACAATAGAATAACTTTGTCTTTGAAAAGGGTACGACTCTTCTTGACATATCGGCCAGTGGCCAATTATATTTATTAAATTTTCTACATCATTATTTTAGGGTTAGCTGAACGTCAATCGATATTAGTGTTGGGTGTAGTTAGGATAGACAGTAGTCAAACTAAAAGCTTGTCTAGCGACTTAAGAAAATCGAATGGTTTTATGATGATTATTTTTTCACTGTAAGCTAGTGCAATGTGAGAAGCTGCCAAGAACACGTAAAAACGAGTTAAAGATGGGTAAAGATATTTCCAAAGTGGCGGGGAAGAACAGCTAATGAACGAACAATCGGCACAGAATGGAGGAGACCTATACTCATCAGTGGGTGACAACAAATATGTGTTAAAAAATGAGAAGGGGTATTCCGCGCAGCTGTTTAGATTTTCATACCTTACAAGACTTGGGAAAAATTTACAAAACCAATTTTGTAATAAGGCACAAATACATCATATTATAAAATTTAATAAAGTGGGCATACTTTATTAAATTGAACTTCATTTTATTTTATTATTATTTATCTACCAGATTTCCGCCAGCGGCTTCGCCAGCGTGCCCCTAGCGAACCGTTCAGTGACATAAAATTTAGCTTATATGTTGAACAAAGTTAAAAATTATATGTATACCATAGTTTATCGATTTTGATAATCTCGTTCAGTAGTTTTGCGTGGAAGAGTAACATAGTTCCACCCTCACAAATTATCGTATTTATTATATTAGTAAGATTACCTAACATATATTAATCGTTTATTAAGAATTATTATGATAAGTAACCAGTATTTAGTACTGAATTAATGTCGTGAGAAATACGAAGATACAATGTGTATCTTAAAAATTGGTATGAAATAATAAGTATTATAATTAAAAATATGTAGGAAAGGTGTAACGTATCAAAGAAATAAATTTTAAAATACAGTTTCAGTAAATGGTGAACCAATAGCAACAGTTGAAACGATTCAGAAAAATAGACAATCGCTGTATAAATTACTGCACATAAAAACATGCCTGACAGCTATTTGGTAGTGCCAGAAAATGTAAAATGAAAATTCACGGGAGCATATTATGTGCGGTTGTGTGTAGGTGATATATACACAAACTATCGGCTCCGAGAATCTATACAGAACTAGGAAATGTTAGGAAAAAATCGTTAAAAATCGTAAATTATAATTTTGTTAACATAAATCTTCAAAGATTATTATACGGAGGGAGAAGTATGTGATGTTGTCTAATATTTGTTTATTAAAAAAGATACCATTACCGGCAATGTCAGGTCCTACTTTATATTTATATTGCAATGGTGAATCATGATAGAAAAATGTTTCTTTTTTGGAATATTAGCATTTCGAAAGTAAAAAGAAACCATTTTCGGAGAAACAGAGAAGGCCTGAATACTACTCTAATTAAAAAAAAAACAAGATAATTTTTCAAACGCGAATCAGATTATTTTCAAGCTCAAATAATATTTATATTGGATATCTGTGCTCCTTTAATTTGACATTAATGTACTAGATAAGTATGTTTTTTTTTATTATCGATGGCTTGTAAACAATATAAGGTGATAATATATTACCCCAAATAATAGTTATTATTTTGAATGTTGTAACTGCTCCTACCACTTTATTTGTTGCCAGACGACAGTGGCGGTTTACTCAAAAGTAGCGTGCACTTTCACAAAACGTGATCGTGTTTTTCCAAAAGTTTGGCGGCTACATCGCACCCCGCGGTGGCCTGTAAAAAGTAGCTCGTAATTAAATCCATGCTTGCCAAGAAACTGTCAATATCTGTAGGCAGCTTATAACCGAGCCGCCATTACTACTTGGCAGGTGCTGCGAAATCAGAGAAATTGCTATCCGGTCTACGATAAAGCGCAAAGAACATTAATGTGCGACCAATGCATCTATTTCATTTTTAAAAGTTTTAATATATTAAATTCTTTTATATTATATATTAAATAATGCTGTTTCAAACATATAAAGTAGCTAATAAATTACTATCTATATTAATATATATAAATGCGAAAGTAACTCCGTTTAAGTGTCAGTTATTTTACCAATTTTGAGATCAATTTTAATGAAATTTTACACGGGTATACAGATAAAGTTAACTTTGGGAAAGAACATAAAATAGTTTTTATCATGAAAAATATTAGAAAAAAAAGCCTACCGTCACAGACGCCTGAGAGAGAAACCTATAATTTTTTGCACTCAGGGCGACCGCTCTGGGTTCGAACCTCTTCCTAGGGCACCGTGAACTGCTGAATTTTTGAATCATTCTCTTTTAGGTTAAACATCAATATAGCATTTCGAATGCAAAATGATTATGTACTAATATTATAAAAAGGTAAAGTTTCTTCCTTCGTTTGTTTATATCTTCGGAACTACTGATCCGATCATGAAAATTCTTCCACTAATTGAATTTACATAGGCTTAATAATACACACGGGCTAAGCCACGAGAAAACAACTAGTCAAATATTATCATCAGCCCATTTACGTCCCCACTGCAAGGGCTAAGGCCTTCCTTGTGGATGGTTAAGGAAGATGGGCCACGTGGGCCCAATTGCGGATAAGAGGGTGTTAGCTACAGCAAATGCAGCCGGGACCAACGGCTTAACGCACCTTTCGAAGCACGGAGAAGCTCGAGATAATTTTTTGGTCACCTATTCAGTAACCGACCCTTGCGAAAGTTGCTTAACAACAACGATCGCAGGCCGCGACGCTTATCCACTACACCACCGAACTAATCAAGTCAAATAAAGTAAAATAAGTCAAATTTACGTAAACGAATTTTCTTGCTGTTCCCTCCAACAATTTGTGTAATGAGTATCTGTTACGAGTACTCAGGTGTGTACGCGTTAATATCGTTTCGATCTAAAAGAGTTGGTAACAGTGATTGCATCACTATCGCGTTCATGTCACGCGGTCCCAATCCGGTGGTCGCGGGCTCCGTGTGGCCGCCAGCCAAATCTCCCCGGTTGTCACGCGCTGTGCGACGGATTAACAACGCAAATTGTGTTGTACATACAGTCCGGAGTAGCGGCTGGATAATAGACGGTCCCCACTCTTATGAATGTTTCAATGTTTATTCACATTTCAGATCTACGACTATATTTTACCGTAATAGGGCAAATTGCGCAAAGACGGCGCCAGATTTGAAAATTACGCCTTTTGAAAATGATTGATTTCTTCTCATATTCAAATTAAATATACAAAAATAAATAAAATGAAATATTATTAGACAAAATTACGTTCTTTAGAATTATAAATTTGTAGCGGCATCTATCTCACGCTAACATCACTACAATAAACGTCGGCAAGACTGACGGCAAGACTAAAGCTTCTACGGATCTTCTTCGCGGATAAAACTAAGTTTTGTTTATAAAATACCTTCCTATCATTATGATTCATAATTTTTCAAATTATTATTCCTCCTGCAATTTCTTTTACGTAAAAGAATATTCTTTAAGTAACAGCAGCTTGTTTTTGTACGTGTGGCCCGTGGCCAAATCTCCTCGCTTGTCACCCCGTGTTCGGCTGACATCGCTTAATACTATTGTCTGACTCATAAAAGAGTGATGGAGGATAGCTGCCTATTATTAAACATTATATATATAAAAAAAAGAAATCTTAGAGAGGAACTTCAAAAATACTTTGCCTACTTTGAAGAGTAAAAATGTCTCATAATGGTTTTTGGATATTGTATATTAATTTGTCGATAAGTATGTATGTATCGGCATATTAATCAATTATCGAAAAATTATAGTCTAATGGAATCACTTACGATTCGATTTCTCTGTAAAAAATGAAAAAAGAGGACAAGAGAGAGAGAGTTTATTGCCGGTTCTTCTCAGTACAAGATCTACAGCCGTAGATTTGCGAACTGATACCATAGCTTTTGCCATAGATGCGACGTCATTGCCATCGACTTTCACATGTGCTTGACTAGCCTAGACTGAATTTACAATATTGAATTAGTGCTAATCAGTGCCGGGTTAAGAATCCCTGATGCGCTAAGCAACTCATAACGATGCACCATCATAGATCATTACGTGCCTGATATGTATAAAGAGCAAACGAGGATACGTGGACTGAATAACTCGCAGATTTTAAATCCTTATCTTTGTACTAGCAATTATATTGCGCTCAGTAAATACTCCTTTTGGTTAAGAGTTTATCCAGTGCTTGTATCAATTCTTTTGTAGTGTAGACGTCATATAAAACAAAAAAAGCGTAAAAACTTTTGACAGAAATAAGTCTTTTTAATTTTAGCTTAAGCTACAATGATAGCAATTCCGTTGCACAAATTAACTGAAAAAGCCGGCCATGTGCGAGTCGGACTCGCGCACGAAGGAAGAAACAATCACGTTTTTTTTGTATGGGAGCACCTTTAAATTTATTCAGGTTTTTAGTAATATATTTGTTGTTGAAGCGGTAACAGAAATACCTACATCATCTGTGCAAATTTCAACTGTCTACCTTTCACGGTTCAAGAGATACAGTCTGGTGACAGACGCACAGACAGTGAAGTCTTAGTAATAGGGTTCCCGTTTTATCCTTTCGGTACGGAATCCTTATAACACAAGTAAACCTTAAAAACTAAAACGAAAAACTTTAAAACAAACCCATATTAAAATTATTTTTAGTTTAGATTTAGTACAACAGAATTAGCATCATTACCAGTTAAATAACGTAAAATTTAAAGCAAATTGAAGAGCGGACCAAATGAAAATAAACTAAGTCCTCATATGAGAGCACCGCAGTAAGTGCAGCGCGTTCATTATTCAACTGAATTGCCGCTAGAACGCACGTTACAATTTACGGGACAAACGCAGTTTCCTTTTAATTAGGAGAGGGCTCCAGTATGCAGTGCACCAGTTGTCGCTCTGTTACCGTATGTAAAGCTCTCCGGGAACTCCGAGTTGATAATACGAATATTAAACAATGGAATATGAATGTTGATACTAAAATTGCCATGGAAATAATAATACGTATTAGGTATATTGTTTGATGGTAAAGTCTATATTCTACTGTGGCGACTTCTGGCAACTTAGTCTAATGGTGGAGGTGGGTGGCGCAATAAAAAACTGGTAGCACTCCTTAGTCTTGATTTATTTCTGATAAGAATTACAGTTAAGCACTTACAATAATTATACTACGATGCTCACCCTAAGCTGGTCTCGATCAGAAAGAAAGACTATTCACCAGCAAAACACGAACACGCGAATTCGAATAAGAAAAAGTAATAATTTAAAATATTAACGGCCAGCACTTGACCATAAACCGTCCGAAGAGTAAACCCTACCTATAGTAATGTGCTCGGACGTTACACTACTTTACTTACTAACACAGCTCATTACGATTTGGTGATGTGCCCTTTTAAACATGGGACTCTCCGCTTTTCTACATCAAGAATTCTTGGTTTTTGTTACAATAACTTGATTTATTTTATTTAAACATTGTATATATGTGTGTGTGTTCGTGTGCGTTTGCGTCTGTTAGAACCAATACACAAATATCTATTCGTATTCGAAATGAGTAGGTAAATTACTTTCCTTATAATTTGGGTAATTGTTTATATGTTGTAATTGAGCAAAAAAATGATTTAATGCAGTTTTTGCTTAATAATAAGGTACACAAAACGAGTTTTGTATTTGTTTATTTATTTAATTACTATGAACAAGTATAGCTCTATGAAGCTAATTTCTTCATAATATTCTGCGATGATTTTAAGAAGTCATTTAGCAGATCTCTAATTTTCTCAGAGAAAGCTTCGTTTTGACTTCAAAACGAACGAAATATTTGTTTATTTTTCTAGCACTTGAAACAAAAATAAGCAATTCCTACTTTTTTCCCACCTTTAATATTATTTAAGACTATAAAGTAGCTCACACAATAGAAACTAAACACTATATATACTATACTCGAATGGCGCGTTTTTTCAATTCTCCTGATATCACCATAATATTATATTCTCTGAAGTACAGGATGGGGCTTGCAGCTTGACGCACTAGAGCTTCTGCTTTTTGATGGGATTCTCTTAGCTTTACCCCTTGTCTAAAGAGATACTCGGTTCCCATGAGCATTCCCCAAGATAGATAGACACATACGTGTCTCTTGTATCTCAACAGGTAACGGTGTTTTTCCTTACTACTTGTTATATTTGACTTCTTTTTATTCAGAATCGCTTACTCATCAGCCCTTGTAACAAACCGTATCATAAATAATCGAAGGGACTCTCTCTGTCTCACGAAACACAAGCTCATCAACGTTACAGGGGCGATAAATTAGCGAACTAATTAAAACACAAAAGGGTTGGCGCGCTAAGACCCGCGAAGTATTAATCAAGTGAAGTCCATTAGTAATACTGGCAGTAAACAAAGAGTTCAGACAATCGATATAATCACTAAGAGATGCCAGCAGTGAGGGCTGTCAAAGTGTATCTATTAAATACAAATATTAGACATCATATAGGTTTTGCTACCTTCATTGTTAGGATCACATATTAAGTCGCTAAAGCCCTTATGCTGTGAAAATCTGAAAAGAGAATGGACCATAACCCTTCACGCTGGCCCAATGCGGATTGGAAGGTTTAAACGATTGCTCATGCAGCCAAGACCAACGACTTAACGTGCCTTCTGAAGCACAGTTCTCCAAGATAGTAATTTTTTGATCACCCATCCCGTGACCGACCCTTGCGAAAGTAGCTTAACAATAACGTTCGCGGTCCGCGGCGCTTATACACTACGCCAGCGAGCTACTACGTGAAATTATAAGAAAGTTAATTTTAATCAATGCTCTTACAAGTGAAGTGCCATTATTTTATGCCATATAGTGTGTGAAGTGCCATATATTATGTTAACAATATTAGAATAGAGACCTGATATGCTAAACGTCCGTTTAATATTAGGGGTTTAAGACAAGGAGTTAAATTGCCGTTTCATTGTAATAGGTTCTTTGAATTGACATAGGATCTTCATGGTTCGGGTTTTCGAAAGAAACGTTTTTCACGTGGTTTCTATGTTCTTCTTTTAAAAAATGTCAAACATTTTAATATCGACTTTCAATTCTTTTTGTTATTTAACTTAGACAAGAAAGATGGATACTGCGAAAATTCGAATGATTTTTGAATACGAGTTCTGACGCGGAAGTAACGTGGCAGAAACAGCCCGCAATATCAATGTTGCGTTTTGAGAGGGGTCTGCTAATGAACGCACCGTGTTTGGTTTAAACGCTTTCGTGATGGAAACTTCGACTTGAACAACAAGCCACGAGGAAGACTGCTCACGCAGATGAATAACGATGAATTATGAGAGATGGTGGAAGCCGATCCTAGTAAAACTACCCAGTAATTAGCGGCATGGTTTAACGTTACCTTACACATAATATTGACTCGTTTGCGTCAAATCAAAATAAATAAACAAAATACGAAAAATGGGTACCTCATGATTTGACTGATCTGTAGTAAGAAACACGTGTTGAAACTTGTGTTACCTTGTTGAATCGGTTCAGAAATAAAATAATATTGGATCTAATTGTGACATGTGATGAAATGTGGATTCTTTATGATAACCGTAAAAGAAAAATGCAATAGACCCCAACTGACCCCAGCTCAAACGCCACAACAATTATCTAGGTGACAAGAAGTTTTCTTCCCAAGAGGCAGTACAAAATGCTTTCACACAGTTTGTGCAGTCTAGATCCTCAGAGTTCAATCGCAAAGGCATAAATGACCTTCCTATTAGATGGCAGCAATGTATAGATAATAATGGTAAGTATTTTGATTAAATAAATTTGTTAAAAATTAAAAAATAAACAATTTTGATTTTCAGTACATATTGGCAATTTCATAATTTAACCCCTATTAAAATATATTGCACATTTGTTAACTTTGTCAGCCCTGTGTTCTGTCGTCTTCGATGATAAATGGGAGCGTTGTCGTGGCGATGTCGCGGCGCTACAACCTCACTTACTGGTGGTATAATGGTTGTATAAGTAACACATTACCTACAACTAGTTAATTTAGTTGCACTAGTAAAATCCTATGTCAAATGAAAGAATTTTAATTTGACGCATCACAAGTGTGCACACAGTCGCACTACAAAGGGCTTAGTTTAGTACATTTTGAATATAATCAGAAGTTATTTTGCAGAAGTGCTATAACCGTGAAACTATAATAACTAACAATTTCTACAGCCAGTCTGTATCTGCAAGAACTTCTGTACATGACATGTACAAACGGCAAACTCGCTCGCTCTTCTTTTCTTCTTCTCTCGCTTCTATATTTCTTCCCATTAGTTGGCAACTCTTCGAAAAGAAACACCAAAGCGGTTGTTTGTCGGAAGTATTTTTTTTTGGCTTCCGGATCGTAGGAGTAATTCCAGCTTTCATCACCCGTAGTATGTCGCATTTGAGTCATCTCCGTTAAATATTTAAATCATTTCACGGCACCAATACCAACACGACGGAGTATTGGGCCTCAGTCAAATTATGAGGTATCCACCGGGCACAAAGCTTCCTGACCGCTAAGTCATCATCATCATCACCAGCCCTTTTACGTCCCCACTGCAGGGGCTCAGGCCTTCCTTATCGATGGTTAAGGAGGATGGGCCATGACCCTCCACGCTAGCCCAATGCGGATTGGTGGGTATTAACGACTGCAAATGCAGCCGGGACCAACGGCTCAACGTGCCTTCCGAAGCACGGAGTAGCTCGAAATAGTAATTTTTGGTCACCCATCCCGTGACCGAACCTTGCGAAAGTTGCTTAACGACTTTGATCGCGGGCCGCGGCGCTTATCCACTACGCCACCGAGCTACACCGCCGACCGCTAAGTGTTTTTGGAGAATTTGTGCCGATGCCTATCACTTGACTCACACCAGTGCCTATGCTTGTTTGAATCTGCTAATACCTCAGTCTTAATATTGATATCATCTTCGGTTATCGGCCGTCCGAATAAGATCATCAGTTAGTTTAATGTGACCACGTTTGAACTCATTTTACCACATGTAAATAATGGCACGAGATGAGGCTTCATCGTGACAAAACCAATGAAGTCTACATACAATAAATTTCTTGTTATCAATGACATCAAGTGATAATTCATGCTAACGTAACAGACAATTAAAACAACTCTACTCAATGATATTAGCAGAGTTAATTTTTTTCCTTTTTATTTAAACTATTTTTTTTTATTATATCGATTACCAGTGGCCAGTTCTAAAAACTTTCAGTGTTACCCTACAGCTACAGCTGGAGCATTTATGTAAAGGCAGCTCAGTCGCACTGAATTAGGTAAGGTTTTGCTGTTTTTAAATTGGTGGATAATTTAAATTCAAAGAATATAAAATCACTTATTTAAGTATTAAAATTAATACTAAAATCTTAAGCATGTTTGTGGAATTAAAATTACTTTTTTTTAAGCGCCATCTATTGGGTTAGCGTCTAACTTCAAAATACGCAGCCGGCGATCATGCTTTCTAACATTTTTTATTTGTCTCAATACTCGTTAAAATTAGTTTATTGCGACGAAAAGGATTTATCACTTATATATTACACATCCAAAAACTTTAAAAATAATAAATACCACGGACGAGGCAAAACATCTCTCATGATGTAATGAAAGAGGTTTTTGTTTAGGTGTAATAATTAATGTGGTTTTCTAAGAAAGTTGAGGTGGTCTGTGTCCAGTCATGACGTCACTAGTCATGAGTTAGTTTAAGATTGAATTATGTAAATAGTGGCTCGGTTGATTAACGTCAAAATCGCATTTAACCTAGTTCACTAGTTCTAAGATTCATTAACTCCGCGTACCGGCTACCTACTTATACATACATTACACTGTCGAACATTGCAAATATCAGAGCGAAGCTATTATTATTATTATATTTGTGATAGGGGGCAGACGAGCAGACGGATCACCTGATGGTAAGTGATTACCGTCGCCCATGGACACCTGTAACTCCAGAGGGGCTACAAGCGCGCTGCCGGCCTTTGAGGGACGAATATGATCTTAGGGAGAAAGGGTTGAGGGGTAGAGGGAAGGGAATAGGGAGGGGTTGGGCCTCCGGTACCCTCACTCACGCGACGAAACACAACGTAAGCGTTGCTTCACGTCGGTTTTCTGTGAGGCCGTGGTATACCTCCGGTCGAGCCAGCCCATTCATGCCGAAGCGTGGCTCTCATGTGTATTAATGATTATAAATTTATATTAACATTATAACTATTTTAAATGAAAACTACAAATTAACGTAAATAAACTTTATTTCCTTATAAATCTAGTACAATATATAAATAAGGAATGTTTGTTTAAGTTAAAGGTTTATATCTACCTCTGATCTTTCAGATATGTACATGTCTACACACCAATGTATGTGCAGTCTTTAACAAAGACTAAAAAATTAAATAATTTCTTATAACTCATTTCGCGGGAAAATGAATCAAATGTAAGTAAACTGCAAAGACTTCGATTGGTTAGTGGTCACATATAATACAAACTCAACAAAATGTTCTTTACGAACTGTTTCGGAGTGAGCCATTAACACCCACGGATCCGCACAGGACTCTCGTAGGTTCATGCTTATAATTCGATACAAACTATAAACTCTGTGTCCTAGAAAATCGGATAATCAACCATAAGATGTCCTAAATTGTAGGCAAAAATGTCAGACGAATCTAATAGTTATTTAAGTATATTTAAATATACTGATTGCGACTAAACCACCTAATATTGTATGAATAAAATTTATATGTTTTTCTCTGTTTGATTTTTTAATTTAATTAAATAAGCCAAAGAAAAACAATATTTTTCCAAAATAGACATGTTTGTTACTTTAAAATTAAATTACTGTATAAAAATTGACCGCCATTTCATGACGTTATATTCATGTGTAAATGTGTAAAAGAGACGCATAGGGCATATGTATAATTAAAGTATATAATCTAACTGGAACAGATTCGAAGATATCAAACAAAAACAACGCCATCTAACGCACTGCTTTTAAGTGAAATAATATAGATTATACAAGAACAACGCCATCTAGGGCTCTGCCACAAAATAAACAGGTAACCGTTTCCGACTTATTAGACAGATGCAGAAATGTTTTTGCCAACATGATGTCACATCATGCAACTCATGTTTCATGTCACGTGATACATACTCTAAAAAATCTACTATTAAACCTAAGTTAATGAAGTAGTCGTGTGATTTTACTACTCAAAAATATATTTTTTACGTTTACTTCATAGTAAATTTCATTATTTGTAGCATTTACTGAAACTTCCCTATTATTTTCTGTATAAAATCTAATAGGTGATATGATATCATAGTGTTTTCATCACTATATTTCTTTCGGCGGTGGTGAAGTGCAATACTGCCGCTATAGCGTTGAGCATGTGTTTCCTTCCCGCGTAATCTGTAGACATGAGGTATGCCATCACCACGTTCTTCAGATATTCCAAGTTGGCACCCTCGCGTGATTGTATTCTTCTCAGTCTGAAAGAGAATATTATAGATTATAGTGAGTTTAATATGCTCTTAGCTACCTTTGTAAACGGATCATCATCATCAGCCCTTTTACATCCCCACTGTAGAGGCTCAGGCCTTCCGTATGGATGGTTAAGGAGGATGGCCATGACCCTTCACGCTGCCCCAATGCGGATTGGAGGGTATTAACGACTGCAAATGCAGCCGGGACCAACGCTTAACGTGCCTTCCGAAGCACGGAGTAGCTCGAGATAAATTTTTTTTGGTCACCCATCCAGTGACCGACCCTTGCGAAAGTTGCTTAACGACAACGATCGCGGGCCGCGGCGCTTATCCACTACGCCATCGAGCTAAACGGGTAACCGGTGTAAACGGGTGGAGGATCAAAAATCCGCGGAGTGCTTTCATGACAGTATATTTTGCATTGTTTAACTTTACCGTCTGAGTTTATTTCGTGAGCTATAGATATTGCTGTACTAGAGTTATTTCCACACGAGTCAGTCATGGGAAGATAAGATAAAATGCCAAGTTGATGTCTCAATTTATTTAGGTCAGATAATGGTTTAAACCCTGTACCAAGTACATATTTTATGATAAGACTGTATGTGAGAAGAGAGTGTAAATTAACATTGGTATTTGTATGTATTTACCTGTCGATTTCTTCCTTTAATGTCCTCACAACTTCTTTGAACCTCACTTTTTCTATCGTCGTTTCTCTTTGGCAGTCCCTAGTGAAGTAAAGTGGTATTTAATAAAAAATAAGAGTCAACATTTGGTATTAATTATAGTTAAACTATATTCAACTTATAGATAAATCGCAGTATTTCTGTAGTTCCTTTTAAAACTACAATCCACCACCATAATATAATTATTCGTAAATTTTCGTTTTGATTGTTTGCAAGCTTCAACTGATGTGGTGCGCGGTAAATATTGGCCAATGAGAATGACTTAATAGGGAATATGCGTCTGATTCAAAAAGGGGCAAAATATTTTTTATAACGATCATTATTACTTAAGAAATAGTTTTTGTACATATTTTACAACATTATTTCGTTTTCGTCTTTCCCATAATTATTAAAAAATGTGGAAAATTCGAAATAATCAAACGCAATGCTATTTACCAGACCGTATGTGACGAAAATGTACACGTCTAGAGATGTAGATGTTATAAAAAGTTAACAACGATGCAAAAACATTAACGCATTAATGCGCATAATAAAAAAATATATAAATAATATTATATTATACCATAATAATAATAATAATAATAATAATAATAATAATCGGGAAGAGTAAATTATAAATATATTTAAATAATAATAATAATATAATAATATTATTATTATTCCTATATTTATAATTTACTCTTCCCGACCCCTCGACGATTCGAGGGGTGGGAGGATTCCCCCTGGCAGAGGAGGCCAGGGGGAATTATTATTATTATTATACCATATTATTTCTTGATCCGACACCAGATTTTGATTAGTAATTTGTGTTATGGTTATATATGTATATGTTTATGTAAAGGTATATATATCTTTTATTGTATATATTCTTATATATATATATTTAGATATAGTTCTTATGTTGATATGATATCCCAACAAAAATTCGTTATGTCTGTCGCCTCTTTAAGTTTTTACTAAATTTACTGGTTGACTGGTAGAGAATGCCTATTTGGCATTAAGTCCGCCATTTGTCTATTTCTGTAGGCAAATAAGATTAAATAAATAAATAAATAAATAAAATTATTTAATATTTCACCTATTTGGTAAACTATATAATTATTTAAAAAGTCGATTAATTTTAAATCGATTTGAGTAATTGAATAATATTCAATTAAAGCTATACGTCAGAATAATGTAACATTTTAAATTTGTAATAATTGCACAACAGTTTTGGAGCAAGTTGATTCACAAGTCATTGTTTTTTCAAATATCCTAAGCGTCAATGGTCTATATACGAAATTCATCATTTTTGAAGACTGGATTTATTTTCAGTAACTTTTTCTAATAAATTTATAAAAATCATAATCCGTGAAGATTATCTGTGCATCAGAGGCAGGGTCAGGTCCTACTTTTGCTGAATTATAAATTATCGAAAATTGCCTTCCTTTAGTCGTATTCGAATTTAGAAAATAGAAAAAAATCCGCTTTCGGAGATATAGGATAGGCCCTCAGGTGTCATCTTAATTCGCACTAGTAGTGTATACACATCCATATATTGTTTCAGAGTACGCCTGCTGACCTGTACTGTCCTTCAAGTGCGTGTTTCTCTTTCCTGAGTTGTGTGATGTCGAGATCTTTACGCGCCAACTCGTGCGCATAATGTAACATATGAGGCGGGGCCGATGCATCCTGGAACGTCAATAATAATCATAATAATCCATTTCGTCAATGCATTCACAATCGTATACTCGCATAACACACATCATCTTAATCGCAAGTTTAAAAAATGTGTAAAGCTATCTCTTTCGTCTGTTTGGGTGCGTTCCCTAAAGATTGATGAAAATACCCTCACTGAAACTACTAGACTAGCGAAAGGTAATAAATTTAATTCACATGTTGTAGAATATAGTTGTCTAAGTTTATTGTAATAGCACATAAATTCTTGCATGTGTCATAAACCTTAGTTTACATTACATGATGCAGTGAGACTGAACATGGACAGTTCCATTATGTAGCATTGAACACGCGTCCATCTCACCAAAGATAGAAAGCTGTCTCATAATAATTATTATTTATTTCAATATATTAATACAATTATAATAATAATTATTTCAATAGCAATGACATACTAACATTTACACTAATATTATAAACAGGAAAGATTTGACTGTTTGTTTGCATGGAATTGACTTCGAAACTAGTAAATCGATTTTAAAAAATTCTTTCACCTACGGGAAGCTACATCATATACGATGAATGTAGGCTATATTTTATCCCGAAAAACAGCAATTAAAGGGATGAAAATGGAAGTGGAATTTTGTATAGAGAATTAAAACGTTACCACCATCATCAGCCCTTTTACGTCCCCACTGCAGGGGCTCAGGCCTTCCTTATGGATGGTTAAGGAGGATGGGCCATGACCCTCCACGCTGGCCTAATGCGGATTGGAGGATATTGACGACTGCAAATGCAGCCGGCACCAACGGCTTAACATGCCTTCCGAAGCACGGAGTACCTCGAGATAATAATATTTTGGTCACCCATCCCGTTACCGACCCTTGCGAAAGTTGCTTAACGACAACGATCGCGCCACCAAGATTTATATAAATTAGGTTAATTCATTACCATCATCTTCACCGATGGAATCGAATCGAATAGGGGACAGTGTGGATAACGACTACAGTTACACCTGGAATTAACGTCCTTTCTGAAGCACGTAGGAGCTCTACATAATAAATTTCTTATCACCCATCCTATGACCGGCCCTTTGACAAAGGTAACAACCGTATCGCAGACCGAGCGTATTTAAGTGGATATGTAGCAAATTAGCCGTCAGTCTTAAGAGTAACGTGATTGTTAATATTTTATCACAAAGTATACCATAAAAACAACCTTATTCTAATGCTATAATGAATGGAGTATAGATACACAAAAAAGTTAGTTATTTAGGTACCTCACGAGTTCACTGAAAGAAACCTAATGAACCGTGTACTCTGTGTTTCTTTATTGCGGCATAATGACACCGTACCATTTTTGAAGAAGCTGATAACTGATGATGAAAAGTGGATCACGTACGACAAGAAAGTGCAAAAAAGGTCGTGGTCTAAGATCGGTCAGGCTTCACAGACTAAGCGATACCAGGATTAACTCCCAACAAGGTGATGCTGTGTGTGTGGTAGGATTGGAAGGGCATTATTCATCATGAGCTGTTACCGCCAGGCAGGGCCATAAATTCTGAACTCTACTGCGAACAACTGATGAGATTAAAAGCAAGAAGTTGAGAGAAAGTGGCCAGAATTAATCAATAGAACGGGAGTGGTTTTTCATTATAATAATGCTAGTCCACGCAAATTTTTTGTCACTCAGCAAATATTAAGAGTTTGGCTGGGAGGCGTTAATGCGTACGCCGTATATTCCTGACTTTTCAAATTCATATTTCCACCTGTTTCGGTCTCCTCAGAATTCTTTAGGCAGTGTCAGGTTAACATTACGAGAGGGCTGCCAAACAAGCTCCAAAATTTCTATAGTAATGGGATCATGTCCCTACCTACAATACGGCCAAAAGTTATCAAACAAAATAGTACTTTATTAAAATGTGAAAAATATTTTTGCCCAACTTATTATATGAATGCATTTATGATACCAGTAGGAACAATAAACTTACCGCTAGAACTCCCTCCTTCCAATGTCCGTCTTCCACGCTGACCTTCCTGGACCTATCGTTCCTCGCTCTCACGAAATTATCAGTTTCGTCCAACAGTGCCGAGTACCTCTCCCTTTGCGTTTGCAATTGTTTCTCTAAACTTTGAACGCGAGCCTTCAGATCTGATGTCACTTCGTTATTATAATCCTTCTCGCTCTTCAGTTTCTGTAAAAAAAAGTATGGAGAATAATTTAAATGTATTAACATTATTTTTATTAAAACTTTTAATATTTGCTAAATAAAAATAATTTTATAAAAATAACACATATGATCGATTGCTTGCTAAAATAAGAAGCTTAAAAATTTTTTTTTTTCGATTTCTCTAAATAGGTTATCAATATTTCATCTTAAGTATATAAAAAAAAATATGTACGTACACAAAAAAAATATGTGGTTTTTGATATACCTATTCTTATGATGTAATTTTTTATAACTGTATTTGTTTTTTTCCTTTAATCAAAAATGTATGAGAGAAACGTAAGCGGATGTACAAGAGGGCTTTAATGTACTATCTTCAGGTTGCGAATACATCAGTGCGGGATTCAGAGGTTTTGTTTTATTTGATTATATACAGTCAAAAGCACGTCAGGTTATACAAAACTGCTAAGTAAACAATATTAAACCATATTACAATTGTAATAGTGGTCAAAATCTAGAAACAAACACACATTCACAAAGACAAAATTTACGGATTAATTTTAAAATTCTTAACGTGTTCATTCATTCTTTAAAGGGGACTTAAGGTCAAAACTGTTCCTATCTATCTTAGTACTGAGCTAAAGGATAAGATAGGCAAATTGCACGGCAGAAACACGATTCATGGATTACACTGGCGGCACGCTATGATGGCCGTTTTGACATTTGTCCGCTCATGAAGTTCCGTATTAATTGATAACGACTTTGAAGGAAATAATTGCATTACTTTATTGACGATAGTGATGTGCAGAGATTCATAAGTTTTATCGAATGTAGTTTTAGGAACCAAAAATTAATTTATTAAATTGATTTCTAAAATGTATACAAGTATAGTAAAATCAGTTTGCACCATTTAAGGGGTGAATGTACTTGTGAATATGAACAATTTTCACTATGTGGCTACCTCTGAAATCGCAAAAAATATCAGCTGTTTCATACAAAAGGTAAAAATTTTATTTTTATATGATATATGATTGGTGTACTTATTTATACCACAACTCGGCATTTGGTTTTCTAAATTGAAAATTCTAGAATCTAATACGATCGTCACATAGGATCGCTGGCTAGCACAACTATTACCTCCGGCAAACTCGCGTCAATGTTCAATGCAAAACAAAGCAGTTTCGAATTGACGTTGCTTCGAAAAGTAAAAACTGTCAGTGCAATGCGATTGTGATATAGTTTTGACCTGGCTTTGGATTTCAAATATTGATATTGCATTACTGTTGACCCTTGCTCGTTAATTTGGACTCTGTTCAAGCCCTTTGTTGTGGATTTCGTCTATATGACCGAACGTACGCAGAGAACTGTTTTAAATAGTCAGACACGTGACTTCGTAATACGCGTTCGGAACTATTTTGATCGTGAATCTCAAAATGGAGGGCTAATTTTACCTATAACGTCAATGGTTGAACGCGTAGCTGATGCGCTTAATATTGGACAACGAACTGTTAGACGAATAACTAAAGAAAAATATGGCGAGACTGGCACAGAAGAAAATAAACTTCACACACCAAAAAAGAGAAAACGAGCAAAACCAGTCGTAGGCATCGATAGCTTTGATGCCGATGCTATCCGAAGACATGTTTACGGCTACTATTTACGGAACAAGTATCCAACAAGAAAAAAGTTGGTGCATTCACTGAAGGAAGCTGGATTATTCTTCGGTGGGGAAAGTTCTTTAACGAAGATTTTGAAGACCATAGGATTTCGATACAAAAAATGTAACAAACGCAAAATATTGATGGAAAGATTTGATATAGCGATGGCAAGGTATACTTTTTTACGGCAAGTGAAAGAAATCAAAAATTGGCAAAATGTTGTGTTCTTGGATGAAACATGGCTTAATGCTAACCATACTGTAGGCCGTTCTTGGACCGATGACACAGCAGCATCTACGTCCAAAGTTCCTGTTGGAAAAGGATCGCGACTTATAATTTGTCACGCCGGAACCATCAACGGGTTTGTCGAAGGTTCTCTCATGGCTTTTGCGTCAAAAACCACTGGAGACTATCATGAAGACATGAATGGAGAAAAGTTTACTGAATGGTTTACCTCAATGTTGTGTAGCCTCCCTGAACCATCTATTATAATTATGGACAACGCCCCATACCACTCGATGCAAATTGACAAGCCACCTGCCCAATCCCAAAAGAAAGCTGACATCGTCGCATGGCTTCGTAAAAATGGCGTAGATGCAAACATGAATATGTTAAAAGCGGAATTAGTACGTCTTTTAAAAGAAAACAAACCAACCAAGATCCGATACGTCATTGACGAAATAGCATTAGAACATGGGCACAGAGTTATACGGTTACCGCCTTACCATTGTGAGTATAATGCGATTGAGTTGGTGTGGGCTCAAATTAAGGGATATGCTGCAAGACACAATACAGAACCCCCATTTACCACAAAAAAAATGCTAAAATTATTAGAAGAAGCTTGTGAACATGTGACTAAAGGAGACTGGGAAAAGGTTGTGAATAGAACTGTTAAATTAATAAGGGAAGATTATGAAAGAGATGTGAAAATAGATAATATTATAGAAAACGAACTTATAATTAATGTAGGTGATGATAGCAGTGACGACAGTGAAAATAGTAGTATGGACGAATCTGATTAAATATGGCCTTTTGTGGCACTTTTTTTGGTATCTTTTGTATTCATATGTTTCTTGTGTGCATATAAAGTATGTATATTCATTTTCATTCAAATATTCAGTTCGTTCAAATATATTAAATAAACATTTACATTTTTGTTTTATTAAACCTATTTAATCAGGTACAAAAACAAAACTTATTTGTTTTTTTGTTCGAGAATAAATTGACATTCCACATCACTATTGTAATATGTCAAAACGGCCATCATAGCGTGCCGCCAGTTTAGGCAACTCATTAAATTGATACTACCCTCTATAAATACTATTGTAAAGCGTAGTCCATTCTCATTTCTCGTGTATGCAGACGTTTTTAACACTAGAAGCGCCACTGTGCCATTTTTGTCCCATACGCAAGTTTGATAGTATGTAACTTTTTTATTAGTTAAAACTTTGCTATTTTGCTATTGCGCTCGCACATCGATGCATCTGCGTCTAGCCAATTTAGTCATAGTAAAATGTTTACGATATCTATCGGTAGGCATACAGGTTAAGGTACGAAATTTGGTCGTTGTCGATCGTGTCGTCTCGTTCGACACGATGGATTGAATGGGTTACAAATTACGCCAAGAAATCGAGCGATAATTTGGAATAGAAACAAATGTTAATATTTGTTATAATTAGTTGTTTATAAATACTGTAAAATTAAATATAAAGGTCTTTTTAAATAAGCTCTTAAGTTCTTAGTAGTAATTAAAAAGTAATATCATTTTCATTATTTATCATTTCAGGAGCAACAACTTTGATCGTAAATAAGTTCGAGGTGATCGAGTCCACCGCGGCCGGTACACTGCGACATTCAAAATTATTGATTTGTTACTTCTATGTTTATTAATCAATAATAATTTAATTATTATAATTGTGTTCTGAATATTTCACAAATTGTTATAATAAAAACTGTCCCGTACACCAATGGGACAAAATTGGCATGACTACGGTTCAAGGATGGTCTTAATCTTCTGCATTTCTAGTGTTAACACATCCAACGTAAAGGACTTTCGTAATTATAAGTTTTAATAAACATACAGTTACTATGTTTATAATAATACTAGGAGTGTTACTTAATAATGCTGGATGCGGATGTGGAATTATAACAATTCATATGTGACATATCGATTTTGATACTTTAACAAATTCGCAAGTTTCTTACAATCAACAGCAGTAGTACAAAACTGGCAACTCCACTTGATCATAAACCCAAATATTATAGAGTTCAAAATCGATTAATCAAATGTGGCAGATTGTGGTAACCTAACGTGCAGCCGTGTGTATGTAATAAATAATACATTTAAAAATAAAACGGTCAGGGAAATAAAAGTACTGTTGCCCGGGAAGCTTCTGAAACTTGACTCATAGGATACTGAAAATCTGTTGAGGATCCAAAAGTAGCTATAACGATCTCACTTATAAATGCTGATTATAGTGTAACTTTAAGTATATAATGTAATGAAGTAAGTAATGTCATATATTTGTTGTTGTGCTGTAGCTGTAACTGATACAAAGCCCGCCACAGATCAGGCTTAGCCTAGTGTGGGGGGTCAGAAAAATCTTGTAAATGCATATGAAATCTTTTTGGGAAATAAATTTATTTATTTATTATTTAACAAGGTTCGAAAAAGATCTTTATAGTAAATATCCGATATCTGATATTTATACGATATACATCGATATGTGATGCATATGCAAAAGCTGCGATTTTTGAGCTGCTAGTGGTTTTATTTGATCTTTTGTAAATTTCTTGTAAGTATGATTGCTATTTCGACCCAATGTTGTCAGCGTCACATTGGATTAGTTAATTTTCTAGCTGAGATTCAACTCAAACTAACAATAAATATTAAAAATATTATGATATATATCCTTTGAAATTTATCAAAAGAAGTTAAGCCATTATCAAATTTAATATATATTCAAAATCACTTACCTCCTCATACATTTTCAAAGATTCCATTTTATCACGTTTCTCTTCCTCCAGCATCATCATGTACGTCTCCAATTTCTCCTTCAGAACTAAAATCTCACCCTTCAAGTCGTCTATCTCGCTCTCTGACACTTCGCCATCAGTAGCCTTGATGTTTTGAATTTTATATGCCTCGAATTCCGCTTTAACACTCTCCAACTCTTCTTTGCATTTGTTATGGATATTTTCATAGCAGTCAACTTTGAAAACGGCGGTTATATCTATTGGGTTGCCGAGTTTCTCATTTTCTGATATGAGCTCTTTCTTCAATATATGTATTTTATCTATCAAAGTCTGCAAATATTCGCTGTCCGCTAATTTCTCATTATCCGTTTCGCTTTTAGGCTTGTTTTCAGCTAAAATTAAAATAATTTAATTTACTATATTATGTACAATTTGGAATTTTTCTTCAATAAATACTTGAAAAACACAGATTTATTAGAAAAAAAATTTGATACTTTACACATGCTAACAGGTAAACTAAGAAGTGACTGAAAAATGCAAAAAGATACACTCAATAGCTTAATTAACAAGTTACTTGAGAAATTCAGATATTCTCCGGTAGTTCAAATGGAAAAAACTGTCTAGATACAAAGTTCATTCTTTCGAATCATATTTATATACAAATCAAAAGCCAGACAAAAAGTTATCAATATCTGTAGAAATATATGAATGACATTTCAGATATTAGCCAGCTATTTATAATAAACGAAATCGGTATAGGAGCCATACTAAATCTAACCATAATTAATGTAAGTAGAAACCTTTTAATTGATTGTTCACATAATCCACTTTCACTGTGAAGGGGGGGGGGGGGGGAGAAGCTTCCTCGTAATAAAAAGCCTGTTTTCCGACGGTTTATATACTAACTGGACTAAATACTAAATGGAGCAGTAAAACTAACCGTAAACATTGGAATTGGAAGCTATCTTATCGATCAAGCTTCCGTTCAACGAGTCTTTCAGCTGTTGTATGATGGTTTGGTCTTGTCGCCGCCGCAGGTCGTACTGTCCGACTGTTTGTGACAACTCCGCAATCTTCCCCTCGAGGAGAGCCACGCGCTCCTCTTGTCTAGCGCATATCTTACGGGCCGATTCTTCGGCGCGTTTCGCTTTTATTTGCTCCTGCATTTAAAAATTATTTATTTGACACTTTTTGCACAACACAGAAAAACACTTTTACTGACAATATAATAATATAATAGGTGTTGTACAGAAGCCTTATCGCTTAACAACGATCTCCAGGCAACTTATTTATAGAAGATCTTAAAAATCACCAGAAATAGAAGTGTGCAAAATTGGGAGCACAAATGCTATAGAAAATTTCAAGCGATTTTATTGAAAATCCTTCATAATTTTAGATTTTTTTTTTTTTAATAAAATTATTGCATAAAATATGGTGTAACAGATGTCATAAAATAAGCGTATCACATATTTACTGTTTGACAGTGTGCAATAGTTTTAGTAGTTATATAAATTTACATTTTAATCGATTCATGCATTAACTATGATATTATTTTATTCGCACATCATTCACTTAAAAACATTTCATTTAGTTCTTATTACATATTATTTCAGTCTTATAGTTTAAAATTAAGTAATAGTAATAATGTCAAAATTCGAATCAATTTATATGTTTCAAAAATAATAATAATAAAATAATAAGCTTAATACATAAATCCATGTCAATTACAAAATAATTTTATCATACACATTATAAAATATGTCATTGTATATAATTTATTTATAGTGTCGTTGTATATAATAATTTATTTATTTATAAGCGATTTTTACTCTACTAAAATTGCTTGCATTCCAAATATTCCCGTATTGAGTAAAATGATTTATTCAGAAGCCACTCCGTCAAAGCTTTTTTAAAAATGTTTCTGTTAATCGGTAAGTCTACTAGTTTCGATGGAAGCTTGTTGAATATATTTATAGCCATATAATATACATTTTGTTTGAATAATGTCAAATTACATTTCGGAATAACAATTTTATTTTGTCTCGAACTTCGTGGGTCTTTTTTTATCTCTCTGACTTTAGTAAAATATTGTGGATTTTTTTTTACAAATAAACACAGTTCATTCTCCCTATTTCATTCTCCCTATTAGATTTCACCCATAAGGAAGGCCTGAGCCCTAGCTGTGGAGACATTAATACACTGCTGATGGTTATGTCGTAAAAGTATGTTGATTGAACAGCACGCCAGGCTATACAAAACTATCAAATTACTTTCTTTGATTTTAAACCTTCAAACATTTCTGGTAAACCACAAAGTAACCCACTCATCGATTTGTTCATGATAACGATTAGAAAAGCTACGGTTATCACTTAGTCGATTACCACACACAATTTAAGTGCGGAATTCATTTAAACAGGAAAGAAATGATCATTAATATTACTGCAATTATTTAAACCGGTTTCGACCCAACAAACTTGGTTCGCTGTGATGATCCAGCAATACGAACTTCTGTTGCAGCCGCACTAGTAGAGCGGGCGTCTCCACAGTCCTGGCCTAGCTCGCTGTGAGGACGATAGTTACCTCTCTGATAGCTATAGAGTGGGACTGCTCCAGCAGTGCGAGCTTCTGTTGCAGCCGCACTAGTAGAGCGGGCGTCTCCACAGTCCTGGCCTAGCTCGCTGTGAGGACGATAGTTACCTCTCTGATAGCTATAGAGTGGGACTGCTCCAGCAGTGCGAGCTTCTGTTGCAGCCGCACTAGTAGAGCGGGCGTCTCCACAGTCCTGGCCTAGCTCGCTGTGAGGACGATAGTTACCTCTCTGATAGCTATAGAGTGGGACTGCTCCAGCAGTGCGAGCTTCTGTTGCAGCCGCACTAGTAGAGCGGGCGTCTCCACAGTCCTGGCCTAGCTCGCTGTGAGGACGATAGTTACCTCTCTGATAGCTATAGAGTGGGACTGCTCCAGCAGTGCGAGCTTCTGTTGCAGCCGCACTAGTAGAGCGGGCGTCTCCACAGTCCTGGCCTAGCTCGCTGTGAGGACGATAGTTACCTCTCTGATAGCTATAGAGTGGGACTGCTCCAGCAGTGCGAGCTTCTGTTGCAGCCGCACTAGTAGAGCGGGCGTCTCCACAGTCCTGGCCTAGCTCGCTGTGAGGACGATAGTTACCTCTCTGATAGCTATAGAGTGGGACTGCTCCAGCAGTGCGAGCTTCTGTTGCAGCCGCACTAGTAGAGCGGGCGTCTCCACAGTCCTGGCCTAGCTCGCTGTGAGGACGATAGTTACCTCTCTGATAGCTATAGAGTGGGACTGCTCCAGCAGTGCGAGCTTCTGTTGCAGCCGCACTAGTAGAGCGGGCGTCTCCACAGTCCTGGCCTAGCTCGCTGTGAGGACGATAGTTACCTCTCTGATAGCTATAGAGTGGGACTGCTCCAGCAGTGCGAGCTTCTGTTGCAGCCGCACTAGTAGAGCGGGCGTCTCCACAGTCCTGGCCTAGCTCGCTGTGAGGACGATAGTTACCTCTCTGATAGCTATAGAGTGGGACTGCTCCAGCAGTGCGAGCTTCTGTTGCAGCCGCACTAGTAGAGCGGGCGTCTCCACAGTCCTGGCCTAGCTCGCTGTGAGGACGATAGTTACCTCTCTGATAGCTATAGAGTGGGACTGCTCCAGCAGTGCGAGCTTCTGTTGCAGCCGCACTAGTAGAGCGGGCGTCTCCACAGTCCTGGCCTAGCTCGCTGTGAGGACGATAGTTACCTCTCTGATAGCTATAGAGTGGGACTGCTCCAGCAGTGCGAGCTTCTGTTGCAGCCGCACTAGTAGAGCGGGCGTCTCCACAGTCCTGGCCTAGCTCGCTGTGAGGACGATAGTTACCTCTCTGATAGCTATAGAGTGGGACTGCTCCAGCAGTGCGAGCTTCTGTTGCAGCCGCACTAGTAGAGCGGGCGTCTCCACAGTCCTGGCCTAGCTCGCTGTGAGGACGATAGTTACCTCTCTGATAGCTATAGAGTGGGACTGCTCCAGCAGTGCGAGCTTCTGTTGCAGCCGCACTAGTAGAGCGGGCGTCTCCACAGTCCTGGCCTAGCTCGCTGTGAGGACGATAGTTACCTCTCTGATAGCTATAGAGTGGGACTGCTCCAGCAGTGCGAGCTTCTGTTGCAGCCGCACTAGTAGAGCGGGCGTCTCCACAGTCCTGGCCTCGGCTCGCTGGAGGCGCCGCTGTGACGCCTCTAAACAGCTACTCAGATCGCGGACACGCTTCTCTAGCTCAGCTTGTGATGCTGTAAGAACAGCAAAAAACTATGTTTTTACTAGAATGCTTTATTGACAAAATCTTTTATAAAAAAAATAATATTTTTTTTTTCTAAAAATATATGCAAACCTACTTTGGCCTAAATACTTCATAATTACTATAATTACTATATCGTGTTGGTGCAAGTCATACCTTGAGTTTCTGTTGAATTAACTACTTTATCTTCTAACTTTTCTTTAGTTTTTCTTTCACTGTTCAGTTTTAGGTGAAGTTCTCTGTAAAGAATACAATATTTGTTTTATACTTATATTATTATATTGCATTATATAAGTATTTGATTTTGACAATAAAAACAAAACCAAAGTTACTTGCAGAAAATAAAAATATTATAAAATAAAATAAAAATATATAAAAATATTTTAATAAGTCAGTTTTTCTTTCACTGTTCAATTTTTAATGAAGTTCTCTGGGTAGAATATAATATTTGCGATATAAAAAAATAATTTAAAAAATTCGATTGCTTCATTACAAGCTTAACTGAATGATTAGCATTGCATTTTAATATACAGTTAATAGGAGTTACGAAAAATACTAACTTTAACATAGCTGTGTGATCAGCCCTCTCCTTTTCTCTTTCCTGTATCTCATATGCTATTTTAGCTTTGAGATTATTTATTTCGACCAAATGTTGCTGAACCAGTGACTTGGTTTCTTCTCTCATCGTAGCAATTATGTTCTCATACTAAAACAAAAACTACTTTTAAATTTGTGATCGTATTTCACTTCTGTGTGACGAAATATCTTAATAGTTGTCAATGGAGATGATTTCCAAACATTTTAATTCAAGCAAAGCATTAACACCCAGTTACACAAATATCTATTAAAATTGGCATTGCTTTTAAGCCACATTGCCAATATAAATTTTCAAATTTAGGTGATTCATTAGAATAAAGCAGTCATTAAATCTTAAATATTGTTTGTGCAACTGGGTATTATTAATGAGATATTTTACTTAAGAGGTACAAGTATTATCACTTTATGGACAATATGTAACATCAATAAAATTCACGAAGTTGCTAATAAATATAATATATAGATAACAATTTATTATTAACATCAAATACAAAACATACATAGAACAGAAAACAACATTAATTCATTTATTGGTTAAAAAACATTAATTTAAAATTTATAAACAGAACTCTTTTGTATAGGTACTACTAAACTTTATAACTAAATCATAGACATCCTTGATCCTAGATTCCTATCATTTTACCAACTTAACCCTACAAGGCCCCCAGTGCCACATTTGGGACAACCATTTATATCGTCCCTAAAGTGATGAAAAACGTGCAGTGACATCTATTATCAATCCGAACACAACCGTTGGATATTTAGCAACAAAATAATACAAAGCATTGCGCATAGATGTTGCCACTGCTTCCTGCTTAGAGAGTTTGGCAAAAAAATTGAGTAAAAGTTTTACGTTAACCACTCTCGTGATTTCACCAATTTCTAAAAATTAGTAATCGCATCGTTCTGAGTCCAAAAAAATTTTGTGAGAAGTAAGGGAGTGTATATTATGCAGAGGTAAGTTATTTTTTTATATTACTGTAGTAATAGTATTTAAAATCGTCATTTTATCTATGTGCCACATATGGTACATTGAGCTTTCGTGCTCGTTTTACTATTTCGTACTTACGCCAAATAATTACTATTATTTTATTGTCTTTTAGAGATTATGTCTCGAAGAGGATTGTGTAGTGAAGAAATTGAAGATTTCTTGAATATCCCTTCTGGGAGTTAAGATGAGGAGGATTTTCTGACGCTGGAAGTTACAGTTCTTCCAAAAGCTGATATCGAAATCACTTAGCGACGAGGAAACTTCACTATCACCGCAAAGACCATCTTTGTCTCCTGCCAACGAGGATGTTCATGTTGTGAAGGCCTGAAATATCAGATCTGCAGCCTAGCACATTAGGGACAACTACAAATACTATTACACAATCACGGGCACTTGGGGGATCATCAACTAAAACCCTTGGTTCTACGTTTGTTGCCATAAGAAATAAAAGGAGATTCATTTGGAGAAAAACAACTTTAAATTCACCTCATTCTCCGTTTACTGGAGACACAAGTTTATAGTCACCAATTATACACTTTGACATCCCTTCGATATTTTTTGTGGTTGAGACTATTTTATCATCTTCTTGATATTTCTTTGATCAATAGCTGGTTATTGTACAAAAGAGTTGGAGAACAGAATAATACGCGAATTCCACTAAAACAAAAGAAGTTCAAATTTGAGGTAGGCAAAAGTTTATGTATGTTTGGGCTTCTGCGTCTGAAGAAATTGAGAAGAAAAGAAAGAAGCCCAATACTGCAATCCTACCTCCTCGTGACGTCAGACGTGAAGGGTTTGAGCATTTTCCGGTCTGGGGTGAAAAAAGATAAAGATATAAATAGCCTGGTTGCATAGGAAGACTTTATTTCTTGTGAGAATTGTCACGCAGAACTTTGCCTGAATAAAGATAATAATTGTTTCTGAAACATCAATAAGAAGCTTTTTTAAACATAATTGTTTCTTATTGAATGTACATCTTTATTATGTTAATAATTATAAAATAAAAAAAGCTCGTGATAATTAATATAAGACACTGTTTCCTAATTATTACGTTTATTGTAGTTCAGTACCAAATAGTAAAGTTAAGGCTCAGTGTACCATATATGGAACTGAAATAAAAAATTGATTTTCTGGTAAAACATTGGATTATTATTTTTTTATATATTTTTTCCTAAATACTAATAACTAATTACATCATATATATTTTTTCCACAACCAAAAAAAAAATTGAGCCTTGTAGGGTTAATATTTAGCAAATAAAAACTTTTGGTTTATATTTTAAGTTTTTGTTTCACTGTTTAGAAATTAACTATGACAATATAAATAGGGAATAGACTAAAAACACAGTTATATATATTTAATTATGAATATTAGTTATTGCTTTCGATTAATGTCCATGTTAATATTTTTCAACATTATTTCGTTTTTGGAAAATAAACGGAAGAGCAGATGAGATGAAAACGAAAATGTATAGGGATGTTGTTATTACAAAAAGTTAATATCGACATAATAACATCAATGTATTGTCTCAAAAAAAATGTAATTGACCTAGCAATTACATATATTTTTTTTTATGTGAATATTCCCTGTTGTGTCTTATTTGCACCAATACATCAGTCACAGGCTAAGTTAATAAATAAAATTTGTATAATTTTAAGTATTTGTATACCTTGTCCCTTGTGACTTTTTTGTCAGCTTGAAATGCTTCTTCCATACGAGCTTTCTCTGCTGTCAATGTAGACAGAGAAAGTGTAAGAGCAGCTACTGAATCATCTGAAACTATAAAAATGATACTACTATAGAAACCAGAAGAGTATTAAAAGACGTTAGATTTTCGCAACAGACTAAAATTACTTTTTTAATCCACAGAACCAATAGACAATCCATAGATAACAGTTTTAAGGCTTTTGATACACATACCAACAAAGAGGCATACCATTTAGACATTAATATAATTAATCTTTAACTACCGACTTGGGGCCTGTGTGGTCGCGGCGGGTTGTCAAATTGCTAGATTTGCTCCTTCCTCACGCAACTGAGACCCACCAGAAGCAGCGAGTTTAATTGCGCCGACGCCGTTGAGTGTCGTGATATTGCCGACGAAGACAATTTCAGTAAGTTATGTCACTTTGAAATTACGTTGCGACCCCGCCATCGGTAGTAAGTGTTTAACTTATGCTTGCCTCATGAACTTTGTTTAAGTTTGCAAATTAAGAAAAACTATGAAAATTATGTGCATCTTGTCCACCTAAACTAAGTGATAATGCACATATATGCGCCAAACAAATGTGCACTGATTGTCAGCAACTTTGTTTTTTATATCTTATGTAAATTTTTACTGTCTTTAGTTTGTAAAGTGTATTTTTTAGTCTAAAAAGTGTTTAAAAAGTTTAGCTAGTGTTTAAAAAATCAAATAATTACAAAATTAAATAAGGTTGTTTACATAATTTATTTTCTCTTATATTTGTATACCCAAAATTAACAATACAAACTATATTTGTATGTATATGACATATATTTTCTGTAATAGTCATTCCCCTCATCCGTTCTGCCGCGGACTATGTGCCGCCCTCCTCCTCCTCTCCTCTCGCCCGTAGGCCCAAATCCGTCCTCACCGATCCGCCATCCAAACATGCGGAGATATATGGATTGCAAGCGGATTCCGCCCCTACACCCTCCGACCCTTCAGGTCAACCCCCGTCTCCGTCCACTTCGACCGCTATCCCTTCAGGGTAGCGGCCGCACTTTTTAAGGGCATCACGTAGCACCCTTCTGGTGGTACGTGACAGCTCCCCCCCTGCCCTCCACGACCCCTCAGGTCAACCCCCATCAACTCTGGCTGATCGTTCCCCTTCAGGGAGTCAGCTGTATTTCAATCCGATGAGCCGAGCCCCCCGGGGTTAACAGCTAACATCTCGACGTCACTATTCATGTAAGTGAATAGGGACCTTCAGGGCACGCAACCAATAGTCCAAGGCGGTGTTTAGTCAGTAGGAGTCTGACATAACCCCACGGCTGGCCGTGGGGTATCCAATAAAGAATTCACTGCCTCCTTCCTCCGTTGATGGGAAGGTGGTTCCGAACCCTTAAGGTTGAGAGCCAGAAAAAAAAATGTAATAGTCATGTGATATATATGCAACCTCTTAAGCCCAACATCTGTACTTGTGTTACAAAAAAACCATCTTGGAAGGAAGGAAAAGAGGCAGTTCATTAATTTTAGAGCACGTTAAGTAATTATGATAGTTAGTTTATGTTATATTTGGGTAAAATATTTATCAAATTTTCATAATTTAATTAGTTAATTTTTGCACATTTTTGCAAAGCGCAAGGCACTCAGCATACAGTTTCGTAAATATTATTGCATGATATGCAGAACATCAAAGCTATCACTGGAAAATAAATTACTTATTTATAAATGCATCATAAAACCAACTTGGACATACGGAATCCAACTATGGGGTACATCTGCGAACTCAAATTTAGAAATACTACAGAGATTTCAATCGAAGGTTCTGCGAACTATAGTAGATGCACCTTGGTACATAACTAATGAGCGACTACACAAAGACTTAAACATCTAAACTGTAAAGCAAGAAATTAGAGATAGAATGCCCAAATATAGAAACCGCTTACAAAATCATAAAAATGAACTTGCAACAGAGCTCTCTAGGCCAAGAATTGTGTTTTCCAGATTGAAACGGAAGTCTCCACTGGACTTGTGCACATAAATAACTTTCACAAATCTGTGTACACTATTGAAGTGGCCAAGTCACTGGACTTGATACCACATGAAGAATTGTAAATGAAACGATATTAAACTATTGCTAAATGTCCGTTAAGTGATAGATCGCAATAAAAAGAATAAAAAAAATAAAAAAATTAGTTAATTTAAATTGATGAAACAATTTTATTTTATTTGCATATTCTTAACATACCTCCTTCACTAGGGGTGTCAGATTTGTTCAAGGCCTTCAGACTGATTTCTAGTGCTTCTTTCTCTTTAACCAGTCCTTTATAAGCAGCTACAACATCTGTGAACAAAAACAAATGGCATTAAAACAGATGAAACAGAACAGACCATTATTATTCCGTAAGTACATATTAAAATTAGGATGAAATATCAAATTTATAATTATACACACTTAAAAAGTTCTTTCAAAATTTATAATTAATGATACAAGTGGTCTATTTAACATGTTAATATACAAAACATATGTTTCAAAAACAGCACAATCTAACAATATTATAGTTACCTCTAAGACGTCCTTCGTATCTTTTAATTTGATCAGCTTGCTTAGTAATTGTTGATATAAGTTCCTGTTTGGAAAGGGATTCCATTTTCTTCTAAATATTTCTGCGTGTGATGTCTGGCGAATGCTTTATATGTACAATAATATTCGATGTTAAGATTCAATACGATCACTCACTTATCTAGTAACAATACAAAATACGAATCAATTAGGAAAACACATACACCCAATTCTACAAGATCTTGAGAATTACTATTTGAACCCACATAAAAGAGCTCGCTTTTCGACTTTTCAATAAATTTGCAAAATAGCAGACCATATTTGTTTGTTTGACAATAATTGACAGTAACAAACATTGACAAGTAGGGGTTGCCGTAAAAAAAACGATTTTTTAAATATGTAAATCGGTATCTTATTTTAAGCAGTTGGATGTGATGCCTGATGTAAACTTTAAATGCTTTAAAAATTCATTTCTTTTCCATTAATATGAATATAGCATATAAATGTTATTTCAACAAATATGACCGTTAGCTTTCTTTGTTGTTAGTAGCGCGAGGGACTCGAAAAGTGGATGAGAGCGAGACCGAAAATAAAATATTGCTTAGCTAAAATATCTCCACATACTTAACCCATTTCTCAAGCGTTTCTCGAGTTCGATATGTTATGCTGGCTATATGTTATGCGTGCTTTAATTAATGTGGTGCGTATATAAAGCGCCACCACCGAATCAACTAATCGTTTTTACCTTTATCATCGTCAAAGGCGGATTATTAAATATAGAACCAATTCAGTTGTTTATTTTGCGATGAAAAAATATTTCTTAGGAATAAGGAGCAAAAACTTATAAAATGTATGAACTTTTTTTAACCAATTAAAAAAAGAGGCCATTAATTTAGATATGTATGTGTACGTCATTAGCCGACTTAAAAAAAAGAGGTTATGAATTGTACCTGTACGTTTTTGATCGCTCTTAAAAACAATGAGGCTATCGATTTGATCTGTATGCATTTAATTTTGTTGGAATACGGCACACTATTCATTTAATTTATGTTAGTTTAAACAACTTTGGGCTTCTAAGCAAGTTTGTAACATTTTAACCAATTTTGAAAAATTAAAAAGGTTATCAGTTTGCGGTGTATGTATGTAATTTCGTTAGTTCGCATGCCGGTTTCAAGGTGTCGCCATCTCTGAGGTCCCGGGTTCGATCCCCGGTCGGGACAATGTAGAAAATGAACTTTTCTATATTGTGTCGGGTCTGGGTGTTGTGTTACTTTCGTTGTCTCAGATACTCCATAATACGAGGGCTTTGACTACTCATCTTGGAATCTGAACAATGTATGTGATATTGTGTAATATTTATTTATTATATTATTTTGGTCAGTATGAGCTTGTAAATACGTGAGCAGACATAGATGTATGTATGTATGTTTGTCCACGGATAGCTCGCAAAGTAGACGTCAGATTATAATGATTATAGTCAATCATTTAATATATTGATAATAATAATAATTGGCTTTTCGCAATAACTAAGTTCATGTGATTTTATTCGAATGCCATTTCGTATCGAATATTTTAATCAAGACACTCACTATCGATTCCAGGTTGAGAAATGTCAAATGTAACTTCTTAAAACCATTGCATTCTCTACGCTTAAAACATAGAAGATTAAAAATGACTCAATTATACTTCATCCGGTTTTTTTCTAAGCTTCATTTAATAATTTTAGCAGATTAATGTTTCAACGGTTTAATAAAATATGGCATCTCTTGATTTTTCATTTTGTTACAAACCTAACAAAATTAACCTTATGTATAATATGGTCAATCTCCTTTTTTGCAATCGATTTAGAACCTAATATTTAACACTTTAAGACCTAATATCGATTATAGAAATTTGACCTGTCGTAGTAATGTGACGTCATGACGTACAGTCAACTATAGGTGAATACCTGTCTCGTTTATTTTATCATCTATCGCATTGGTTCTCAAAGTTGATTGGACTCTGGAACAACTAACATAACTTTCCAATTTGATGGCTCATTTTTAATATAGAATTTTCTAAACTGTCTCGTGTCTGAATATTGTGATACCTTTGTTATTTCAGATACTCCATACTACGGGAGCTTTAGTTATTCATTTTGGAATCTGAGCAATTATGTGACTTTATTTAATATTTATATTTAAAAAAATCTTAGGACTTTTTTTGCGAATTCGCATTGACAAATATTTTTCAGATTTCTGCGATATATCTACCGGGGTGCCACAGGGTGGCGTTTTATATCCATTACTTTTCGCTATTTTTATCAATTCTATTTCCAATCAACTTATTTCGTCCTTTAAGCAGATGATTTGCAAATTTACTCCCAAGCACGACTAATCGAACTTCATCAACTAATTACTAATGTAAATGATGGTCTAAACCGAATTTTTAATTGGAGTCTTAAATCATATGGTTTAATAATAAATCCATCCAAGACTCAAATCATTATTGTTGGTAATCCTACGATGATTAATAAAATCGACTGGACTCAACTACCATTGATCACAATTGGCGGTATCACATTAACTCCTAGTAACTGTATTAGAAATTTGAGTGTGCTGCTTGACAAAAAATTCACTTGGGGTCTTCCAATCCAGGAAGTGAGCCGTAAGATGTTTGCTGCGGCTGGTCCATAAGAAGACTGCGCAATTTCCTTCTCCCCATTTTAAATTACGCAAACGTTAGCTATATTAATCTTACTGAGAAGCAACTTAACAAACTTGAGCGGTTACAAAACTTCTGTATCAGATTCATATTTGGTTTACGAAAATATGATCATGTATCCGATTTCCGTGCAAAATTCAAGTGGCTCCCGATTCGTCTTCGCCGGAATGCACATATCGTTTCTCTTCTTTATAGTATTTTGTTTAATCCACTTTCGCCATCTTACCTTAAGCAACGTTTTAATTTCCTTCATAATACCCACACTCGAGTTTTGAAAACATCAGAGAACTTAAAATTGGAGACACCAATGCATTTCACTAAATATCTTGACAAATCTTTTAAAGTTCAAACTGCCTGTCTCTGGAATGCATTACCCGAAAACATAACCCGTGCGCAAACGGTAGCTAGTTTCAAAAATCTAGTAAAGGAGCACTATCTGTCATTATGAACTATTACATTATATACCTACATATATTTTATAGTTATAGTATGTATGATAATTGTGTATGTATGTTTATATCGTGTACATTTAAGACACCATAAACTACCTAATTTAACTTAAATTAAAATTTTCCAAACGATAACGGTTGCCTAGAAGAAATTGCTTCTTAGCGATAAGGCCGCCGATTGTACTATATTTTTAGTTACCTATTATTGTTGTTTTTGTACAATAAAGAATTATTCTATTCTATTCTATGATGTTACGGAACGGAACCCCTCGCGCGCGTGTCCAACTTGCACTTGGCCTTTTATTACCGTATCCACAACCACAGTAAGATTGTAAACATATAAGTTATCTTATCTATCATTTATTGCTTTTTAACAAAAATGATTCAAGCTACCTATTATACCTATAGGTATCCCAAAATTCCCACTGATATACCTAGTGTTAAAAGTGACGAAAGAGATAGGTAGGTAAATTGGACGTATATCTGTGACGTATATACTAAAAAAGGATACAACCCAAATTGGTCGAAAATGAGTTAAGTATACCAAAATGTCCATCAGGATCTATACTTTCATATAGGAAAAAAGCTCTGAGCTGTTTTTAATATTAGACTTTTTTTTCAATGGTAGTTACCATCCCACATCTTTGGTAGGTTCATATTTTAGTTCCATGAAACCAATCAAGCTTTTTGGATCCATATAGTAAAATAGCAAATTAAAGGCACTAATCTTTGTTTAAAATCGCAATAAAGGTTCAAAACGCTTGAAGCATTTTTGTTAAAAAGCAATTTTATTAAAAGGTGTAAGAAGGCAATGTTAGATAGTGAGAATACATTTACCATTAAAACAATAAATATAAAGGACCTTTAATAAATTGTTTTTATACGATTAAACTTTGGCGTTTCAGTTAATTATTCTATTATTTCTTCATTTGGATCGTTTTGATATTTGTTTTGTAAGAATAAGGTGATTAAAACCTAAATATATCAAAGAGGATCCAAACATACTTTAACCTTTATATTTTAATAAATATTGTTAGTTCTGTTAAAATGACATTATAATAAGATAGTGTAAGTGGTTTTTGGTTTTCTATGCTATTAGATAAAAATATAATACACAAAAATGTTACATCAACATGCAAATACAGCTTAAACTTCAATCGTCTATATCTCAAAAGTGACATTGTGTGGGATGGATCCTTTTTGATTAACTACGTCCAATTATATTTGAGTAGGTACTACCTACCTATTGTGAATTGAAATAGTATGTAATAGCATAGATAATGTATTACGTACAGTACAGAAACACGCTCAAAAAATCGAATGCGATCAATGCTAAATGTATACAATGGGTTCAATGAACTTCCGCAGAAGGGTGGCAGGGGTTCGGAACGATTCCATCCCTCGTGAAACGTTGCTTGATCAAATTGTTCGCCCCCAAACTAGGACACCGCTCGCAAAGCGGTGGTTTTTTTTTTAATTAGATGTTACATTGCTAACGATATGCCTGCTTGACTATGCAATGACGCTTTCACTATTTCGCGACAAGACATTTGTCGTGAGACTATAAAAACGTTTGAAAAGTAGTTAAAGATATAAAATTATCATCTTATGCATGTTTAAGTCGTTCGCTGGGCGTCGAGACAAAAGAGAAAACAAGATATCCCGTTAATAAGATAGACAGGGACAAAGAACGGTTGGTGTATTGCGAGTCAAATATTACGATTTTTGCCCTTGGTTACAAAATTACTTGTTTAATTATCAATTTTCCTGTATAAAAAAATCTATAATTTAAGAAGACAAATGATGAACATTGAAATTTTATGAATTCACGGTTTGACTGTGACACAGAAATATGAAATATTTTTCACATTTTTAATATAGCTTATCCAGACGTTCTGATTCTGTACAAAATCAATTGGAATTTAGTAATTTTTTGTACAGGCCAAGGAAGCATATATTAAAGCGACAAAATGCTTTAGGGGTAATCGGGAAAGTGAAGAAATTCCGAAATGACGAATTAATACTGAAACAACCTATTGACTTAACTAGCATACTATTATATTTAATATTTTATTGTTAGTATACCGCATGATTGAACGATATATTTAAGATTTTTGTCATGGATTTGCTTTGCTTTATAACGCCAAAAGTCAACGCGTTCTAAACCTATGCTATATTTGTGTACCACTCTCGGAGAATCGAAATTTCCGTTTAGCTGACAGAAATGAAACAGAGTCTAACTTGGGCTCAATCAAGATGGGATATTATAATTTTTTATTTATTTTATAAATATAACAACTGTACCCAAAAGGTATCGAAAGACCTAACAATACAACACCGTTCTAAATCAGTCGGTTTGTTTGTCACAAGAGTCTTATTTTCTTTGTTAAAGGGATGAGACATTTGGAATTTTCATAGAAAACAGTTGCTATGGCCTCCATAATAATAAAAATCAATAAGTTTAATCCTACTACCTATCTTCTAAGAAACATTAAAAGGCATTTACTCTAAATTCTCGTTCCTGTGCTGAATTTTTTTCTGAATCGTTTTGTAGATATTTAAAGGGGTTAAATTATTATCTCTAAAATAGATAAGCTAATTAAGGAGTTTATAAATAAAAGATTAGTTTAGGTATATTATTGCTAATGTCAATATTTAATGTCTATCAATATTTCCTACCAGATTACATTCGTTGACATTATTTCAAAATTAAATGTAAGTAAGCCAAACATTATCTTCATACAATTATATCGGCAATTTGTACTCTGTCTTATATATCTCTAGCTACATCCTAGGCCAAACCCTTACAATACCCAAACCTGCCCAAAAGTAAAAACAAACAAAATAATAATAATTAAAATCAAATCACTAAGTGTGGTTAAATAAGTAACACTAAAGATTCCAAATGTTAGTTTTTTTTTTAAATAACTGAAGTTAACACAAAAATTATACCACATCTTAGAAACACAAAAATAGGTACTAATGCAAACAAAACGTTTTAAAGGGGACAGGTGTGCGTTGGTGTCAAAATGTTATTTTCTGGGAGGATCGCATACGTTTCTGGGACGACAAAACACAATGGACCGGGGCCTTACCATGATCTCTACAAATGCGATCAAAAAGCAGTCACTGAAGTAAATCGATTTACTGATGCACCTACATTATCCCTGCAATTGGATCGCGTTAAAAATTCCATGGTAAAGCACCAGGAAGCTCTGAATATTTCGTGCCATATTTACTTGTTCTGGACTCTTATATATAATGGAAATCTCCAATTAATTCAAGGAGGTTATTTATAATAAAAGTAACAGGACAGCCTGTATCATTAAAGGTATACACACCTTGACTTTTTAATTGTCAGAGAACATTCAATCATAGGACTTCTATTAACAATATTTTAATAGATTTCAAACTTAGCTTGTAAAAAAATCAGACGTGTACACACATCATTTTCGTAATATTTTTTTACCCGCTGAAAAGACGTAAGCATTCATAAGTTCAATAGCAACGCACGCAGCTGATGCTTCTATAGGTTTTAGTTGTACGATTTGTATAATTCAATATTTTTACTTATTCAATATGTCTAAATGTAATAGTGAATTTCCTATAGCAATTAAAAAATCACAGTGTATACTAAAAAACCTTAGCATTGAGCAAAGAACGCCGACTAAATATTAGCACCTTGTAGGTATAGAATTAATAACGCGCCAGACAAATACAGACAAAGAAATTCAGAGCCATCTTCCTGAGGTACAATTTTACCCTTTGACTAGTTTCGATACACACCATCTATATATTTCGTTATGTAGTATGTATTGTGTACTATACAATGGTACATTACATTTATGTTATTAACTGAACACCACACCAACATAATTTAAACTCAAATATCTAAATGTCTACATTTAAATTAGAGAACACAGTTTTATAAATACTTATGTGTAGTTACTTAAAAAGTTTAAATCTTGCGCAAAATTATAACTGACTAGTTTTGCAAAGTTAAGTACTTTTAATAAATAATAATAATTAATCTTAATGAAACATATTATCCTTATCAGTATCATAGAAATTAAACATAGGTAGGTACTTATTACAAAATGCATCATATAAGCTCTCTTTATTAGAGAATCTTAGCACGTATGTTCATGATATGCATTTTATCTATGAATATTTAGCTATGAATGTAAGTTACACAACCTACTAAATATCTGGAATAATACAAATAATCAGATAGGCATATGTTCATTGTTGAGTAAGGTAATGTTGATCCAACTAATTTTGAACTTACACTAAATGTTCAATATATTAATTATAACATCAAATGAAATCTATATATCTATTATGATTATAATAAATTACAATGAATTGAAAAGTTACTTAAATTTAATAATAAATAGATATGATTATACAAATTAATAATTAGAGAGACAATATCATATTGTGAAAGTCAAACTGTCATTTATCATAAAAATGTACTTCTTTTTTATATAAAAAATGGTGATTCATAAAAGTTATCCAATTTAGTCACCCTAATTTTTATGATTGATATCTAAAAGTTTTCAATTTGACTTTCACTAATTACACTAGTCATATATCAGATACATGTATCCAGACACAATTACAAAATTTTGTCGAATAAAATGTTGATCAATAACTAATTAGTTGTTATGTCATGGTCCTTACACTTCATAATTTTGATTAAAATTTCTATGTTGCATTAGCCAAAGATCAAATTTTCTTATCATTATTTTATCATTAATGAGAAATAAATAACATGGATGAGACATTACAACACGAATAGTTAATATAAAATGATTATTTAAGGTTCTAATATATAATTATTCATTTAATTATAACATTTTTGTGCATTTTGTCATTATTGGAATTATTTTGTCAGTTACATCAATATTACATTGATGAAATTAAATCATCATTTCCCTAATTATGTTAATGTAAACATGTACCTATGGAAATGTTAGATTAAAATTTTATACAAAAGTCTTTACTTATTATGTGAATTATTATTCAGTCATAATATTGTTTCTGTTATCTTTGGTAGGTGCAAAAACTTAATGTGAATGAATAAATAATTGATTTCTTTTTTAATTATATTATTATTGCAACATCTAAAAAGATGACACAGGTAGTTTGGGCAAATTGCACAGGCATTTTTATAAATATTATGTATCTTTTATATACATACTTTTACTTTAAGTAAATAGTATAATATTGCACTGTCATAAGATTTAGATCATTATTGCCTGCAGTACTACTAGACTCATGTTGGCATTATCAGTTTTAAGTTCAGATAATATTAATCTTATAAAAATACAAATCACAACAATTAATGTTGAATGTTATTAGAAAGGTACCGAATTCTGTATTTTCATATGATTGCTCTCAATCACATAAAATAAAAAATATGACTGATCATATATGTAGTAATTAAAAGTTTTTCATTCACAAATTATACATTGTTGTAAAAATAAAGATTATTAAGTATCATTTATCTTAACATAAATCCATATTAATCTGATATTTGAATAGCTTCCTTGTCATTTTGTATAAAAGAAAAATATATCATTTGCAATGCATTGTGAAGCAACTTTTATGGTATATAAAAGTAGAAATGTGTCAACCCCATTTCAGAATAGCTATTCTTAAAATCTTTCCAAGATCATTTGAACTGCATGTGAAAATTTGCAGTTGGCAAAGTTTCTTATAAATGCTGTAATTATAATGTGATGTCATTCTAATACTAAAATATCCACATTAGGCTAGCCTCTGAGCAGTCCAATCTAAATAATACAAACTTGTGACATAAAGTCATTCTTAGATCATTGGTTGTATTTCATGGTACTGGATAAACACACTTCACAGCATAGTATCACATGGATATTGAATTCGGTCATTAACATTTTTGTGACTTTGTTATCTTTAATGACAGATTCGGTTGCGTGTATTATTTGTACTTGCTTGCAATGAACACTGGTTCAAACTGTTATGTCAATGATTTGCATCAGTAATATTCACTACTCAGTTCTAAGATTAATCAATATTGATGCAAAACCACGACCGCTTAATGATCAACATTTTTTTGTATTAGCTATAAAATTTATTGACTAGATTTTGATTAACTTAAGATTTACTCTTGTTCGTTTTGAAGCTGACCTGCAGCACTTGGCCATTCAGTGAGTATCCATTCAAAGATTGGATTGCCACTACGGCTTCATCGTAGTTAGTCATAGTTACAAAACCATAGCCTTTACATTTGTTGGTTGTGGGATCTCTTATAATTTTAACACTTTGGACGGCACCAAATGGGCCAAAGAGCTGCCAAAGAATGCTTTCTTCAGTATCAGCTCCGATGTTATAGACAAAGATACACCAACCTGAACCACCTAATGCATTACCTTGAATAAGAGGATCAGCTAAAGGAGAGAATCTTTGGAGGCCCTTGTTGATAGCCAGTAATGCTTTACCAGCAGGCCCTACAAATCGCCGTCCAGCTGTGGGTGCCAAGTATGCTGCTAAGGGGGCCAGGGCCTTGTTCTGGTTGCTGGGATTGTTGGCACACTTGACAGTTATGGGACCTGTACCACCTGGAGGTATAGTACCATTCAACTCACGTATTGCTGCCTCTGCCTCACACCGTTGATCGTAGCGGATGAACGCCACACCTCTGGAAGGGCCTTGTATGGACTGCTCCTCTCCTCCGACTTGCAATAAGTGACCAACATTCACATTCTCATGAAGTATGCGTGAACTAATTATTGTTCCAAAGGGGCTGAAGAGCTTCTCTAGTTCTTGCTGTGTCATGTGTTTCGGGAGACCAGAAACATAAAGGTTAGCGCCTTTAATCGCATCGGAACTCGGTCGGGCGTACGACACTTTGATGATTTTATTCTGCAGCCTCAACCCATTTAACGTGTTCACTGCTTTCTCCGCATCCTCAGCTTTATGATAATTGACGAAAGCGTAGCCTAGGCTCTGCCCATTAAGAATGTGATCAGGAAACACTGTTACTTTGTCCCTAATCAACTTGCAACTTTCTACTTCGCCGACGCTTGAGAACAGCGACCGTATCTCTTCTTGGGTCATCGTTTGTGGTAAATAGTTAACTATAAGATTAGTCTTTGATTCGTTATTGCTAGGTTGAACCTTGCTACCATTTTGCGTAGGCTGGTTCGCGTTTACTGTGTCAAGTGAGTTAGCCATCATTTTCGCTTATTTTCGATAACACCGAAATAGGAAAAATGTCACCAGATATGCGGATTATTGTTTTAATTGTAACAAATTCCAATTAGACTATATATTCTCCGATATATATAATAACACAACTTCGCGTTGGTTGAAAGCATATGCAAGGTAAGAAAATCAATAAGATGCTGTTCACTATTGTACTTATCCTGTTTTCGGTGCCACGGCACCTAACGCGGTGAATCAAATTATGGTCAAGAACACAAATTAACTTCAGTTTATTAGATCTTATGTAGAATACGAAAGCAAAGTGAAAAGGAAATCAACCAAAAATCTATGCGACTTGCGCGACCTATTCTCGTAAATTCATCTTTCACCTCACCACTTTCTTTTTTAAAATGTTGCCATATTGGAAATTAGGTACCACCAGCAGCAAGCAGGCGTGGTCAGGTCAATTTTATAAAGGGGAAAATATTTTATTTATAAATGCCGTGTATATAAAAATACAAAGCGATCTTTAATTATTGAAACAAAAAAAATCATTGCATATGTTAACATGTATTTCAAATCCCTAAAGGAGTATACATTTAACAATACATGGGTCAAATGAGCATATTTATCTTAATAAAAATAATATGCTTTTAGCGATGTAAGCTAAACATAGTTTTTGCCATGTTCTATAATTTTTAGAGGCGACCTTTGATAACTTGTTTTTATTTTTATATCGATGTTTATAGTATACATTATGACAACGAAAAAAAAATATTTTACCCCATTTCTGTTTATATTGGATATAATAAAGCTATTTCAAAATTATATTTTTATTTCGTAAAATGTTATGTGGATTTATGTTTTTCCTAGATAATATTATTGTCCTCCCCAAAAAGTTTGAAGAGGTGTTTTACTTGCAACACTTTTTTTGTATACCAACATTGAAAATCTATCACGTTTATGTACCAATATAAGAAAGAAAATGATGGTATGTGTATTTACAAAGCAAGTAACGTGTTAATTATATTTTAACTATAGTGCTAATTCAGGGAAGTTATTGAAAATATTGTTTAATATCTTTTATTATACGAAGATAACTATCTAGATAATTTCCTGTGACAACAACGTGATTAGGGAAAAAATAATTAATTAAGGAATTTTATCTCTTTAACAAGATTTTCAATTTTTAAGAACCAAAAAGCTCACAATATCAATGAACATGCACTTATGTTTTGACAAAAACCATTTGTTCCATAAGCCTTATTCCATAAATAATATGGAACAAGGCTTATAAATAAATTAGTTATTTAACATTTGTTAGAATCTTACGGCGGCATCTATTGGAGCATATTAGAACATTGAGTTAGTAATAGGTATGTGGTTTATTGAACTGCTATTACATTTTTTGATGTATTCAAGGAAATAGTAGACCTTTAACCTTTTTTTCCTTGATTAGGTATTAAACACCCGATATGTAAACCAGTACCAGTAACATAATTTTTAAATATAAAATAATTGCTTTTATTGTAATTTTCTACTACGATACTAGATGGCGACAGTAACCGTATCGTGATAGAATAGTACGGAGATCCAGATAAAGTTAAGAATCCATAAAGATGACTGTGAAAGTAATGAGACGAAAGACAGCAAAAGGTTAAAGAATTTTTTTTGGCGTACAGTAAGTAACCAAGCTCTATTTCTGTCTATTCTTGATCAAAAACTGAAACATTAAAATCAAAACGAAAGATAATAATTTGGTCTGGTACAAAAGATGGTAAGTAATCTGGTCAGTAACTTGGTTTTAGATAGGTATATTATTATTATTTTTTTTATAAATATTAGACAACATCATGTACATTGCTCAGATTCACGAAGACAAGTAATTAAGGCCTCGGATTTTTGGAGATATTATGCAGGCCATTTTCTTTATTGATATGGCGACCCAACATATCAATAAAGAAAATGGCCTGCATAATATCTCGCTTGCTATCGGCTTGCGCCAGCTAGCCGAAATTACGCAATAAGAACAAGTGCGAGTTGGACTCGCGCACCGAGGGTTTCCGTACAAGCCTGTAGGTATTCATTAAAAATATTTTTATTATATCATGTAAGTAACTAAAAATATACGGTTTTCGCAATTTTTCTTTATCTGTGCTATAAGACGTTGCTTTGTACCAAATTTCAAGATCTTGAGTTCACATTCTTGATTCCCTTGCGAGTTACGAAAATTGGGGGCATAAACCCTTATATCTTTTGTTTGCGTTGGCTTATAATTTGGACTTTATCATATAAGGGACAGTAGACTTGAGTATTTCACCTTGATACCTCTACTTGTTACTGAGAAAAAAGGTCTTGACAGACGGACAACAAAGTCATCCCTTTTTTGCTTTCGAGGTACGGTACACTAAAAATTATAGGTGCTTAAACTATTATGCATAACTATAATTAGGACAAAGAAAACTATGCTGAATTTTACTATGACTTTGAACAAAAGTCCATAATTTTAAAGATGTAATAAAAAAGGCGATCCATAAAATTTCACTTTACTACGTACTCTTTATATTATATTAGTGTAGATATAATAAATGGCATAAGTAGAACGAGACGTGGACCTGGCACACACGGTTATGCTCCTCTTCGATGGAGCTGCACAACGACTCTGGCAAACCATAACATGTAAAATAATTTATATTATGTGTTCATTTGTTTTTAAAATGTACAAATATTTATGTTAGGATTTCGAAATTTAAATGCGTTGTTTATGATTCGTTAATTAATTAATGTTTTTTTTATTTGTTTGTAAAAAATGTTGACATTAATCGAGTAATGGTTGTTACGTCTTACATTTATTATCATAGCTATATTTTTAATGTGAGTTTGAAGGTTTATATAGTGTGAACTTTATTAATTTACATTTGTACCCAATCAGTATCTTAGAACATAAGTAGCATGAGTAGTCAACTCATACTTTTATTTGTTTCGTATACCTTATAAAAAATGGGACGTGAAAGATAACTTTCTTCATTATGGATTCGAAGAGGTATGTTGTTACCTTTTAATAGGCTTAGGTCTATTTCTAAAATTGAAATAAAAGATTAATAAAACTTTAAAAGTATGATATCTAGCAACTTCCACACCCAACTAGTATCTACAAAGAACTTTAACTCTTACTACCATTGGATAATGATCATCCTAACAAATTGAGTTAACGGGCAATTTTACTAATGTTTATTTATCGCATCTCAATATAATCTCGACATGTTGCCATTATTCTATCTGCCTAAAGTCCAATATTTTGATTTTGGTACGCTGGGCACCAGACTATACGCCCATGGCTTGGGTATGGGTTCTATACGTACGAATTAAAGGCCGTTTGTTAAGTCAGGGAAATGCAATCTTAAGCTTTAAACCAGGGCTCTCCAGCGTCTTACTCGTCCTGCAAAGAACAGGCTTAACTTAAGTCCACACAGCGGTAGACCGGCCTATCTGGTGAAACCTGCTGCAATAACCCTCCAGGGGGAACGACCCGGGATCCAGCTACACTACAAACTAGAAGCCTATTCTATTTCTCCGAAAATGAAATTTCGTATATTTTCGAAATGCTAATATGACCACATTTTTGATTATGGTCTGATGCATAGATAATTTTCATGGACATGGTTTAACTATAAAGAACAAAGGATAAATATAACAGGCCTTCAGGGGCTGTAGTGTAGTCTCGACAAAGTATGCGATCCCAATCTTACCGAATTCGGTTGCTAGCTCTAAGCGATCATTATTGCATATACACGTCTCTAGAATTAGGTATTATTGTTATTTGTTAGGCACGTACCGAGTGCAACAGTAAAATTTTCGTTATTTCGTCTTTGAGAGGTCGGTCAGTGAACTTTCGTATGTTCGAAATTCGTACGAGCTATAGATACTTTAACGTTAACACGCTGGTATCTTTAAACTTATACCACTGTAGCTATAGACTTTGAACCATATCTTGAACTGTGCCACGCTCGGGCAGGCCGGGTGCATTAGGTGCGTGCGCACTAGTGCCACAATGAAATGAGAGTTGCGGTGACTCAATAACCAGTTGGTAGGTACAGTTTATTTTAGTCTAATATCAGAATCGTGTTTAATCACAAATTCATTACGGCGAATTTTACATTATTTTATGTCAAATGCATAAAAATATATATAATAATCTATACTTATATTATAACGAGGTTAAATTTAAACATTTTTTGTTTGTTTGTCTTCGGAAATACTGATAAGAACGTGGAAATTATTTCACTTACTTACGAGAAACTACATCATACGCGGGACTAGTGCGGCTGATGCGGCTGTGATCGGTATCGCAAACCGAACGCGGTAACCACCGAGTTATTTGGCACCTCTATTATTTATCACATATCATAAAAGTAATCTAGACTAATCCTCGGAACGATACCCGTCTGAATATGACAAAAACAAACGAGTTTTTATGCAGTTTCTTTTTTTGATTCATGCAGTTTTAAATAATAGTTTATATTCGCTGGAGTGACTCAAGAAGACAAAGAGAAAACGTAGGGAAGTCAACACGCAAGTCAAGGAGATAGATAAAGCCCAAGAAGCACAAAGGATGGCGTACGCTATGCGACTATTTTTAATTAATTACTCTCAAACATTTATAATTAATGTGAAATTTCTCAACTATAGCCTATAAGTCTGAAGGCTAGGTTATAATTTCGCAATTATAGCCTAGCCTTCGGATTATAGCCTATAAAGTTACTTACATAATTTTATTTACTTTCGAAGTAGTAGGTAGTGGTGAATTTATAAATAACCTAAACTAATTTAATATTTTTTTTATAGAGTTTTCATTTATTTCACATTTTGATCTAATAAGAAATAGTTTTTACGGTTCCGTACCTAAGGGCAAAACGAAACCCTATCACTAAGACTCCGCTTTCTGTCTGTTTGTCCTAAGTATGTATCTTAAGAACCGTGACAGTTACACCCGTATATGTACATATATATATAGTCTGTGTATAGTCGACTAAAAGTCATTACTTAAGTAAATACTTTTATCAAATAAACAAGAAGTTAGTCTTACGTGAACACGAAACCTGTAAAGGATCCGAAATGTTAATAAAACTTAATACAAACGCTCTGAAATCATTTAAAAGTTATTTCATTTTAAATAAACAAGAAGTTAAATGAAGTAAGAACTGTTAATAGTTAGAATTCTATTATTATATACTATTGACAGTAATTATCTATTTAAAATTCTCATCTGTTGGTTAAAAATGTCTGTTTAAGTTATGCCATTTTCTCAATTAATACTCTCGACTATAATTAAGAGTGATAGACAGTTGAAGCTGTTGCCGTTATAATAACAAATACCAAGAAACGTAATAAAATAAATATTTAAAGGGGATACGACAGTCATGACTATTTACCGTTTTTATAGATATAATACGAACCCCTTCGTGAGGGAGTCCGACTTGCAACTGGCCGGTTTTTAATTTAGACAACCTATTAGTGATGATGTTCTTTTTCTAAATCTGAAGTAAGTATTTCATTATTTTTGAATGACTGACTGACTGACTGACCGACCTCTTTTGAATGAAAAAGAGAGGTCAGAATAATTTACAAGTTATGAAAAAATCGCCGTATTCAGTTATCCTAATGAATAAGTAATTAAAAAAAAATTGTTCCCGAAATCAAACTAGATGTCGCTACGGTACTTTCTTGATTTCTCCATGGCAACCCTTCCGGTTTTCTTTCATATATAAAAGTAAGTTTTAAAACTCAAAAAACAACTGATATTCTATTTGTACTTTTTCGTATTTGTATTGATATCTAAGTTTCGAACTTTGTAAATTTGAATTATTTAATATGTGAGTTAAAAGGAACAGAAATGACTCTCTGGTCCATTCGTTTCGTGCAAAAATCAACTTTTGCTAGAGTCGCCATCTGTGGAGGGGCTTTTTTATTGCTTTCTTTTTAAGACTTCCTCATTATACTGCAGATTGTAATAGCACCGATGAAACATTTGCGCACACGTTTTGCGTAATAAGATTATCCAGTTTATTTATCTTTATACAAACAGTACCCTCATATACTCATGGCTCTCTTTTAGAAAACTGGCACAGATTAAGTATTACGGAATATAAAGCAGGATGATGTACAATGGACTTTTTTAATATCATTAATAAGGTGTTTATCAATCAACCTACTTATGTAGTAACATTTTATTGCACAACAAGAGGACAGTTAACCAATTTTTTATGCTGACGATATAGAAAAAAATAATTGCTTTGCTAAAAAATTGGTCGATAAAATTTGGTATAAAATTTACTTTTTAAAATTTCCAAGAAGATGAAATTAGTTTTAATTATTATATTTTAATTCACAATGCTATATGTATTGATAGAAATTCCTATCTATTGGGGTATTCTGGGGTTGGAGCAGTGGCGTAGCTAGATAACCTAGGGCCCTGGGGCAAATAAAAAAATGGGGCTCACTGCTACCAAAACTGGCAAGGTTTTTTGAAGTAAAATCATTAAATATACAAATACTTTAAAAATGCTAAGCAACTTTATCATTAGCTCTTTTTCGTGCATGGGCAGGTAATAAAACTATTAAACACTAACAACATATATTACAATTATTTTTATACTTGGTTTTGATATTGGGCCATAAAACGAAATAGAAAAGATTCAAGGGTTTATTATATATTTATTTATTCATAGATACGTTCAACCAGCTTACTGTTATTTAACCTATCGTCATGCAAGCTATTTACAAAAATTATCAATTAAAATATTTTGTCCAGAAGTACTTGCAGAAGGCTGACTAAAACACTTGTCATATTTGGGCAATTTGTGTTTACTTTCTTCTCTTTCTTGGCGTTATTTGAGTTTAAATGCACCACTGGGTTTCCTTTTTTTGTCCATAATATTAGTTTTCTAATTTATTTATGCAATATTTATGTAAGATTGTACTCAAGTAGGTATTCATTGTTCACTGACAACATTACAAATAAAAGGAAAGCGAAACGTAATGATACGATACAAGACGTCGTTGGAGAATCCCCGGCAATCATTTTATAGGCGCCAGTGCCACATTTGACGGTTTAAAAAATGTCAAAATAACATAACGTAATTAATGGACGGCCCCCTACCGCATGTGACTTGTATTTGTCACGGTATTTTTAGTTATATAGTGAGTAGTCGAAATCTATAGATTTCTTTACGTACCTAACTATGTATATGTACTATAATAAAATAAAATTGAACTCGAAAAAAAAACTTGACTCGAAGTTCACAATCACGAATCATAAAAACGCATATCAATATATATCGCACACCTAGATCTAAACTGAGACAACTCAAAAATTTGATTGAGTTTTTACTTAGTACAATATTCAAATTCTCTGTGATCATACGCATCTATCCAACATAACAGATTCAATAAAGGTTTGGGGATGAGCCACTAGATAACTTTAGCTTTCTTTTGTTAAATCAACAGTGGTCGCGCTCCTGTCACGTAAACAAATGTATTGTCAAACCTCCACATTCGTTTTTTGAGTTGTCTTAGTTTAGATCTAGGTGTGCGATATATGCAGATATTGATATCCGACAAATTGATGAATACATTAATAACACTGTCAACCCACACAAATGATTTAGGGTTTCATTTAGATGATTTAGATTTCCACTTTTTATAACTTTGGAATTTCTCACAACCGAGTTGCCATGATTAATCTCGAGTTGTCACCTGTCATATTTATTTTGAAAATGGGAGAAATTTTTAAAAGTTGAGTGCGATTAAGATTTTTTGGTAAAGATTCGAGGGCCCCCTGAGCTTGAGGGCCCTGGGGCACTGCCCCGCCTAGCCCCTTGGTAGCTACGCCACTGGGTTGAAGAATTGTTATAGTATTATGAATGCAAAATGAGTGCTAATGCATTTGAATTTGCCACTAGAGCCGCTAGTGAAGCGTGAGGTCATCAAAATGCCAAATATCTTTCTCACTTTGTCGGTGAACTACGCGCGTTTCTTTTCAAACAAACGAATTTTCCTCTTAATTTCGGAGTAACTGAGATTTATTAAAGAAATCATGAAATACGGGTCAATTATTGTCATTCCTTTAAAAACGGAGCTAACAAAAAGTGGTGCTAAATTAAACGGGATGAAAGAAGAGATCAGAGGTTAGTGTATATTGGACATGTTCGATATTTTTTATTGAATGATATAAAATAAACTAGCTTTTGTCCGCGCGTGGTCTAGTTTTAAGTCCAGAAATGAGAAAATTCCATAAAAACTTTCATCCCCTAATTTACGAATTCATAAAATCTTGTCTTAGTGAGCACCTACGTCCTAAAAAAACTAGCATGCAAAATTTGTAACTCCTAGCACTTGTTGTAACGAAATCTCATACTTTCATACCCTAATTTAGCCCCTTCGGGGTGGAATTTTCAAAAATCCTCTCTTAGTGCTCTACACTCCCTAAGGAATCTTCATACCACATTTCAATTTTCTACGCTCTGTAGTTTTGGCTATACATTGTCTGCCAGTCAGTCACTCAGTAACGCAAGAATTTTATATATACATACGAGTAAATATAAATATAGACAATTTAAATTCAATCTCGTAGCAAACAAACCTTGCGAGGAACTCTCGCGACTGTCGCGCCATCTGATGAACAAAAATACAGCCTTATACGGTATTTATCAAATACAACACTTTTTTTACAAGATAATGTAGACTTACTTGTTTATTAATAATGTAGTATGCAACAAATCTGTTGCATTCTATGAGTCATGGTACAGTTGCGATTTCCGCACAGCTTGTAACACATTCACAACAAATCATTGAACCGAGAACAGTGATGCGAATGACACATACTAGACTATGACACAGATAATATGAGTCGCAGTAGGGAAATCATCACAATACAATCTAGGTCAGCAGACTTCATTTACTCTCACTCTATATCTCAAGATTTTAGTTTTGTTTGTTTATTTTTATATAATCATCACGTTTGTATATTTCTTCAACAGCTGATTAATCTCCCCACTGCTGGGGCTCAGGTTTAGCTATGGATAGAGAAAATACCATGACCCACCACGCGGGCCTATTGCGGATTGGTGGCTATTAATGTCTGCAGATGCATTCGAGATCAACAACTAAAAGTGCCTTCCGAAGCAGGGAGGAGTTCGAGATAGGATTTTTTTTGTCACCATTCTATGACCGGCCATCGTGAAAGTATCGATCACCAAGCGCCCCTGCCCCTTTGTAAACTATAAACACATAGAATCATGGCTCGATGGCGAGTGGTTGTCGCTTGCGGTCTGCAATGCAGGACCAAAAAATATTATCTCGTGCTCCCCCATGCTTCGGAAGGCACAGTTGGTCCCGCTGACTGATGCCGCGTGTTAGTTATGGCTTTATTCGATTCCATCCATATTGAAGGCATGTGCTGTACGTTGCAAACCTATATCAATAAAATATTACTTATTGTGCGGGCTCGACAATGTTTGCCAGCTAACCCCTTAATCAGTTTTCAAAATGGCGTTTAGTCGGCTCACAAATGGGAAACACCGATCGTTTTCCCAATGCCAATCTAAAAATATCACCACCTTTGCGTATACTGCAAGATAAATCTATCAAGTCAATCTCCGCGTTTATACCATTTGTGTTCAGTAGTAAGATTATGGAAGGTTACTTTATAATTCCTCTTGTTGTTTGATTTCAACGTTTGTGTGCGTGTGTGTTTGAAACAAATGTTGTTTGTTATTAAACTGTCTGCCTCTGCCTTTACTTTACACAATGAGCCAAACACACGAGGGCATCTTGAGTGCGCTTGCACCGACTGTGTTACGAAACTGTGACGCCACGTGACGTTTTATAATTTACCGTAAGTACATTTCTTGTTACATTCGAAACAACTCTGCTGTAGTTACGTTATAACTGTTTTATTTATAAAATAGTCTTTTTGTTACTTTAATTTTCTGGCCTCTTCAATTTACTTTCGTAACTTCCCATTAAAATAATTGTATTATCATCATAATCAGTTTATTAATGGCCCCTCTGTTGGTCACAGGTCTTCCCCACGTCGGTCCAGTGTGGATTGGGTGAGTGTAGGTGCACCCATAACCGAAGCACACAGGAGCACGAGATTATTATTTAAATTACAGGAATTTTGAAAATTAGCGTGTTGGATTTCGTTTCAGTAGTCGAACATGCTTACCATTGCATTGTCGAGCTCCTTCAAATTATAACCGGCTATGATTACACAGCACTTGCATATTGTAGAGTGAAAAAATACTGAATGCATCTTTCAAAGAATTAAGCTGGATAATAAAGGACTGGCGGGTTATAAGCACCCCCAGGATTCAAAAAAGGGTAATAAGACAAAGATTTCGATGGAATATAAACTCATGGCGTAGCATGCGTAGTATGAGGACCTCGAGAACTTTCTGTCTACATCCAAATGTTACTTTCTCAGGCGTCCCCATACGATATCTCATTCCCGAGGTAAATCAAATTTGGTGTAGATAAAACGTTCCTCGAGTTTGTTATGCTACGCGTGCAGGTTTCTTAAAATACCTACTCGGTTTTTCTCGATAAGTGGAGTTTATTTCGCAGTAAACTGTAAGGAGTAAGGTAAGAAGATTGTCTCGACGTTACAGCATAGGGAGTGACTGACGCGGAGGTGGATCTGATATCAGCTCCAGACAGTGATTAGCGAGTAGCTTTCTTGGTAGTAGTAGCCGTAGGTTAGAGAGCAGGGTCACATCAAAATATCTATGAGAAAAACAGTTTATTTAGTAAAATGTTTCTTAGATGAGACTATTTATAAAATTGATTCATAATGAGGTATTGCAATAGAATAAACATTAACCAGTTATATGAAGTAGATACAAGAGGACAGTTAACAAATCAGAAAAATAGTCTGTAAGAAATTTGATTTTACACAGTACTTATGTATGATAAGTTTGATTTCTTTTCTTATTTATTAAGATGACTTTTAATGCCTCTATACTACTAAATTAACGATATTTTAGTAGAGAAAAGTAACCGAATATGGAAATAAATAAATATGGAGACAATACTGAAATTCCAATTTATGTAAAGAACTTCAGTATTCTATATTAGGAATAACAATTCATATTTCGTTTTTATTTTTTGTTTTTCCTCCTCTGTAGCAGGTCGTTACTACTCTAGTTCCTCTTTCATACGAGTTGTCGCTGGAGCTGCTTCTGGTACTTTCATTCCATCCATATTTGGGTACTTTCCTTCACCTATAAGCGCCGGTAAGATTTTAGAGTGCTTACTTTCTTACTCTTTGTTCCGAGATAATTACTCTTGGCTTCAATAGAACGGACGAATTTTAAACGTATAGATAAGCCAATTAAATATTAGATAACATTTGATAAATTGCTTAGATTCCAAGTACGTATCTAAAGCCGACGAAGATATCACAACACGCAGATCTAAGAAATAAAAAAAAAATTGTTTTCCACATTAATTCGATCAGGAATCGAAACCGGGACCTCTGAGTTGACGACACTTTGAAATCGGCGTGCGAGATCGAAAATTTAATATTTTAAAAAAGTTAGGAAAGTAGTTCCACGAGCTGGGATGAGTATTTTTTCTATGGGTAAAATTGACCCCTTTAAAAGTGAAACGTGAACTGTGAAAACTGTGTAACTATACATTCCGTCATTTTCACTGACCATTTACACTTTTAAGTATTACACTTCTGTACTAATATTATAAAGAGAAGAGATTAATTGATTGTTTACATTGTATAGGCTCCGCAACTACTAGACTGATTTTTGAATTCTACCACCTCGGAAGCTAAATATTTTACGCGATTTACGCAGAAATTGTAGCGGGAAAGAAGCTAGTCTTAAATAATTTTTGAAGCTGAATTGTAGGATGAAATAACTCCTAACTTCCAATATTACTCCATGTGTTACTATTGTAGTAATTAATCAAGTAAATAGTCCATTAAAATTTTGAACTGCTCTTAATTACATCTCTAACGTATCAATTACAGTTGTAAATAGTATCCTTAATACCAATAACACACTCTGGATGAATTTTTAAAGTATCATAATATCTATTATACAATACATAGTGTAAAACGAAGTTGCTGTTTATACGCTGAGATGTTTTACTACACAACGGATTTCAATATGGTTTTCATCAATATACAGAGTGATTTAAGAGTGATATGTATGCATAAGATAGAAACCCGCGGGCGAAGCCACTGGCAGAAAGAAAGAGAAATAGTTTAATGTTAGCACACGTAGCACACACAACAGCAAAAACTAAAGCATTTGAAACACAAACCGCTGATGTGTATGCCATGTGATGCCAACACTAGACCCAGCTCAGTATAAGCAGCTGATAGGACCAACTGCACTGGTATTCTGCTGAATCCAGCTATGATACTACGGGCAACAACAAATAAAAAAAAAATTAACAAACAAATAGTACAATAATAAAAATAAGAAACTTTGCGTAAACAAGTTTTTCTATGGCTGTATGTTCTAAGTGCCTACAACGACAAAAATAAGTCTGTCAAACTGTCAAAAAGCCAGTTTATTTATAAAATGACTAGATGTGATGATGAATGATGATTTCCGGCAGCATCTTTAATTTTTTAGGATTCCGTACCCAAAGGGTAAAACGACAACCCTTTTATTAAACAAAGACTTCGCTGTCTATCTGTCTGTCACCAGGCTGAACCGTGAAAATCAGACTGTTGATTTTTTCACAGTCATCTAGCAAAAATAGCTAATTGTACCATTTTATTATTTCGCCAGATGTACCTTTAAATTATGTAAACAAATCAAAATTCCGTTTTAAAAGTACAGTAGCGTCATCTAGTGCTCATTATAGGCAGCTAAATGTGACATTTTCGTGTACTTAACCATTATAACATAAGCATTTAATATTAGCGACAAAGATTGTACCGATTAAAATGATTCAAAACATTATTTAGTACTGCGTGGACAGCTTAAATCATAAAATAATGGATTTGGAAAAGGATGACATGTATTATAATTAAAAATGACAAATTGATTTGTAAACAATGGTTATTATGGTAACGATTTAATGCCATATACAAACTTTCACTCCCGTTTTCTTCACTTTATGTGTTTTTTTTTTCGGGATAACATATTAGATAGACACGTATTGTTTTTTAGAACTTTTAAAGAGCATCATTTTCTTAATGAAGAAAAGTTACGTAAAAAAACTTTTACCGTTTACGCAGCGCTCGCAAGGAAAGCTTTAAAAAGTAAAATATTCTTAATACAAAATGCTTAAAGAATCCATTTGGTCCCTGGCACCCTGAGATGGGAATCAAACCCACGACCTTCCGCAATCCTGGCGACTGCTCTAACCACTGAGCTACCCAGGACCTACCAGGACTGACGAATCAATGTTCAGGCAATCCACCCAAACAGCCGAAAGAAATATTGTTACAAATATTAAACTTTCGATAAAGATGAGAATTTTGTTCTAATTATTATATATTCTTTTTATTAGAGTTTATATTATTATTGTTCTAATTATTTATTTAGAGCTATGTCTATTTATGTTTCTACTGCTAAGGCTCAGGCCTTCCCTATGAATGGAATAGGGAGAATGGGCCATGACCTAGAGATAAGGCCCATTCCGGATTGGTGGATGTCAACGACTGCAGATGCAGCAGGGACTAACAACTTAACGTGCCTTTGGAAGTACGGAGCTTGGAATTAAAAACTTTTGGTCACCCATCCTATCACTGTCTCTTGCGAAAGTTGCTTAACATTCTCATCGCTTTTCTAATTTAGAATTGACAGTGAACAATGCAATAGAAATTACAAATTACATCATAACTATGTCTAAGAGTTGCTGATGGGGAAAAAACTTGATTATTATTATAAAAAGATTAAAATAGGTGCATAATTTTTTTTTTGTTGGAAAATCACCTGATGTATGTACATATTTTCTCATTTTTATGAAGAACAGTTTCTTGGAACTTAATTTCTCCAGATCGACATAGAATATATCATGAGCTTCAAGCCATAGGGCTGTATAAGCAACATCCTTATACCCGTTTTCACTAAACTGAGGTGTCTCTCAAATGTGAGATCAAAATATTTGGGCATTGTCAAAGGCAAAAATTTTTTTCACCAATGACAAGGAGCCACCTAACGACATAAAGCAACGTTTAAAGTTAGGACTTGCATCGTGCGGCGCCTTACGCTGGGCTCAAAGAGTAAAAGTATATGTATATGCTGGGCCAAAGAGTAAAAGTCGTTGGACATTTGCGTAATGTGACAGACACAATTACTCTTAAGTCTGCTTATGCTATTCTTAACATTAAATCATTTTTAAACTTATTTGCCGATTATTAAAAAAAAAAAAGGTTTTGTTTTTTGATAAAATTGGCGTCATAAAAATAACGCGTTTTTGCGTATACGCCCCTCTAGCTTGAAGTCCGCGAAACGTGTGATATAGATATGTATTATGTTATATGTGTAACAGGTTCGATGCTTGGGCATTGGATACAAAATACGTATTTTCATCTTGTATCTAAAATACTTTTTTTAGGAACTATTATGTATCTTGTATTTAAATACTTTTGTTTAGTATCTTAGTATCTTTTAAATACTTTTTCTGATAAAATACTTTATAAAAAGATTATTTCTTACATTTTATAAATATCACAAAACATTCTTTTTGTCTTTTTAGGTACATCTACGTATTATAAGCCTTTCCTACAAACCAACGTACTATAATCAACCACAGAAGCTAAGTATTTTTCTACTAAAAATTTTCAAATTAGCTTAACACACTAAAGGGGCATAATTTTCGGTAGTTCTGCAAAAAAAGTTAATATACGTTCCGTTACATACTATCGCACATTCACCTTGTTACAAGTCACGCCATTAATTTTAAAAACCATTAAATATTGTGATGATGTATTAAATATTTGCATTTTTATGTTACATTGTGATTGACAAACAAATAAATCGGAGGAAAAATGGGTGAAATTTAGCTTGTAAGATTTGAGTACAAACACAGAAAACTAAATAAAAGCTTACAAAAATTGTTTCTAATGAAAAATGCTTAAAAAATCCACTTTGTCCCTGGAACCATCTGGTCTAAGATTTAGGTTTTTGTGGTCTTTAATAAACAAACTTAAATTCAAATCTTTTTTTAGAAAAGTATTTGTATTTATATAAAGTATCTATAAGATACCTATTTTGTATCTAGTATTTCAAATACTTTTCTCAAAAGTATTTCGTATCTGGTATCTGAAATACTTAATTTAAAAGTATTTTGTATCTTGTATTCCAGATACTTTGTACAGGGTATTTTGTACATCTCTGATTCTATTTTGGTCACATATCTTCATACCTAATTATAATATTTTTAAATTTATACGATTTACACGTTCACAACAGAAGAATTTTTTTACAAACTGACATTCATAGTGAGCATATTTGATTAGACAAAATTTCAAATTACGGAAGATAAATAATAAAAAGAAATGAAGTTGAATATCAAAGACAAAAAGTTTGCACGCTGAAACCTAGGACGAAATAAACGGTGGAACCGTACACCGTTACATATGTATCATAAAAATAGTACCTAATTCCTTTGCTTATGTTTTCGTACACATTGTTGACTCGGATAATTAAATGTTGACGTCACGCGTTAGGAAATAAGGGCGTATTGACACGAGACCTTCATCAACTAATTGTACCACACTACTGTTACACAAAGAAATTATAATATAAATTACAGCCATAACTTAGGTCTATAAATACTTGCTAGTTATTTGTTTATAGATGGCGCAGTGGTTAAGCGACTTTTGCAAGGGCCGGTAGTAAGATGGGTGACCAAAAATTTATTACATTTGCTCAATTTTTGATTCACAACGCTATACTGAAAAATATCCCTAATGATTATACTCCTACAGGGAGGGCACCAGTAACGAAGGCACTGTACCTTCTACTTGACTACCGTCATAATCTTTTATAATGAAACAGTAATTAACTAAATGACTATAGCTGGCGATCGCGTGACTGAAGTTTAGTAAGAAGCGAGCGTATCACTTTTTTACATCCGAAAATTGCAAGAGCAATCTATTTCCAAGTGATAAAGGTGCAAATGGCTTATATAATATTGACTGATGTTACATGTACTTAGCACTTGTTAACTTAACAACTGCTTTACGAAGTATAATTTGTTTCTTAGTAGAATATTTTATGAATTTAATAATGATATTATATAAAAACAGGTTATACGTGCAACTTGTCAATGTGTGCAGCTATAGAGTACGTGGCACAGATATCACTGTAAATTAGTATGAATGTAGAGTATCTTTGTTTAATATATCATTGAAAATTAACTAGTTTATGTGCACTAAACTGTTAGTAAAGGAGAACTTATTCTGCTCAAATCGTATTTGTGCAGTTTGCCCATAATAATAGTTTACCTATATACAAGAAACTTTACACTGTGATAGAGCCAAAGAGAAACCGCGTCGAAAGAGCCGTTGGAGTTATTATATTAATTTTCAAACAATGAAGTTAATTTCCGTTGGTCGGTAATGAGTTGAACGACCAATGAAATAGATCCAGAAATCCCCGCCTATCGCCCGCAGTCCGCATGCGGGCACTATTGAACAATGTTAATGAGCCAAGGTGGAACCTCGCAATACTTCATGAAACTACAATATAATTCGAAGCGTAGTCTTAAATTAGACAAATTAAGTGTAAAATTTATTAAAACACTTATATTAAATATTGTTATTTTTTGGTTTAGAAATTCACGCTTTTATTTTCACAAAATGTTTGATTAATGTTTAATTTAGATTTTTTTTTATCGATCATCATCACATCAGTTTATTAATGGTTAAGCAGAAAGAGTCATAAACCCACCACGCGGGTTCAGTGTAGATTGGTGGGTGTTAACGAATGTAGATGCAGCCGGGGCCAACGGCTTAACGTGTCTTCCTAAGCACGGAGGAGCTTGAGATAAAAATTTATGGTCACCCATCCTATGACTGGCCATTGCAAAAGTTGCTTAACAACCGTATCGCTTAGCGAGCTTGTTAATTACTGCGTCATCGACATCCTCAGCCTTTTCGATCAAATATTATTAATTATCATATCGCTAAAATTTAAGTTGTAAACTTGTCCTGAAAAGGCAAAATACAATTATATTGACATTGACTAATAATGAAAAGTTATAAACAAACTGATAACCTAAACTTCGCTCCGTTGACATAATTATAACATTTTTTTATCTCTGGCCAGTTATTTTACATTTTATCTTTCGGTTAGTGCAATATATCATTTGTTGTGTTTTCGGTACACACTGATATTCACTGAATCCGACCTTCAATATGTACTTGTTTGCGGAAAAAATACTATTATAATCAAATAGTTTATCAGTTACAAAGGACATACTATTTTAAAATTTATTTAAAACACATAATTTATTATGTATTTAGTTTGTGCCCCACACATTCACACCAAGGGTTTTCTCAATTCCAAAAACTGTCATAAATTTTCGTATATTAATCAATTACTTCTAAAAGTGACAGATAATTATCCAATCAGTCACTTAGTTCGTGCCTTAAAGGCATTTTTGAAAACAACCGTGCAAAATCAACAAGAAACCTCATTAAATGCTGCAGTTAATATATATTTTAGACCTTTTTATCTTTCTTCGACATCAGCATTTACTTGTCAGACATTTTATATCTGAAATGACGCAGATAAAGATAATCGTATCTCTCTATTATTTAATTTACTATCAATTACAATCAACTGTACAGAATAATTCAATTTGTTTAGTTGTGCTTGAAAGTAATAAATGTTTCGATTTTCTTAGTGTACATAGCGCGTGTATCGTAACATTAATGTTATAATAATATAATATGTCCACATAATGACGATAGGCGGATGGGTGTATCAAACAATCGCACATCAGCTGCGGCACAACGGATGACAAAACGCAAGTGCGTTCAGTGCATCTGCACTCAAATCACTGCCGCTGCCCTTCTTTTTAATGACTGTAGGGTGAGCAAAATATACGTTTATCTGAAATCTATTAATTCCTAGACATTAGATAGCTTGCACCAGTAAAAAATCTAATAAGATAATTTTCCTGATATCCAGGAGAGAGAGAGAGAGGGGGGCAAAGAGATATCTAGAGAACAAATGTTTTAATTAACTATGTGTGAGAGATGATGACCTTTTTTTTTATCTATCAGTGGTAGGTACATTATTAAATTAATTACGGGTTGTAATGTCGCAGGATGTCACATTTCCTCTTCCTCAACTTCAATCTCAGATATTTATTGTTAAACTGAAACAAAAAAATAAATAAAAGATATCTAATATTTTTCTATTTTCTGACTGACGGACTAATAGAATTTCTTTTTTTCACTAAGACATCATCCCTATTAGCAATTATTTTTACATTAATGACTTTTTTTTATATTTAGATACATTTTGTATAATTAATTTTATGCAACATCAGATAAGTGTATTTTCTTATTATAATTTAAAATAAACTATAAATAAATTATTCTTAATATAAAATGCTTAAAAAATCCACTTGGTCCCTGGCACCCTGATATGGGAATCAGTCGCCCGGATTGTGAAAGGTCGTGGGTTCGATTCCCATCTCAGGGTGCCAGGGACCAAGTGGTTTTTTTTAAGCATTTTGTATTAAGAATAATTTTCAGTGTGGCAATGTGAATGCAAAATTATTCAAAATATAATAACTATATATAAAATGGACTATATATAGTACCACTCAGTCATAAGGCAATAAAAGATATTTTCTATGATTATTTCTATTGTCAAAATCATGAAAATAAATTGTTTAACAAGGAGGTCCTATAGAAACCGAGTCATAGGCTTTCACTGACGTTTTTTATGACCTTCGTAGACGAGTAATTCGCTTGCCACCAATCGGAATTATATATTATTATTTTTATATTTTTACTACATTTAAATTTTGCACGAATGGAGAAAATAAATGAAGACAACGGTCTTAAGATAACTCAACCGATGGTTACACTACGGTAACTATGATTGTAGTGTGATTACATCTCGTACTGAGAACTTGGTAATTATTGGATTTATAAGAAAAAAATGTCGAATCATAAAAGAAGAATGTCCGCACATATTTCTTTAGACGTTCATGAATCCTCCTTGATGAATGAATTTTATGATTGTAAGTATATTTCGTTCTCTCTTCTTAAAAAAAACATATTACTACAAATAATAATATCGAAGATACCATTGAGAAAAGTGTCTTGTTTCCTTTTTTTCACGTTTGTAAAGGAGCGTGACTTTTGTTTGCAGAAATTTGGGAGACTGGAAAGTTGCTTATCCTACTTTTTAAAAGGTAAAATCCGCAGGAAACAACTAGTCATAATATAAACAAAATCCTTACGTTGTCTCTGTATGTATTGCATAAAAAACCACAGCAAATAAATGTACAAAATACCCCAAGAACTCTATGTTAATTAGGTTACCTCTTTACTATGATGTATTTGTAGACGTCGAAAGACGAGAAGATGAAGATGATTGTAAATCATGCACGACCAAGGAAAAATTCTATTTGTGTAAGAAAGACGTTAAAAATAATCTTATTTTAAACAGTCTGACCTGGCGAACTTCAACGATGATTTCATACGCAATTTTCATTTTTGATTGATAGCAGTGTTTATAAGAGAAGTCAATTATAGAATGAAATATTTAAAAATACGTCGAACGTATTTGAAACTGACCTCTTCGATACGCAGATTAATTAAATGTTATAATTTATGAAAAACAAGGATCTATAATGGAAACAAACTTTTGTTTTTTCACTCAACATGCAATTTGACTCCAGGATCTCAGTAATTTACTAAAAAAGTACTAAAATACAGTAAAAGCTCTTTATTCGCGCTTCCTTCATTCACGTTTTCACTATTCGCGGATTGAAAAAATGCGACTCAAGTCCCATATTCGCGGCTTAAAATTTCCTTATTCGCGGATTGAATCGGTACATCGGTATATTCATATAATAATATATCCCTAAATAAAAAGCATTCGGTATCATTTGTCAGCAAGTGGACTAATAAAGAGATAAATAAAATAAACCTTATTACAACTACGCCTAGATTGTGTTTTCAAAAGAAAAGACGGCTTTGCGTCAACCTATGGACCAAGGAATAATCCAGACCTTTAAGCTCCATTACATAAGACGGACCTTCAAAATCATACTGGATAATATGGAATGTGATCCTGATATGAATGTTATGGAATGCTGGAAGAAATTTGACATAGCAAAATGCATCGTAAACATACAAGAATCATTGCAAGAACATTGAAATCATGCTGGAAAAATGGCCGATTCTGACTACCGAAAATGAGGAAGAAATTAAAACTTTAACTGAAAACATTGCCGAAATTGCGAGTGGAATAGGACGAGATGGATTCGAACAAATAGAATCAAGTGATATTCAGGAGTTGCTCGAATAACAAGATGAAGATTTGACTGAAACCGACTTAGAGGAAATGTTAAATTCACAAGCTTTGTGATTTCTTTATGAGCAAGCAAGAAAAAAATCACAAAATTTTTAAACCATTGCCTAAACTTGAAGATATTATGTAACGTGTATATATGGACAAAAACTTAAATTAAACTGATTTTTTATGTGTTTGCTTTTTTTATTTCGTCGCCTAGGAACGTATCCCCTATAATTCTATACTAAATGCCATCCCGTATTCGCGTTTTCTGTATTCGCGGCCTATTTAAGGAACGTAACCCCCGCGAATAAGGAGCTTTTACTGTATATTAAATAAACGAAACATTAAGGTTTTCGGTTGCTAAAGTTCTTTTATAAATAAGGATTTAAAATAAGTTATCAATCGTCAACAAGTCACAATGTAATCATTAGGCATAATAATAATCTACAAGGTTCTGAAATGTTTTGCTAGAAGCAGGATTATCCATGAGAAATGATATTTTACTAAATTATCACCAGAGTATCAATATCTCCATTGGAGGGCACATGGTTTCCTTAAGGATGGAATCGAATAGAATTGATTGACCAATCATGCGGGTTCAGTGCGGATTGGTGGATGTTAAAGACTCCAGATGCAGCCAGGACCAACGGCTTAAAATTTCGATTCATGAAAGACTATCTCGAGGTCTTTCATGAATCGAAATTTTTAGCCGTTAACTTTTCCGGTCTATCCTATGCGCAGCCCTAATAAATGTTGCTTGTCAACCGTACCGCAGACCAAACCCCCTAACCGTTGTACCTTCGAGCTCAATCGAAATCACATGATCAGTAAAAATCGAAAAGAACATCGATTAGAATCAACATGTTCCTAATTTACACATCTGCTAATAAGAGTTAATTCTTGTGTATTACCGCTAATAAACTCTTCGGTCTATTTAAAAGAACAACGCAAACAATTTGACCTATCAATTGACAACTTAACTGAGCAGTTTTGAATTATGATGCCGCCTATGCTGGAGGAGGCACTGTTACATAATATTGTACGCGAATTGAGCACATTTATAGAGGAAACATACTTCAGTTCAGCAAAACCTCACTTACAAAGTATTTATTCTACTTCTTTAAAATTCTTTGTTGTGGTAGTGAAACAAACAAACAAAACAGAAGAATAACGAAAAAATAAAACAAAATAATAATCGTTTTACTCCTTACCTGTAAAGGGTCCGAAACGTCACTGAAACTAAATGAAAACGCGATGTAACCGCTTAAAAGTTGTTTCATTTAATTATAAATACATAAAAAAATAGAGACACTTTACCGTCTTATATAGTCAGTCGCTTATCAATAGAAAAGATTTGTAAGAACAGCTTTGATATGCAGAACTCTAAAATATTATTCAGTTGTACTGGTTAAAAGTATACTTTGACTCGGAGCACTTATTTCTACGTAGGTCATGCAGCGGCATCATACACAGATGCATATTCATTGTGTTAATTGACTCTTGCCCCTATGTGAACTAGTCTTTAATAAATTGAGCGGCAAATTGTGTTCTAATTTATTAGTAGTGGCATGTACGATTTATTAGAAACTAATTATTCTCATTACACACTTCAATTGTTTGTAGGCAATTAAAATCTTTGTCCGTGTGTCTTCTAATGAAATGTCCATATTCTTATCTAGAGAGATGTTTTGGGCTTGTAATGCTAAATCAATATTATCTATGGATTTAGTTTTTATAATAAAATAAAAGATATTATACTTGCTTAAGTTAAAAAGTGGTTCATATTTCTGAACCATTTTTTTTATTATAGACAAATAAAAATATTAAGAAATATAGTAAAATGTTGAAATCCTATTAATATTAAAAATGTGAAAGTTTCTTTGTTGTAATAAACGAAATATTAAATGTACTATGGAAGAGCGGACTATTTCTGGTACTGATATTTACAGATGTTTGTCCAAACATCCAAGTTTAGATGTTTGGATGTTTGTACGTCAATCACGCCGAAACTACTGAACGGATTTTGATGAAATTTGGTATACAGATAGGTTGTTAGCTGACTTAGATAATAGTCTCTAATAAATGTAGAAATGTTTGAACGCGTAAATTAAAGCTTATGACATCTGCGTATGATGTACCTTTCCGTGGGTGTATGAATATTTTTATATCTGTTTAATCATTCCAGTATTTATATTTTATCAACATTTCATTTACAATGCAATCTTGGAAAATGTTCCTAATGAAAAAAAAAAAACATCCAACCAACTCAGGTATTCTGAGATAGGCATAGGACTGGAACACACGACATTCGTAATTCGGACGAATGCGGCCGTAAGACTGGTGGATTTCTAAGCATTTTTCATTAAGAGTATTGGTCCAGTTGTTTTGGAGCTAGTTCAAAACAAATCCTCTTGTTAATATTAGCATAAAGAAGTCTTTCTTTCTCATAAACTAAATTGTTTTTATCTAACCCAATGAGATAAAAGGCTTCACCGATAATAAATACGCACTAATATGATTAAGGAAGGAGGAAATACAGGTCTACCTCATATTTTCCAAGTGGCTGACATCGGTATCATACCGACGCATATATAAGCCGTTGCATAACATGTTGCATAACTCGATTAGAAAATGTTACACTCAGATACACTGACTAGTTTATACCAAATTACTGTAAAAATTAATTAATTTCACCAATAATTATGAAATTGTCATATTATTATCAACTCTTCAATTCCCAGTGTCATGTACTGATTATAATAGCTTTAGTGTTTCTTCCATCACAATTTTTTTATTTTACTAATTTAGTAAATATTCCACTGAATACTACTTTACTTTTTTTCTAAGTTAATCTCCGTTAGTCTATCTGCAAAGCTATGCGAATGATGATAGGGTTGTCACCTTTTTAGAAACAAAATTCACAATATTCGTAAAATTAATGCGAAACAAGTGCGTCTATGTAACGAAACTTTTGCAGTTTACTGCGAAACTGTACTGACAAGGACGCAGCTATTTCATCGAGCTAATAATAGAGCGAGACAAAGCACATACGAAATATTGCCATACCACTGACAAGATTTCACAACCAATTTCGCATTCGCATGCCAAATGCAGAGTAATTTTCAACTCATGTCAGATGTCGTTGTCAATCTTCTCTGTATATTGATGAAAACCGTATTAAAATCCGTTGTGTGAGAGTTTTAATCATCTCAGTGTACAGAGAGCGGAAAGCGATTTTGTTTTATACTCATTCTTTTTTACTTAACAAAATTTTGTCGTATTCATTCTTCATATACTTAGAAATACACTATTTTAAATAATTAAAAATATATATCTAATAATACAAGAAGGAAAGATTTGATTATTTTTTTTTGCATTGAACAGGCTCCGAAACTATTGGATCAATTTTAAAAATTATTTCACAGATAGACAATATCCGTAAAAACCTTTCACATAAAAAACTCTATGATTACGTATAAGCATATAAAGCCTGGAAGAAAACGCTTGAAAACTAATAGGCCGCTATTCATACCTGGGGGCCAATTCTACTAAATAAATTTTGTTTAAATCGAATCGAAAACGGAACGAAACCGAACGAAACACAGCATATGATTTAAAATCAGTTTATAATGGTTTTCCTATTCTACAAAGTGACATACGATACAATTCCAGTACTATTTTAGCTGGAATTGGCCCCCTGTTCGGCGGGACGAACAATACAGTTCCGCCAACTACGATATACATCGTATAAAAAAAAAATAAACATATTTGTCAATGTTATGATTTATCGATGACAAAATAAGTAATAGATATATTGAATGTGGGTTACGTCAAAACGTCGGTCGTAAACACGTGCGCAACACTAATGTTATCATATATGTAGTATTCGTTATAAATTATGATGGAATATAACCATGTAAATCATTCTTAATGAGAAACGCTTAAAAAATCCACTTTGTCCTTGGCACTCCGAGATGGGATTCTAACCCATGACCTTACGCGATCGGTGTTTAATAAGGTAAATACATACTTTAATAATACCTATATAATGAGTATATTAGAAATACCGTACCAATATACAGGTATGTAAAAGTTATTGATTGTCTTGTTGTACCTCCTTTATTAGGATGATATCTATGGTTGTAACTAAAGCAACAGTTTTTGTTATTATCAGTCGAAGATATATTATAAATCCAATAGCAGAAAAATAGTGGTTTTATTTCCGTGAAAAGATTAACGTTTGGTCAATCCCGGCGACTATTCTGACCACAGAGCTACCCTGGACCTTTTTTTTACGCTGATAAATGCGTACGCATACCCGCTTCACCCAGCGCTGGCTGCACGGAATATGTGGGACTCCTCCTGCGGCCCCACCCCCTAAGGGGCAAGACAAGAAGCAGCAGTTTACCCACTAAAACTCAGCGATATCCCTTGCATGGAAGGCGATGCACCGCGCGGTTCGCCCCCATTTCGGCCCGCCCTGAAATCAATTTGTATCAATAATATTTCCGAATAGAGTTTTATGCATATAACTCAGACCTATTTACGGCAAGAGTACCTCTCATTCCGCCGGAGATCTCATTTATGTCCTTGGGGTAGATTGAGATCAAGAGTGAGTCATTATGAATAATAAAAAATATAATAGCGTCGTATACGTACTTGATTCTTATTAATAGCGTAAGTGAAAATATAATGCTAATAGCTGTTTTCCCGCTAATTCACTTGCGTTAATTTTAGCCTTTGTCAAACCCGTACATACCGTAAAAATATTAATTAAAATATAAATATTTTATTGACTTATAAAAACCTAGTTTTTCTTTAAGATATGTCACCTCATTTATTATAAGGAAATTTTATAAGTAACTTTGAAATAAAGTTTCGGTAACATTAAAATAAACTGTAATCAAAATGAGAACACTACGCAATGTGTCATGTAGTTCTCTTATAATTGATTATTGCTTATTTGAATGGTACAGTTTTGTTGCAAAATTCAAAATACAAAAAATTCAATAAAATTAAACAGTTTGTCTTTCAGAGTTCAACCACCTAACCATAACTATAATAGCTATAGCACAGATTGTATCAATTAATATATTATTTTATATTTGAAGGCATTTTTTCACCAAAATTTTGAAAAAAAAAAATCTTACTACCAATATTTTTTAACCTAAATAAAAAAAAAAACAGAAATCAGTTAGGTAAAATTTAAAAATAACAGAAATCACTGATTAAATATAATATTATTAAAAAAATAGCTTTTATAAAAAGATTTCATGGTTCTAGATTTACGTTAGGTCGACTTCAAAGACTGAGCTTTACTTAAAATTCATTAAGTTCATTTAATCAGTACTTTGGTATCAAACAAATGGAAAAATGAATTAACGCAAAATAGAACTAATTGTTAGCTAAGTGGTTGTTAGTGTAACTTATTACCTTTACTTATTCAATCAATTGAATTAACTAATTGACATCTAATGGATGTATACACCTATAAGGGATAACAGTTTGTTTATTAGTAAGAACAACGATTTAGTTCGATGTAAATGATAATAATGATTATATAATATATTTAGAAGATTTATTATGACATTAAAAATTTTTTTTTTTAGTCTTTATACCTACCTAAGTAATATATTATGATTATCTGTTATTAGATATTAGATGTTTATGAAATGAGCCTATCGGACTGTTGCATAAATTTCCAATAAGGTTTAATGACGCCATTAAGCTCTAATTAATGTCCTTAATTTGCAAAATTGTATCGGTAATGTCGCTTTTAAATAATGTTTTAAATTATTTTAATGGACGTTTGTGCAATGTCGTCGTTATTAAAAACCTTCAGTAATTCGTGTATCCATATCTGTACTAATACTATAATGAAGATATATTTTACATCATTAACCGATTTTAAATCATATGCTGTGAACATAGGCTATGTTTTATCGCGAAAAACAGCAAATAGAGAGAAAATGGGAGTGAAAGTTTGTATGTATTTAAATTTTAACATAGTAACCATTGCTAATTATTCCATTTTTCATTGTAATTATATCCGTATCATGATATGAATGGAAATAAAAAAAATGCGATACCCTAGGGACTGACTACGCCACTGACGGAAAGCTAATACCTAATGTAAGGCAAAAATTTCGTTTGTTTTTATGTATTTGGTAAATAAGTAATATCTATAACTACATATTTGTTTTGTCATTATTGAAAATAAAAACAATGAATTAGAAAAACATCATCATTTGCCGACTGTCAGAACTATTTGTTGTTATTTTGTAATTAAACAGCGTCGAGTGAAACCGCAAAACCGCTTATTTATTTAATATTTGTTTATAATTCTAACAAAATATTGAAAGTATATTTTGTCCAATAATTCCGTATGAAATTTCTTCCTTAGTTCCCACTACATTATCTTCGATTTAGTTGACATTGAATTATATTTCAATGTACTTAACAATCAATACTGTATTATAACAGTGAGTATGTTCAATACATTGGGTAGAATCACCTATACAATCGATGTTCAATACAGCTTTGAACGTTGAGTACCATATCATAGCCAATGTACTCACGATGTAGGCTTGCTCATGTAAGTTAAGTCGCTTTCTAGAATTTTCGAAATAAAATTAATTTCGAAAATTCTAGAAAGCGTATTGTATTCATATACATTTAATGTATGATCTGTTTGAAAGGTCAAATGACGCATTTTCACGTCCAAAGGGTTATAATTTCTTTGTTCAGTTTTTATAAAGTCGATAATTTATACTGATTCACCTTTCCATGACACATTAATAATAATACCGTGGACAAGTAATCAATAGACCTTAGACCGAAAGTTATCGATATATTAAGTACAACTAAAGAAAGCATGGCGCTTGGAAGTGATTTGTGAACAATGGATTGATTCGTTACTGATACAATTTCGGCGATCATTATTAAGTACATAATTAATTTAAGAGACAAATAAGGTGCAAGCTTACAAATATTTGGGATTACAAAAAACTACTTATATTTACAAAAATTTGATAATGTCTTGGAAATAAATTGATTTATCCAAAGAATGATCTGCGGAATCTCAGCTATTCATGAGTACAATTAGGCATTTTGTTTACACAAAATTATTTGTTATTATAGTTAACATTGTGCCAAATACAGGTTTCCGCATAAAGTTACAATTTTTATAGTAATTACACGAACCACATCACAATAATATATAAATCATGCGTTATCAATCAGCTAGAAAGAAAGTATTAAACGTATTGTTAGAAATATTCTATCAAACAAAAAAAAACTTTAAAATATATATTTTTGACGAAGATATCGTGGAACATAGATACAATAATAAAAATTTAAGTACTCTTTTTTTTATTCTTAAACACTTATTAAATACCTCATTCTTTTTGATGACGAACTCAAATTTAAAACCGCTGGTTCAGCCACTGAATTTTCAACAAAGTGTAACAATTGTGTGCGGCTGAACACTGAATAAAGTTAGGCAAATTAAATAGTTTTTCGTGCATAAATACAGGAAGAGAATTTCTTCGATTCGTAACCAGGGTCATTATCCTAGCTGTTTCAATTAGATGCCTGACGAATCGTCGAGACTGGGTATTCAAGCGAAACGGTACAGACAAAAAACTTGAGTGTATCAATTTAGACATCTAATGTCAAGCTGACTGTATTATATTCGTCTGTGTCATAAAATATCACATTTAAAGTGTTACTTTCTTATTAAAGAGTTACTTATCTGTTTGAAAGTAATAAACTAAAAAAAACCCTTCAAAAACTATCGGTTTCGTATTGTTTATTATAAAAAGCAAATTAACAACTATAGGATTTATTAGGATTCTTTTAGAAAGCTCCTGTAGCACCGATTATAGAGCTTTTTTGAGGTCAATTTTCAGTTTTGAATATCTCTATAAAAATATTTTCAGATCGTTTGATTTGATCGTTTTATCGTGAAGTTTCCACAGGAGCGTGGCGACAGTAGTAGAAGAATCTATTAAAACAGTATACATATATAACATTAGTAACTAACTATAAAAACATTCCTTTAACAGTAATAAAACTTAACGACTATTACGATAGAAATGTGATTAATAGCGTTGTATAAATGCTTGCGATGTACAATGTGTATTGGACACACCATTTCAATTTTCTTTTTCCTTATCAATCCGATTCAGGATTAGAAATGCCGACGCTCGGTCTGAAGTGTCGGACAGAATGTCCCAAATATTACACTTGTCGGCGGCGGCGGCTTGTATCATCCGCAGTGCACGCATGCGCGCTTACGTCCGAAAAAGACGAGGCATTACAATAAATAGAGAAGGGTGCATTAACCGAAATCGATGTTACGCGAAACGGATATGTTCCTTTCTCTTTCATCGCCAGTACACGAGCACGGAAAATGCACCGGTGGGTCTGTTTTTGGTACGCGGTGAACTCAACTGGCACTCTGAACAGCGTGAATTCGTACCAACACCGCGTTCGCGTACTGGCGATTCTAAACATACCATTTTAGTACGTAATACATGGTTAGGGTTGTAAGCTTAGAATAAATACAGTTAGACAGTTGTTGCATTTAATAATATTTTTGAAATTATGGATTTTTATTAGAATATCATATTATTATTAAATAATTAGTCATTGGTTTTTATAAATAAGCTTTAGATAAATAAATATATGTTATCGTTCATAGATGTTGTGTGTTCTAGATAATTCTCTGAAAGAAAAAATATTTAATGTTGGATAATTGGTACATTTAAATTTAGATAAAGGTACCGTAAAAATATTAAATGAAATATATTTGTTAGCAAATAATATTTTGTGTAAAACAATAAAATAAGGAAAAGCGCGAAAGATCTTTGATGACTAATATCATTACATTTAGTCAACAACCCTATTTTGTCAACTAACCCAAAAATGTCGCTGTTAATTCTCATCGACATCGAATAAAACTTTTACATCACGTTACAGATCAATTAAAAATAAAACAATGAGAAATTGTAACAAGACGCGTTACGTCACAGAGTCGTCAATCGATTGCCAATGTTTTAGGTTCACAACATTAAACAGCTGGTGTGCCTCGGGCCGCTCCGGCTTTGTTCGCTGCCAGGGACGAGAGCGCAGTACACGACCACATTTGCCTAACTCGACTTGACTCAAGTTCGTTGTCGTTTAGTTAGTGGCAGTCGAGTGGACGCGCGAGTCGCTACACTCGCCGCTCACAGTATTCTTCATTTAAAAATCCACATTTATGCGTAATTAGTTTCGTGTTGAATAATACTCGATGTCAGTGAATGTGCGTTATTCTGTGTTAGTTCAGTGATTGTGTGGATTACTGCAATAGAATTGTGATTCAGGTAAACATTAATAACACCAACGGAAACAAAAGCACCTTTCTTCTTTAGATTTAAGAGCTCATTTTTATGTCACCTTATTATGTGATGTACTTTATGGTGATTTGAATCTGTAGTGGGATACTAATTGATGTTCGGCTAATACGTTAATTCGGTCGCCACCTGGCTATAACAACACTATGACTTAATTTAAAAAAAAAACTAGCTTTGCCGGCTGTTAAATAATAAACCAATTATTTTTTTATTGAAACAACTATAAATTTTTTTATACATACTTTTTCATTTTTGTTTGGTAACTGATTTATACTATATAATAATTTTAATCCGTAATTTTTATGAAGATTATTCATAGGCCAATTTTATTATCATTATTATTGTTGCCAAAAATCTCCTGAAATAAATTGCTAAAATTCGTAAGTAAAATAAAACGTCTAGCTTGGTGACTTTTCGAATGACATATAATAAATTATTTTGTGAAAGTATTATAAAGTAAAAAAGGCATTTAACCTCCTTTGTCGGCAGCAATTATTATATACTAAGTAAAATAAGAAATAATTACAAAAGGATTTTTTGTCCTTACTGTATGAATTTCCTCGACCTATATTCGTCAATAGAGTAGACCGTAACTGAAAAAACGATATTATCGATACGGCAAGGTTTAGTAAAAATAATAAGATTTATTTTGGAAATACATATATATAATGGATCAAGGATATTTGTGAAAAAGAAAATACCTAGTCGACTTTTAATAACAACTGCACAGCTGATTAAATAAACATTAAAACTGGCTGACCCCACAAAATTATTTATGTCTGACAGGCACTTCTTCCTCGGTTTCATAAACATTAATATTATCATATTTGTGTACATTGGATTTTGTACAAAAATACAAATCAGTTTTTTTATAATTATCTTTTATGAGTCAACTCTATAAATTATAAATTAACACTTAAACAAAAAAATGTACGAAAATTACGCGGCTTAAGGAATATGATTGATACACTTAAAATTTATATAGATAAGTGTAGAACGATATTGTTTTTTACAATTAAATTAATAAAACATTAAAATAAAACGATTTCACTTTTGTTTGAATGTCAAATAATCATAAGAGAAACTGGTCTTTGATAAAATTCTTTGAATAATCTTTTTAATTCGCGCATATTTGTGATCGTGCATAAAAACTACCAAGAATCCGTCTTTAAAATGGTGATTAAATTTTGACTGCAAATTTTTATATCAAAAATCAGTAAGCATTAATTAAAAGCCTTAGATTTAGCTGCTTGATTTTATATCCTGTTCAAAATACAACGTCGACTGCAGCCTTGACCGCAGCACTGTCGTAGCATCGGAGGTTCAATCAAATAAAACAACTTCAAGAGGTTAAAAAAGTTTATAAGGTTGTGATCGAGGTACTTATATATATATATTTTATGTAAAATGCACATATTTTCACACCTTTATGGAGTGATCTCTTGCAACTTTTAGAATGACGATATTTTATAAATGTGATAAAAAAAAATCATATATATTTTTCCTATAATTTTTGTTTACGAAAAAATCTAACGATAAAACTGAAAATTTGACCTTTTCACCTAAACATTAAAAAAAATCATATATATTTTTCCTATAATTTTTGTTTACGAAAAAATCTAACGATAAAACTGAAAATTTGACCTTTTCACCTAAACATTTTTTTACCACACACGTGAACTCCGAAGACTTTTGACACTTCAATCCGAGTGGTGCAAAATTCATCTCTGTCGGATTTTTTGTTATTTAGAATGCCTTTTTCACCAGCCTCACATTGGTTTATTCGGCACTTCAGATACATTCGAAATAGATCACTATTCTGAGTCCTATGTCAATGAACTCGTTCTACACGGAAATGTCATTCTAAATTCATTTCTGTGGCCCTTTATCCAAAAATGGCTACAAAATTACTTAACTGTTAGGTATTTCAGAGTCATACCGCACGCAAGGTGTTATTTAATTTTTTTTCACGTAATTTTTTTGCCAGTTTGTGTATGATATCATTTCGGCACTTATTACTTGCGTTTTTATACGTCATTGAAACAAAAAAGGAAGTCTTTTTGAAATATTAAATAATAGATGATTCAATACAGCCATCTCTGCTCATGATTCTTTAAAGTACCTAATTTACAAGGTTCAATTTTGTTTTGACAACGCTTGATGAAAATTAGGTTTTCCTCGCGAGTTTTTCTGAATGAAATAAGTATTTTCAGAACCTTTTTTCTCTGTTTCGAAATTATAAGCAAACAAAGTGATCAGTGGCTTTAAAGTTCATGGATGGTGTCCCATAAAATTCCACAAATTTTTTACTTTTTTCTGGCATCATTGCCGGGAAAAACTGTAATTTTTTGAAGCTTTTGTTCCAGAAAACTATTTATTACTTATTTTACTGAAGCATCTTTTATTTCATTGAGTTTGTATTACACGATTAATACCTTTTAAGAAACAAAGTCAAGGTCGAAAATTATAAGCGAGTTTATTTTCAAGGTTACAAATGTTTTTGTTTCTTTGAATATCAAAAAATCTTTTTACAAAGTTTCCAAACATTAATTTGCCAAAACTTCGATGTTATAATTTTTAAAACAGCCGTCTAATTTATTTCTGATGGTATTTGACTGACGAATAATTGTGAGGACTAGCACTTTGACACACTATCTGTAACCACATTTTATCTTAGTTTTGCATACATAATTGCTTGTATTTGCATATTGAGGTGTTCGTTTTCTGATAAATGTTAGTTGCTGATTCTCAAATACTTGATATTTATATAAAGTTCAGTAAATATGACCATTTTTTAATATATGTAGTTGATTACTGAAAAACTTTTTGATGATATTGTTAATATCTATGGAAACCTGTTATTGGCTTAATTTAAGTTACATCTGTCTAATTATATCAACCATGTTTGAGCTGTTGGTTTTCTTAAATATATATTTTTTTCGTTAGCTTGATTGATTAATACTTTATTGCACTAAAAATAAACACATAAAACAAAAAGAAATATATGAAGTGAAATGAAATGAAAATGTTTTTATTCAAGTAAGCTTGTTACAAGCATTTTTGAATCGTCCAAAAATATTTTTTCCCCTACCACTTGTTCAGGAATATGCAAAAGGCAGCCTTATTGCTAGGGTAGTTATTTCTACCAGGCAACCTTTGACTAACAGAAACGATAACCAAGAACAAATATAACGGGTTAGTAAATATACTTAACGACGAAAAGAGAGGAAAAAAAAGGAACAGTTTAATGGAGAAACAAAGTACTAAAATGAAGAAAGATCCAGCTTGAAGAAATAGTCCTTAACTTGTTTCACGAACGAGTCCCGAGACTGCGCGCGTCTAACTAACACAGACAAAGAGTTCCACAATATAATGGTTTTGACGAAAAATGACTTCTCTACAAAAACAATCGAGTGGGATGGGAACTAACTAAGGAAAGGTTATGGGAAGACCGTAGATCTCGGATAGGATTAATGGAGGAAAAGATAAAGCGCTCTTTAAGATAAAGAGGAGTATGTGGATGAAAGAGAATGGAATAAAGAAGTGATAGGAAGTGGCAGTCTCTTCTACGAGAAATAGGTAGCCAATGAAGTTGAGAACGGTAGTTGGAGATATGATCGTATTTGGGTAGATCAAAAATAAAACGAATACATAAGTTTTGGAGACGCTCAAGCAGATAATTGCGAACCGAAAGAGGGGAGTAGAATGAATTTTCATTATTTCAGGTGACATTAGAATTCTTATGACTCCTACAATCAACAGCACGTTAGTTTATACAAAACTGTGAAATTTCTTCACTGTATTTAAACCCGTTATACATTGAGAATAGAGTACAAATTTGGAATTTGACTTCGAATTTTGACATATTATGGTAGCCTGATGTGCAGCCATATGTATCAACGAGCTTTTAATCAAGCACTGTTCGCTCGCTGCTTGCTCGCGTATTGGATGTTCCATTTTTCATTTTGGTGATTTAGATATGCCTTTCTCTTTTTAGTTTTTTTATTTTATTTTTGTTAATTATTATAATTTCCAGCATTATTCTGTTTTAAACTGTGTTATTTTATTCTTTTCTAGTTTCATATTAGAGTAATAGCGCCATAGTTATATTATCTATACTAATATTATAAAGATAAAAGATTTGATTGTTTGTTTGTTTGCATCGAATAGGCTCCGAAAATACTGGACTGAATTTAAAAATTCTTTTATCTACTGATAGCTGTATCATACGGGGTTGAAATAGGCGATACGATACTTTCCACGATTATTTATTACTATTGTTCGTAATTTTAAGGGGCTAAGTAGTTCTATATGGAACGTAAAGATCTATTGTGCTCACCGGCAGAACTATAGTAGCTCTTTCAGTCCGGTAGCCTCTAAACAGTATTTAATATTGCTAACTTTAAAGCTTTTATATCCTATGGGTCGATTATGTTTTATCCCAGATGTATGCTCTTCCACGATGATTTGTAGAAAACATCTTATAGTGAAAATTTGCGCATAACTTATATGCACATTGTTTTTTTCACCTGAATACCTACATTCTCTTATCGTCTTAGTTTTATAGACTATTTAGTTGATGTTAATTTCTCTTTATGTGATATGATAAAAGTAATCTCGTTTGATTGACAATATAACGTAAACAATTACGCATCTTGTGTGTTTACGATAAGGTTGAGTTTGCAATAAAAACAATCGGTTTGCCCCCTTTTCCGGATTACAAATAGCAAAGAGATTGTTCACCTATTTAAAACAGTGTTTCCAAAACTGTGATCTGTGGTTAGTTATAGTTTCTTTATGGAGAGCCGCTGTCTTATCGACGAACTATTTGACAATAACTTAGTTTTTATCTGTGACAGTAGTAATATGCTACCAAAAGTTTCGTAACATTTCTTCAAACGTCACTTTCGTCACTACTCGTTATACTGTAAAGAAGAAAGATTTGGTTGATTGTTTGTTTGTATTGAATAATGTTAGTACTAAAGTTACATTATATATAGGTGATATAGACTATAACTTATGCAGGCGAAGTCGTGGGATACAGTAACTAATTATATATTTTTTCTCTTTTCTTTCGTGTCTTTGAGTGAATCTAAAGACTAAAATGTTACTTTTTACTTATGAGCTTTCTTTAAATTGGTAAGCTTTACAGCATTTATTGATGGAATTCAAACAGTATCTCGTATCGCCACATGCAAGTTCTAACGTGTGTTGTTAAACTTGAGTTGTAATTTGGGGTATCCTAATTTGGAGAATATTATTAATATAAAACCACCCCAGTGAGTGAGTCAAAAGCTAATATCAATTGCTCCTCCCCCCCCCACCACGAATACTGTATAAGACAAGAATAAGGGTCACTTAACAGGTTGACAATATTAACGCACTTTTCTCTAAGACAACTGTGTCTCTGAATAGGATTTTTTTGTTAGATGGGTCAGGGCCCAGTCAACTTTGGGAACCACTGTGCCACCCTATAAGTATACAATCAAACGATTACGACTTACCGACTATCCTAAAAAAGCGACAGGTTGCCAATATATCACTCGCCATTTCGGTAATATAAAACCCACTCTCCGTAATGACTTTCGACATTATATAAAGTCTTATTGTTTTTATATATATTTTTTAATAATGACATATTTTCCAATCACCTAGGTACGTGTTTTTACGTACGTATGTATGTATGTATAGGTTTTGTTTATTAGCCATTTAAATTCAATCAGCTGCATACAATCCATCGAGTCTTTACAGAAAAAATCTTATCGTAAAAGTTTTATTTGTAAAGTAGACCTAGATTTTATTAATTTCAAAATAATAAAAAATGATAAAAGGAACCTAAAGATGATTTTAAAATACCTATTCAACGACACCCCACTTGACATAGTTCATCGATATTTTTTTTCATTTTGACAATATGGCGTCTGGTTGACGCTGTGGTGAATTTTGATTACTGTCATGTCTTTAGTGACACTCGCAAGGTTAAGACGAATAGATTGACGTAAGAATCATCATAATCGACCTCCGCTCTGGTCTCTAGAACGCCACATAGAAACAAACATACATACATAGACTGATAAACACATTACCTTCCCTTGCGTCGCGCAGTCGGGTAATAATAAAAATAGGTTCAATTTTTATTAAGTACCTGTACCTTGGAACCACATATTTTTCTACTTGGAATAATTCACCAATTGTAACCAAAGTTGATTTGCATTTAAAGAACAAAACTAAAACTTGTCTGCCTTTATGGAAACGCGTTTATTATGTGATAATCAGATGTTGTAACAACCATAAAACTATGATTAAGCGACTAGCACAACCAGTTAGACCTACAAGACATTTGTACACAGTAAATAAATACATGTACACAACTGACAAAAAGTCTTCATATCTCCATGGCTCCATGGAGTATTTTCAGGAGTGACCTTGTAATCTCAAGCATGAAACGCGATGTTGGATATTAATAAAGTTGTAATGCTATTCTGTTATAGCACTAAGTTACCCTGGATCCAGGGTCTTTACCGTCCAGGAGGGTATTCGTAGTGAGTTTTGCCAGGTAGGCATGACGGGTGCGGAGAGCTCCGGCTTAAATCTTAAAGTGCGGTTCCCCTGTAATATCACACGAAGATCCGTTAGCGCGCTAGAGTCCCACACACTCCTGCCGTCCCGCCAAACTGCAGGTATAGTGCGTACTGCATTTCCCTGGCTCAATAAATAAATAAAAATAAATTACTATTCCGTTATAAAACTGTCAGCTTTCATAGGATTCAATCAAACTTGCAACTCTAAGATATTATTTCCTTATAATATCAGCATTATTTCGACATGCGAATAAGGTTGACCTAGTTAAGTCATATACACATGCATAGGCGGACATGTATCCAATCAATACTAATTGTATTGCATTTATGTTGATCGATATACATACATATTTTATCGTCTTCGTAAAGCTATCACAGTTTCTAATAATGATTTGGCTTCTTCAACAAACGGTTGGCATTAAAATAGATTATGACAAATTGAACCAGCTCAAAAGAGTTCAGATAACAATTTTTGTTTAATATATTTTTTACATCTACATAGTCCGTACTAAGGACATTATCATCGTCATCATCATCAGCCCATTTACGTCCCCACTGCAAGGGCTCAGGCTTTCCTTAGTGGATGGCTCCACGCTGGCCTAATGCGGAATGGAGGGTATTAACGACTGCAAATGCAGCCGGGACCAACGGCCTTCCGAAGCATGGAGTCATCACCAGCCCTTTTTACGTCCCCACTGCAGGGGCTCAGGCCTTCCTTATGGATGGTTAAGGAGGATGGGCCATGACCCTCCACGCTGGCCCAATGCGGATTGGAGGGTATTAACGACTTCAAATGCAGCCGGGACAAACGGCTTAACGTGCCTTCCGAAGCACGGAGTAGCTCGAGATAATAATTTTTTGGTCACCCATCCCGTGACCGACCCTTGCGGAAGTTGCTTAACGACAACGATCGCGGGACGCGGCGCTTATACACTACGCCACCGAGCTATTTAAGACAATTTAATAAAAAACTTTAAGTATACTTTGAATATTATTACGGATTTTCGGATTTTTACATGCTTCGTGATCACCGAGAGTGCATTTACAATAAAAAGTTGCAAAAACCGGTAATGAGCATTACTTTGCTGATTTTTGGTTAACTACTAATGAAATACTGTTATTTACGGATAATTGTTTTCTGTTATAGTGAAAAAAATAACTGCACCTCGATTGCTATTTTGTATGTACAGCTATTGACATGTAAAGTCAGCTTGATAAAGAACTGGTAAGTATCGGTTAAAAGACATCCTTAACGAATAGTAAGAAAAAACTTTATCAGGCGACTCTAAAGTGCTTACAATATAAGCCTATTTCAATAAAGGATATTTTCATTCTCATAATTTAAATTTGAAATTTGGAATTCATATTACGGCTCACCAAGCTGGCAGTTTTCACATGTGCATTTAGAAAATATCTATTTTGTCAGGTACAAAGAAAAAAATATAGTATATGAGACAAAAAAATAAATAATCATGTTTTACCTAGTTTTATATTTGCTGTTATTATACCTATTTTACATAGAAGGATGATCGTTCTAATCGTTCTATTTCGGAACGCATCCTGAGAGCATCTTGGTAATCTTGGTAAAACTAGCTAAACGGGGTTTTGTATGCCTACTATCCAGGGCAACATGATCTCCGATGACGACGGAGTGAAAGACGAGCGATAGATATGGTCGGGTTATAAATGTATATTATAGTTTATTTTGTCTGTAAAGTGCCATAATTAATAATAATTATCATTTGCATAACTACGTCCATATAGTACTAGTCCATGAGTTTGATTAAGCGAGGAGAATACCGTTGACAGTTTCTATTAATCGATAGTTACCTAAACTAAAATAGAACTAGAATTGTATCGTTTGTCACTTAGTAGAATAGGAAAACCATTAAAAGCTGCAGCATAGTTCGGTTTCAATCCGTTAGCGTATCAATAAAAAAAAATATTGTATTATTTATTATTGTGCCCCAAATATAATGGTAATCATATTTGATTACGTCGTCTTTATTAATACAAATGAAATAATGCGGAAGAATTAATTACTGAACTGATATTAACAACGAAAATATGGAAGGATGTAGAAGCCGGGAAAGATAAATATATATAGCGGCGGGTAGTCAAAAGAGGCTATTACGAAGCCCAAATAGATCGTCCATATCGGAGGACTATCTTTAAAATAACACTGCAGGCGTGTATACCAACGTGGATTTGTTCCATTTTATCACTTTTCACACGAAAATATAACGAGATGAGCGTGATGTCGTCGGATGTCTTTACTCCTCGGCGATCGGAAACAGAATGTGTGCGAAAATGGCGGCAATTTGGTTTTTGTTAACGAACTGTCAAAGTCAGTGTCACAATTCTAATAAAATTAAAAGTATCGATGATCACGCTCTCTCTACAATCGAGTAATTAAATAATCGAGTAACAAGCAATTAAAATAAAAGAAACTAAATCAAACGATCTTCGTAAAGATGATGCGACATAATAATATACATATATCTTTCACCATTAAATTGATCACGTGTGTGAATATGATGCCAGAAGTCATAAAAACAGTGAGCATCATGCAAGAGGGATGAATGTCAAGGAGACGATATCTTATGACGCTTGGTTCTCTGTGCCTACCCGCAAACTCGACAGCATAGCGCTTCAATTAAATAAAACCTTTATTACCTTTTGAATTACGTTTTATTTGATTAAACCTCTATGCTTTGACAACCCTGCGGTCGACATCGAATTTTTTACAGTTTTCATTTAGAGTTTATAATAATTATAACTACCGTCCTGTTTATCGAAGCTACCGTCACATAAATGTTAGTTTAGTTACAAGTACTATAGTTATATATTTTGTATAGAAATATAAGACAACACCACATAAATTGTTCAGATCCAAAGATGAGTAGCTAAAGCCCCCGTATTATGAAGTATCTGAGTCAACTATGGTACTACGAAACACCCAGAACCACAGAAATAAATCTAGTTAGAAGGAACATGTTCGTCGATTTATATGGAGACCGAGCGTGCCACATTTTGTGTAGGTATCATGACGTCACGATCTTAATTTAGTGATGGAAGACATAATTTCACTTGCATCGAATACATGTTGTATTTGAAACGGCATACCGATTCTTATCGATTGAAATAACGATATCGATCGACGGAGACCAACGTGTACAGTCTGTCTATAAAGTCATGAAAAGAATGTTTGAGGAACTAACATTAGACACAAGTATGACAACACTGAATCAAAGTACATCGACTGTCAACAACTTGATTTTTTAGCTCGATTTTCGATTTGTTTTGATTAAACTGAAGCTACTTCTTCTAAACTCCGTCGAAAAGTGTTAAAAACGAAGAGAATTTATCAGAGTGAAGTTCAGGATATTATTTATAAAGTTTTACAGTGATGTTTATTGGAACAAGAAGCTGGACACATTTTATCATATTTGTAGGATGTTAAAGCTCGAACGGCAGTTATGGCTGGTATGTAATCGTGTTACTGATTGAGTTTTGGTTACCAGAAGTTTCAAATTTACTAAATATATGAATTTAAGTCTAAAAGAAGTATTGATTACATTATGCATTTATAGGTTAGATTGAAAATGTTAGAAGGCTATATTGTAGTGCGGCCCGAACTTTCAATACTTTTGGATAATCAAATTTATCATTGATTTTAATCTGAATAAAAAATATACCTGTTAGGAATGTACGATTTTTACCTACGTACGCCAATAAAAAGTTTGTGCTTTATATTACTAAAATTATAGCATTAATTTGATCATTGTGGCGATTCCATTCTTTTTGCCAAATACATATAGGTATTACATTTTTAAAACTTACTTTCAGGAAAATCAGAGAATATAGTGATACATATTGTAGATGAAGGTTATAAAAATGGTGGCATATTTGAAACCCCTGGGAAACATAGATAGTCGTCCTAAGAAATAAATTGTTAACTGCAACATTTGTGCACTTCGACAAAAGATTCAGTTCTTTTACTCTGTGAAAAAAAGAGGTACCTACATGAAGAAAACATCAGTGGATTGCCAAAACTGATCTGGATTTTAATTGTAGCCTAGAAGTTCTGCGTTAAATTCTGAAATATATTGGGTTTTCTTACAAGGAATGTCAAAGTAACAGGCTTTAATCGAACACAAGCACACATTGCAGTAAAACGAGAAATCAACTTGGCAATTATAAAAAAAAAAAGATTTATCAAAAATTACGATTACTATATTGTAATCTTCAATGTAGAATAAACTCATTGTCTACGAATTATACGCCTTCCTTTACCTTTTCTGGGGTAATAAAAGTAAAAAAAAAATCCTACTATCAAAATCATTTGTCTCACTACACAGGGTTGCTACGTGCACGATCGCAGCGCCCTCAATTTTTTTCATGGCTTTATAGACAGACTACCATTTTGCTTAAATATTATGTATATGTCACGAACTCACGAATGTAATTTAGTGAATCGGCGCAAAAAAGATTTTATGCGATAGAATAGAAATCGGCATTTTTCTGTGGGCAAACACTTTGTAGTAGCCGCTACCCCCTCCCGACACGCTATACATTTTTACGTCCTGTGTTGTTATGTTATGTTTCACGGCGGGCTTTTCTGCAACTCGATACTCAGTGCCTATTTTGCATGACACGGGGTTGCTTTAGTCCTGCCACCCCAGCTCCTCCAGGAAGCCCGTAAGATCTCGAACTCTGCCGCATGCTTCCACTAGTATCCTTGGGCTTCATAGATATGTAGTCCTTTTGTCTTAATAGGCTCCTGCATTCCAGTATCACATGAGTGCACAAGCGCTTATGTGATACTGGAATGGAGACTGAGGAGACAATCTCCTCAGTCTCCATGCACGCCCTGCTCAGAGGACTATCAGAATAACCCATGTTATATAGGTGTTTGTTAAAGTTTCCAGGTCCAGTAAGTATACCTACTGTTTGCCTTAGAGTCTTGTTGCTTCAATCCATTTATTTTTAATATTAGGATCATACGGAAAACTAAAACAAAAATTACAGTATACTTCAATATAAAATTAATTATCCTTTCTTCTGCTTTCAAAAACGATATATTTTTAATCGGGTAAAAAAATCGCATTGTACAGCACTATTCTCCATTTTTGACAGAAAAAAATGATAATTTGTCCTCCAACAAATTGACCTTGAATTATACATCGATGGTTTTACAAGCACAGCAAATTTGGACTGTCAAATTAAAGCCGCAATGGAAAGCTATTACTGGACACATGACCGTTTTGATAAAAATAATACGGAGCAACAAAACCAATGATTTTTAATTCAAAATAGATATATCAAGGCAAATAGTTACTTACCGATGGAAGGAAATACCTCGACTATAAGATCCAACCATATTGGTGGTGTTTGAGCAGGTAATTATCGAACAACGCATCATTTTAAATTTCGTCCAACACCGATTGCGATCGAAAGTGGACTGAGCCTCGCGGCGAGCAATGAAGCTGTCTAGACGTCGTTTCGGCACGCGAAGTACGTACACTTTTTCCTTCTAACTAGATATATTTCTGTGCCCAGAACCGAGCTAGTATAATAGAGTTCATTTTAAAATGATCTTTAAAATAAGTTGCTTCAGAGCCCAATCAATTTACAACAACTGCGTTAGATGAAGAAAATAGACAAGATTTATATACAGTCGATAACACGTCACATTACTACAAAAGGGGAAATTTCTCAAACCCTAGACAATATAGAAAATTTGTTTTTTCACTTTGATACGACCGGGAATCAAACCTGGGGTGTCAGAGATGACACCTTGGTGCCAGCGCGCGAACCACTCGGCTAAGGAGGTTTACGTTTAGTATAAACACTAAATGTAATACGTGTCGGGTTGCCGACCTGTGCCGACCGATCGATCGTCACAGACTAGCGTGCGCCACCGGTGTTACTCTACACCCAGACGGAAAGCTAGGTCGTTGTATTAGCAAAAAGCGTTATTTCTTTAGCACGGTTCGGTTAATTTCGGTTAATTTAATGGAAAAGAGGAAGGGGAACAAATCGTTGTATATAGTCGAGAGAATTACTTGAGAAAATGACGCAATTTATACAGATATTCTACCAAATAAACAATAATTTGAATAAAGGAAAAACTATTAATTTTTCCAAAAACACAATTATTATTAGCTATTAACAGTTCTTGTTTCAGTCGAACTATCGTTATTTTGCTAGAAATATTCGCTTAAATTATGTCATTTTCTCAAGTAATTACTTCTCTCGACTACAGATACGACTGGTAGAAGCAGTTCATCATCATCACCAGACTATTAATATACCCACAGTTGCAGCTCATTCTATTCCTATAAATGGAAACGAATCGGAAAGGGAGGGAAGTATAGACGCAGTTGCTTTGCACAAATAGAGGAAAATATAAGTTTCGTCAAGAGTTAGGGTTTTGTATTATGACAAATTATTTGTATATTAATTGACATGAATTGAACAAAAAGGATTCAAATTATATGAGTAATTAATTTCCAATAATTATCATTCTCTTGTTTAACACGTGAGAAAAATAGAAAAAAATGTGCAATTACGAAGTTAGTGAACGGGCAGTTGTTTTGATTAAGACTGAGGAGACAAAAATACATACGAGTATTAACCTTGAAAATACATATTAAAGAATATCTTATTTTTTGGCCAGTCAAGTAATAATATTTCTTATTCAAAACTCTTTAATAATTCAATTTGTATAATCTCTTTGTTGGGCTACCTCTTATGGTTTGATACCTTTACCGGTTCTAGCAGAGAATGCCGTATGACATTATGTCTAACCTTTGTATAGTCACTTTTTATAACAATAAAGGCACCAGTCTACACACTTAATTTATTAATAGTTAAGATTTTGAAAAACAAACACTAGAACACTTGAACCTAGACGTGTATAAAGTATTACTTTTAATTATTAGAGAGGATTATTAACTAATTAATAAAAAAACAATTAACATAATATTTGCTAGTATAATTACTATCGTCATACTAATATTCTTAACATTGTAGTCGATGCGTGCGTCAGTCGCAGATAACAAACTTATGAATGATTGATGTGTCTTGATACTAGAGATAAAGAAACGCTACGGAGTAGGGATGGCTGATTCAAATATCGATATTTAAATCAATGCATAATATAAAAATAAGAGATGCGCTGAACAGTGGTTTCACCGAATAACTTTTATTTTATCTCTGATTTTTTATAATAATTTTATAGTGTCTCTTTGTCTTTATATACTTAATCAAAAATGCTTAAAAATCCACCAGCCTCAGGTAATCTGAGACGGGACTCGAACACACGATCTTTTGCGACCTACCGGATTGCGAAAGGTCGTGGGTTCGAGTCCCGTCTCAGAGCGCCTGGGTTGGTGGGTTTTTTAGCATTTTTTATTAAGAATATTTTCCAGTATAACATTGTGAATCGAAAATTGATAATATATAATGTCCCTATATAGCTTGGTTATTATAATAAGTGTCTATTTTTGTAAATTTGCCCCTTAAATATAGTCACTAACAAATTAAAATCCTAATTTGAAGTTTAAAAATATCGACCAAAGTTCATAAATTTATTATTTTTGATTTCATAGGATTTTTTTTTAAATTTTAATTAAACATAAATCTTACAAAAGAAGTTTTGTCTTTTAGTTCTGTACCGTGTTGCGTAGCTAAGAAAATATAAGCACTTGAACCGAATACATTCGGCACCAAAATATTCGGCCGAATATAAATAGTGAAAAAGATGCCGAATACCGAATATCAATCGAATATTAGGCGCATCACTAATAAAAATCGATTCACAAAAATGGATATATTTTTGAAAACAAAAAGCACAACATAATAATCGAGCTATTCGAATTTTATACTAAATAATTTTCTTTTTTACAAGCTCTAGACTATAATTTCATTTTAAATTATTTCTAGGTAAAAATTTGTTAAGATTAAAAATCCAGCAAAGCGATTTATTTGCGAATTACAATATTACAATTACAATTGAAATACATAACATAATTTTAAAGAATTTTCTAGTCTTAATAATATTATATTGTCTATACAAACCCGAATCTTGAATTTATAGAACGTGAAATCGATTCGCTAGATGTGAGTTTTTCGACAATCGTTTTCAGTTTACTATCTCTACGACATTGATAAAATGCTCGCACATGATAATTTCTGGAACATTTTTGTAAAAAAAAACCCAAGGTACTGCATATTTTTAACTAGTCTATAAATAAATATTTTTATATAAATTAATTTTCAAAATACTAAATTCTTTTGTCGATTCCTCTGCGCTTCTATCGAAAATTAATTTTATAACTAAGGCTCGGTTACCTGTACGCTCCTCACGTTGTATGAAAGTCCGCCTCATTTTCGCAAATTATATACTGCAAATAATTATTTTTGTCGTTGTTCAAGTATGTTTAATTGTGAATTCTCAGATATAGACCTGTTTAACTGTTCTAAAATAGTATTAGTAAAATAGTTTTACTAAAATAGTATAGTAAACAACTAATATTGCTTTAAATTTTTACTTAGATATAAGTTAATTGTGCAAAAATTTGCTTCTTTAACTGGTGTCCTTCAGACAACAGTTATTTATTCGTTATCTACCTCTATAGAAATAGTGGACACACATTGTCTATTGAATATTGCAATTAATTTAAGTATTTTAATATAATAATTGTTATGTGTCAAAATAAAGAGAAAAAAAATTATATAATTTATTTCAGTTGTCAATTATTGACGCTATATTATATAATGAATTATTTTTAGTCGACCATTAACCATATTATTGGTATTGCGCACGACAACAGATTGTAACTAAATAATTATCTATAATAGCTGTAATTACATATGTTAATATAAAATAAACAAAAAATATCTGAATATTTGCTTATAAATAAAAATCCATTTTTTTAGATGACAATGTTTGAACGTTTTTAAAGTTTGAAAAATAAATTAAAATAGCTGTTGCTTTTTGTTTTTTTTTTAAGAATCATGAAACAATGCAGATTTTGGATTAAAAAAATATAAAACCTTCGACAATCTCTCTCTCCCGATCTAAATTATAAATATATCTATAAAAATAAATAATAATAAATAAATAATACTAAAAAAATTAATAAATCTAAAAAAATAAAAAATAAAAATTTATAACTTTTTCACAAAGTGCAATGTAATTTTACAGATAAGTGTAAAATTAATCAAAGCGTAGGTAATCTCGGGGACTGGTGGCTAAGGGGCATAAATGGTAATTAAATTGATAATAATTGCGCTACATATTGTACTCAAACAATCAGTGCGATATCGTTTATCATCCATTATGTGACGTAGATAAGTACAGGCAAAAACGATTTTTTTTTTAAAATTATTATTATGGTTATTAAATTTCATTAATTTTGCATTCAAAAGGCTATACTGAAAAATATCCACTCTGAGATGGGTCACGGGTTTGAGTTCCATCTCAGAGTGCCAGAGACAAAGTGGATTTTTTTATTTTTTTTTAAATTAACAATATTTGATTATGGTTGATTATAAAAAAAAAATAATGAAGATTTTATTATACTTAAATGCGAAAGGGTATAAAAATGTACTACCCATCTACATAATTAACAGTTGAATCTAACCTTAGGATGCTTGAAAAAAGCTTAAAAGCTGAAATTTGTATTATTAAAACGTTTATAAAAATTCAAAATAATATACATATTTTGAATTTTTTGAAATAAAACTCATTTCAAGTACTTTTGAATCGAAGCAAAATTATATATTAATTATGTGTACACTAAAGAAGTTAATTTACTAAAATTTAGCAAATAAATGCTATTTAATATTTTGATAGAGATTTTAGGTTTCATTTTGCGTTTCCGGAGTTACAAAATATATATCTTAAATACTTGTTTAAATATTAATCAAAATACGACCGACATTTTGAATGACTGGAGGAAGGGTGTGCAAAAATTGGGGCCCACAAGGTCTTGTCCAGAAATCGTAAATAGATTTTATAATTGCACTTGGTATCGTAGCATGCAGCTAGGAAGATCAAGGATATTAGCGTCAATCCGTCGTCACTGTCTTCATCATAGGTTATATCGTCATCTTCCGGAGGAAATATTATGATATCATTTGGGACTCATCGCGATTATTTCGCAAGACCACAGCGTCATTGAGGACTAGCTGGTTGAACATATTCGGCACTCTTTTCAAATAGCTATACCTTATCATTTTGTTTTGTTATCATTATAATAGTTGTATGCAAGCTAAAATTGTTTTTTTTTTATTTTGTCAAACATTAAGCGTATTCTGATATCAGGAATAATCAACATCAGTGCAAAGCGTATTTTTATTAATGAAACGAAATATGGAATAGACCAAACATTCAAGGTTAGTGAACTCCGTAACCAAGACCGAATATTTCAGATATCTGAAATAAAAGTTTATCCGTAATCAAAATAATCCTTATTCAAATAGATTTTTTAAAAGTACTTTTGAATCGTCCAACATTTTTTTCTCTACCGCTCGTTCAGGACGTCTTTTGGCTGATAAGAAGAACGAGCAAGAAACTCACCAACTTTAAGTAGTAATGAAATTCACAAAAACCATGTCATTACCAGATCAATATATTATAAATAGATAGAAAAAAACTATAGTCGTATAATGATAACAAAATAATTTAATAATAATGGCAACAAGATAATTTTTGATAATAATGAGTTTAGAAGAAATCACCTATCAAATTGCTGGAGCATCTTAGTTCCAAGCATTCTTATTTGCTATATAATCGGATACCTTGTAATAAGCTTTTTAAGTAAGTAATTTTTAATAGTAGATTTAAACTTCATGATATCTAATTGTTGTATTTTGCTTGGAACCTTATTGTAGAAGCACACACAAAGACCCCTTAATGAATTATTAACTTTTAATCGTAACTGAAAGAAAAATATCATATATTGGTTGAACCTAAATGAGATATGACTTTTTTTTCTACCCAGTAAGCCGCAAAAATAGCCACGTGTCTTTATGAATGTTAATTTCTAATTTAAGAATTTTGTAACTTTGGCTTTTACGAGTTGCACTTACTTTAACAGTAGTACTATAGGAATACCCCTAGAAATAAAAGGTAATTATTGTCTATTTGTATGTTGGTTTTAAAATATCCCGAGAACCATATCCGTTTCTCGAATATTCGTACCCGCTTGCGGATCCGATATAACATCCCTGCTCACGTCTCACGGGGATTGAAGCAATTTGTCGCGCACAGTCTCAATCCAGTGTTAATCCGTGCCACCTGCGCCACACTGACAAACATCAGAAACATTATAATTGAGTCCCGGCTCTAAAGACGCCACGAAAAAAAACTATTTCAAATGAAAAACCTATTTCAGTGAACCGGGAAATCATTTCTTTATTCGTTTTGTACATTTATCACCGAGTGTACATGATCAAATTGAAAAGTTAGGACACATTTTGTTTTAAGAGGACGCTATTCTATTATATTAGATTATATTTAGAACGCCTAATACAATTGAACGCATTGAGATTCGATTGGATTGGATATTTTCAATGACTTCACAAAGGAGTAGGTTTTTTAAAAGTTAACCGTCTGACTAATTTTTTGTACTTTTTCTAATCCGGCTTTAGTTTTTGGGAAAACAAACCGGTCAAACGTTTAAAAATCGAAGTCGCGCACCGTATGGATATTTAAAAAAGGACAGATTTGTTTATTGTGAATCCGAAATTGATCAATTAAATATATATATACATTTTTTTTTTAATTTTTTATTGTTTTATAAAATTTTAATTCTCTATATTTTCAGACAATATCTAACATCTCTATGAATGTTATGAATACGAAATTAACTCAGTCCGGCATTTTATTGCGAAAAAGGGATTGAAATGTGATATAAAAGTTTATACGAAAGTAAAAGTCAAAGTCGTGTACAAAGGCTATTAAAATATTAAAAATAAAGAATATTATATTCTAAGACTATAACATAATATTTAAAATTCTAATAATTTATCTCATAATATTTCTGTAAAATATATTTTGTTTTCTGTAAGGTAAATTTTAAAGCTTCCTTCCTTTTAAAGTAGTATTTTTTTCTTATAATAAACTATAAGCTAAAACCTAAAATTAGAAACATCTAAACGGAATTAGATTATTTAAGTACTAAAGTTCTTTTTCGACTAAAATAGCGACACTTCAATTTAAATTTAACAATACAAATTGAGTGAAAATGCATTATGTCTCCGAACTATATTCGATAGCAAGGTTATTTAAAAATGTTTCAAGCACATTCTTGTTACCAAAATAATACTTTATCAATAATGTTATATACCTACGTTGCGACGGAAGCATATAAACGGGAAAATGGTTTTGGACAATTATATTATACCTAAACTAAGTCTAAGAAGGCCCCTTGTTTATGGAAGCCTGTGCTAAAAATAAACAAAATTTGTATATTTATGTCAGACGCCTAGTCGGGTAGGCAAAGGACTACAAGGTCCTATCTTATACATGATATTTCACATCTTTTGCTTCCTCAACGTTCATTACTCTTTTCTTATATACTCGTCTGTTCTTATAGCTTCTGACGTCACTCCGATAGTGCGTGAACAATTTTATCATGAAAGGCGAGATTTGTCTTTCTCCGTCTTTCACTTCGTTCCAATGTTTTTTAGCAGGTATACGTTTAGAGCCCATAAAGAAGTGATAACTGAATTGTATTTTTTAATATTCTAAAGTGAATTACAAAATATATTTTTACATGCAGTGCGTAAAGTTTTTATTTAATTTATTTTGTTCTTTGAATAATTTTAACTAAATATATTGACACTTCTATACATGGATGTACCTTAGTTATTACGTGGAAGCGAGATTTTGACATAATCTTGATTAGATTGTGAGTTATCATTCAAGTTCAGGATTATTAATTGATTGTATTAGGCTCAAAATATTTAATTTATTGAACATTCTTGTTTCATATTTCAGCCAATTTATACAACTTAACATACTAAAACATCTTATGCTTCTTTTTATTACTTCTACTTTCTTTAATCGCCATACGTTTTGCTTCCCACTTCCTATTTGGTAATCTATTAGGAACGCCGGAGGCTAAGTCTGCCATTTGCTATTCTCTCAACTTCAAATAAACAAACAAATAGAGTAAATACTTTGTCAATTAGCGAAAGCAAAAAATATGTTTCATAAGACTTTAGACAGACTTATCTTAAAATATATTATTTAGAGAGAATTCTTACAGAAATTTATGTAAATCGAATCTTTTATATTTTTTAATAAGTAATGAATTATAGACGAAAATACGTAATAACATATTTGCTCGTGGTAGTGATTGTGTTCTTTACAACAATAAAAATTGTATATAAATTATGAATCTCAGAGTTTTGATTAAAATTTAATTAAAATACTGATTTTTGTTTATTAAAAAGCATTTCAGATTCTCACTAAACAATTATGGAGCCACATTATATTTCTAAGTCATACTTAGCGATTTAACGATTTCGTAACCGCGGTTCAATAGTCGTAAGTTACAGCATTTCCTTTTGAAACGTTAAAGGCTTTATTTCGTAATTTGTATATTATTTATTGAACGTTAACTTTCACTTCAAATACAACGAATAATTATATTGTGGCAGATCAATAATGAGCATCTCCTTAAGAGCCGATGTATGATGTAACCGTCTGTGAGTTAAAGCTAGACCCACCCCTTTGGGGGTTGGATTTGAGAGTTTTGTGATGTAACCATTTCAATGTTTATAATATGCACCATTTATATCTGTTACGCTTAAAATGGCTTATAATATTTATGAATAAATTGTTATTCGACCTTCTTTAAATACACGGTATGAAATTTGTATTATTTGTATTTTATATGTCATTGGCTGATCTTGGTAACTCCACCATCAGTCTATCAATCGTATAGGGACAGTAGGCCACTGCTAACCACGCATCCAGTGCAGATTGGTGAGTGTTATTGACTGACTGCAAATGCAGCCAGGACTAACGACATAACGTGCCTTTCGAAGTTTGTTACCATCGATTTGGATTGACGTGCTGCTATTTGAAAAAAAAATGTAGGATCAGCAACAAAAACAGACAACATCCTGAAAGTTTGATTTGATCGTAAACAAAGACAGATATTTTCACGTCAGATCCTTTGTAGCAGGCAAAAGGAACTGAAAAAATACACAGGAAAGAAAAAAAATACCAGAAATCACTGTGCAAAGCACAGTCGTAGAAGTAATTTCGTAGTTACTTATCATAAAATAAAATGATTTTCGTGCTTGTTCAAATTTATTCCTCGGTACGCAAAAAGTCCTTTGCTCGTTCAACTTTAGTAAAGGATGCTCGAAGGCTCACTTTGAATATTAATGAGCCGTCTCGGGAGTAAGTGGCCTTCCCATGAATGTCACGCAACATTGAAACCTATCGATTAGTAGTAGAGCTTAATATACTAATTAATTTATAGCTCTTTTTTACATATGATAATTAACGCTCGTTTTTACCTATCTGTTTCGTGTAGGGTTATCATGTTGGTAACTCAGGAAAGTGCGTATCGTCTGTTACATTGTCATGATCTTGATTATTAATTTATTATCACTGCACTCATTTTACACCTAATGAATGCAGTAGGGTTTTGACGGATATCAATATTATAATATTTTTTCAATTACAGTTACTTTACTTCTCGTGTCCGAAAAGACATCTACTTCCCTTTTATTTATAATTTATTTATTTATGACTGCAAAAGGTATAGCTTTTATTTTGAAGATTTGAATAACCATGTTTTTTTAGTTGGCTCTATTCTATTATACACTTTTAGTGTAATCAAAGTTCCTAAATCAAATATTTAAATTTCAAAAATTGTTGGCTATACCGATTATTGTTAAAAATGGTTTGTGATAAATATTCTTGTTTCAAATGATATCCGCATTCAATCGTAATTTAAAACTTGATGAAGCTCATTGTCAATATAGTCTCATAAACTCCATTTCGAAAGTACCCTTGCCTTGGTAAAATATCTGACTTCAGCTAGGTCGTGCGGCATTCAATATAACTCGCGGTGGGTTTCTCTGAAAGTTTGTTGTAATTTATATTAAAGGTTTACAAATCTTTCACAATTATAGTCGATGAAAAGTTTATACATTGTTAATTATATTATACCTTTGAGAAAAAATTACACAATGTTTCTTTTTATACAATCATAAACTTGTTAAATAATTTTTACATAAAATTAATTACGTTCTAGAGACCACACCCAGTTTACACCCAGTCACTAAACCCAGTTACAGTCCTCAAACTTATTATCAATAGTATATAGGCATTTCCATGAACCTATGCATGAGTTACCATAGGTTAGGTAGGCGAGTAACCAAGGCCGAAACGGGGACGGCATGCGCGGGGGACTGTTACCCGTGGAATTTTAGTGGGTATACCCCTGCTTGTTGACTAGCTCCCATTCTGGGGGTAGATCCACAGGGGAGAGTCTGCAGGGTGAAGCGAGTATGCGTAATGCATTTCTCAGCGTCTAAAAAAAGGTTAGGTAGGTTAGGAGGCTCCAATTTTCCGCACTTAGAAGCTTTTGTCTGTCCATTCTATGCGAAAAGTAGACCGTTTTTGTTTTTTTTTTTAAGCAGAAAATAATATAAACAATGATATATACAAAATTATAATATTTAGTGTTGATGTACTATATTCCTTCTTTGATTCCACCCATATTGAAGGAACGTGTCCCGGTAGGGAAATCGATAGGACTATGATGATGTAGTCAAATTTTCGTAACCATACACAAGTACAGACATTAATAAAATTCTAGACTCATTATCATTGCGACATTAATCGCGATCAGTTAGTAGCTGTTAATGTAATCAGTGGCAGCCCTATTAAAGCTATTGAGATAAGAGGATAATGATCGTTCAGTTGATAGAATACAACCTGATGTGAGTGCGTGAGTTGCGCGCGAGTGTGCCCCGGTACTTGCAGTGTAATGTTGGCTAATATAAGTGCAACTTGGGTCCAGGTACGAATAAATTATATTCTAAAACTTTAAATTTCGTGAACGGATTCTAAATATTATTTTTTATGTAACATTAAATAGTTTGTTTTTTATTCAACAAATAGAGGAAAGTTTCAGAACATGAAATATAATTCTCAATAATCATTCGTAAATTATCAATAAGTTCAGGAAATTCGCGACCGGTGTACGGATTCGCTTGGATTATTTCAAAAGTATCAACATTTCTACATGGAATAATTTAGAGAGTAATTTCAATATCCATTTTTGGTTTACTTTCCACTATTGTCATTAGTTTTAAAGAAGACTAAGATATTATTAAGTCTACACATTTAATAAACGCTTTTGTTCACACGCCTGAGTGTCTGGCTACCGCAATATGTCAAATTTCACAAGTGGACTTTAAACTTTACTCTCAAAGCATTAAAGTTTAAAAACAAGATGAGAAATATGACCTGCATAACCTGACGAGCCTAGGTCTAGGTTTCAAAGCTTCCGATACGTCTAAAAATATAAAAGAGTATAAGAACAGTCTCGTAGACTCTGCAAAATACGTAGCCAGAAAGTACATGCCTTAAAAAGTGTTTGAGCGGTTATATAAAATAAGTAAGTAAACGCGTGGAAGCATAACATATGTATATAATAAGACTTATCATGTTGCCGTGTATATATATTATCGATCGATTGTTTAATATAATGAAATTCAGTGTAGCGGTTTCTAAGAAAATGTTTCAGCATAAATTATGTATAACAGTTTTAGCGTATGTAAAACAGCGTTACTTGTTTTGTGTTTACTAAAATATTGTTTTCTACGAATTGTAGTATTTATTAATGAGGGGGCCAATTCTACTAAATAAATTATGTTTAAATTATTCTACTAAGTGACATACGATACAATTCCAGCTAAAATAAAACTGGAATTGTATCGTATGTCACTTTGTAGAATAGGAAAACCATTTAAAACTGTAGATACGGTTCGGTTTCGATCCGTTTTCGATTCGATTTAAACAAAATTTATTTTGTAGAATTAGCCCCCTGTTTTACGAAAGTAAATTCCAGTAGCAGTTAGATTGTAAGTGTATAATTTAAATTTTATCCATTTTTTGTACCTCGATATAGTATATTACAGAAATTTTATTAATCAGTAGCTATTTCTCGAGATTTTGCCCGTGTAAATTAAAGGTATGTTACTCGATTATGATGTACGATGTCTTCTTTCCTTCCCGTGGGTGACAAAATTTTCATGACTCGATCAGTATTTCCATTCAATTAAACAAAGTTAGTAAATTTGCCACTTTATAAGATGCGTTAAGGAATAACTTTGGACTTTTTTTACGTAAATTACCCGGATGATTAAATATGTAATTGGGCACAGTAAAAGTTTAGGAGAAGAAGGGCAGAATACTATACTTTAAACATTAAATTATAAAGAAAATATTACATACCCTTTTCATAAAAACCTTACTCCATATAGGATTTATTTATTTGATTTAATTGTTATTATTTTTATACACACTACCATACTTTTGATACATTTATTTAATGAATGGCCAACAATCATAAAGTATAATGCTTGATGGTCGAATTAAATACCAGTTTAAAATACTACACTATACTATACTAGTAGTATATTAAATAAATAAATCAGAAATAATCTATCCTTTAAAATTTTCAAGTTCAATAACATGTGCCAATGAGACTGTTAGTCACTTTCAGATACCAGATGTTGATGCATTTACATAAAACGTAGATTGGTGCTCTTGTATACTTTGATATTTTTTAATAATGAATTTAAAGTTACAAACACAAAACGCTCTCTCAAAAAATATAGTATGACTAGCTATTATCTGCTATTTTGCATCGTGATACTCAAGAGTACGCATCACTATTAAGTTGTTTACAGCTCACTATGCAAATTTTAAACTCCTAGCACTTGTACTTACGAAGTTTCATACAAAATATTATCTCCAAAAACATTTCGGGTCAAATTTTGTAAAGTCCCATTTCAGTGAGCACCTACGTCGTAAAAAGAACCGCCATGCAAAATAAACTCTTAGTATTAGTACTTTCTGAGATTCCGTGATGATTGTGTGACCTATCTCTTTTATTTACATACATATATTGTTGAGTAAACTTCTTATAGCTAACTTATGACTTTTATACTCTTTTAAAATATATGAGTAAGGTAAAAATATCACAACTTGTTTGTGAAAAGTTACGCCAAGTTATTGTAAGTTCAATATACTATTTTTTAATGTCACCCATTTGCCCTGTTTTCTTGCATCGAAAAACATTCACTCCCCCCTATTCACATACCTCTTTAACACGGCAGTTGTTCTTTTCATGTTAATGACCTACTCGACTGTTAGCAATCTCATTAAAATTTTTATAACCAAGTCTTTTAATGTTATTTGAAACTTTTGAAAAACACACTTTATCTAATTAATACTTCTGAGATCTTAAATTGTTCAATTTACTGTACATTTGAACACAAAATAAAAATTATTATTGAAAAATTTTTCATTTGTGGTTCTATACATATAGAAATATACAAAACTGTCACAAGATGATAGAGATGGTATTCGCATAATATTTCTCAAAGTTTTATGGATTGCTGAATCTCAAAGGGGTTCAAATTACAAAATCAAGTGGGAATTTAAGAGAGATTTGTGCAATTTGCCTTGATTTTTTTTCGTGCGCGTATTCTCTAAATTAACCTCAATATTTATGATCGGGAGAAGTAATAACTAGATAAATTCCTCCTTAACCATCCATAAGGAAGGACCGAGCCCCTCGGTGGGGACGTAAAAGGGCTGTTGATGATGATGATGAATGACTAGATATAGAAAGTGACATAATTTAAGCAGATGTTTTTAACAATACAAGGTTCCGTGTTCACATAAGACTAAGAAGTTGATTGTCTTTTTAATTAAGAGTATAGCTACCGTCAAAACAACACGATACAATACAATCACAGGTTTTGTTATTTACAGAATTGAAAACCCAGTTTGACAGGATTCAAACTTAATTTAGTCTAGTTTGTGCAACAGTACTGCTACCATTGTTATTTCTTACGATGAATTCGTTCACCTCTAGTGCTTATCTAATTAGAGCATTGATTTTAGGTAAACCTTTGATGAGTGCAGTTGCAAAAATTTTAGTACTGGAACTTTTGAAATTCATAATTTGCCATCAGCTTAGCTTTGCGCTGTCATATCATAGCAATGAAATGAAATAATTACCTTTTGAAATTGGTATTATTTGATTGTTGACGTTTTATGAATACCATTACTATAGGACAACCGCCAACTCACTTTGCCCAGTCGTAACTATTAGAACTTTTTACTGATAAATTAATTTTTTTTTTAATAATTTTAATTCTTGTAACACATATGCTTATAAACAGCTATAAACATTTTTAAATATTGATTATGATGATTTGATGGCGTGATTTTATTAAGAAGTGGAATTTGAGCAAACAAATACATATTAAAATAACAAATACATTTTGAAAACTTAAATCATAAAATACTATTAAGAATTCACTGATAATATGAACAAAACGTTTTTTTATGTCCGTGGATAGAGTAATAGCTAAAGCAAGTCACAAACTTACACGTCACTTAAAAATAAATCACATTTTATCATTTAACATGAGTCATAAATTGATAATATAATTATATTGTTGGTAAGATATTGTTGTATATTGTTTGTTGGATATTCGGTCTTTGAAAGCGGCAGCCCTTCTTATAATTGCAAAGAAATCATTAACCCTATTCATGCCAGACGTGCAAACTTTTTGGCTTGGCTAAAGCTATAAACTTAAGTTATTAAGCATAATCAGTTGAGATTTTGTACTTTTCTCAATTCAGAAACTGGCCATAGACTACTATTTCTAGTTTCTGAATTGAGGTTTAAAAGTGAATAAGAAGACTCCGTCCGGTAGCTTTTTAGTTTACTATTACATAAACAACGACTTGGAAAAAAAATACTATTCTATAATCCGGTTTTGTACAACGGCATCATGTTGCTACAATATGAGAAATTTCGTAATTGATTTTAACTTCTACACTCAACTTGATTAAATAATTGATTGATTAAATAATATCAGATTTGTATAAACTGATGCTTTACCCGATCTTATCCTTTGATCACAATTATTATATAATCGCGTGAACTTTGCATTATGTTGTCATCATTGTGAGTCCTATTTATTTAAAAAGTGTAATGTAATGGAACTAGTCATCGGATATTTTTAAATTTCTTCATCGACAACCTATGTTGGGGATATAAGTCGAACGCCTTAAGACAGCGCCATTACGACATCCTGGTTTCAGTTCCCGGTTAGGCCAATATAAAAAATACACTTTCCTACATTGGCACGAGTCTGGTTGTATTACATTCTTTCCTTCAAATTTCCACATTACAAATACTTTAGCTACTTAATTTGGTATCTGCGCAATGTGTCCGATGTTGTCTTATATTTATTTATCTATAGGCTTGATATGGGTTACCAAAAATGTATTATATAGACCTTCACCATGCTTCATGGCTGTATCAGCATATGTAAACTTTCACCAATCCGCCGCAATCGTGAGTATAAAATAATGATACCAGGTGATTGTTCATATGATAAAAGTTATAAGCAAAACATCGTCCAGTAATAGATAACCTCATCAAGCGTGGTAAGTCAATAGCGATTCAACTATACCTTCACATGACACATTTATGTTACTAGATCACAAAATTATAAATATATCTGTCACCATTGATTTGTGAAGAAGACATTAATAATATTGGATTTCAGGTAGATATTATAATGCAAAAATTCAAGTTAAATGTCATTACTCCTATTAGAGCTGGTGAGTTTCTTGCTCGTTCTTCTTATCAGCCAAAAGACGTCCTGAACAAGCGGTAGGGAAAAAAATGTTGGACGATTAAGATAAAGATTATTTTGACTTTGACAAGTAGTTGAAACTATTGTGGTGTGGTTATTACGTAAAAATTATCAGAATTGGAGGCCAGGCCTTCATTATAGATGGAATTAACTAGGAAAAGAGACTATAAACCACCACAAGGACCTAGGGCAGATGTCAACGACTGCAGATGCAAATGAGACCAACGTCTAAAGTTTTTTTAATTTTTTGAATTCACGAGTTTTATTTTATTATGAATGAAAGAGACGGACATAGGATTAGCATTGATTAGCATCCGATAGTAACAACGCCACGACATATTATCACAAATTACAACGCTATCTATGAATTGTTTGATGACAATGTCACGGCATCAAATTTGGCATGAATGTTATTTGTTCATTCCAAGCTTATAATGAGGAAAGACTTCCATGGATTTTGTTCAGACTGCTAATCTTTTTTTAACCGACTTCAATAGAATGGAGTTTCTCAGTTTTTATGAAATATAATTCCTTGTTAAAGTCGAAATCGATAAAGATAATTTCATTTAAATTTTTCGCGAATCGTTTCCTTATTACTTAATTAATCAATCAAATAAAGAAGCATACTCATATACAAAACAAGTTCCAAACCTCTTGATTTATTTTGTAATCTAAGCAGTTTGTTACGAGTTATAATTACAATAATTTACAATACATAATGAGGATACAGTCTAGGCTGTTAACAAATAAGAATCGAGTGTCCCCCCCATTACCAACTAAACGATTGTTGTTAAAAATTTAAAAATCATGGCAATAGTACATTTATATATCGAACTTAAAAGGAAAACTATCACACTTAAGTTGGCTTTACAAGTTTACGAGCGACAACTCTATAGAAAACAACAAACGTGATTTATTTTGCATTTTTTTATGGATAACGGTACGGAATCCTTCGTCCGCGAGTCTGAATCGTTTTTGGCCCGTTTTTCATAAATCTATACATTATGTGTAGGGCTGCCATAAATAGGTTTTAGAATTGACGTTTGGTAGTACTTGTGACTGGGGATCTTTAGAATCTTCTTATTTGATCAATGATGATATTACGATACTTACGATTACGATTTTTACGATATTCATCTTATAGAATAATGCTTAAAAATCATCAATCATAGCCTCAGTTAGGATTCGAGCCCATAATCTGTAATCCGGACGATCGCTCTAATCAATACAGCTACCCAACATTTACGGCTGGTGTCTGAATTAAGAAACCTCCTTTGGCCTATCCTCCTTATCAATCCATAAGGAAGGCCTGAGCTCCTGTAGTTGAGACATGAAAAAACAAGTCTGATGATGAATGCCATGAAAAAACTGGCTAAATATTGTTCTAAAACATGTGAGTTATTCGGCTTGAGAGTGGTTTGACGTCATAGCACAGTTAAGTATTTTCTTGCTCATGGTTTCGTACATTATACTTGTATATAACTATTGTTAGTGTTGTGGAAACGAGTCGTTCGTGCCAAAGGAAATTTTATTCGGCTAAAAATAACCATTGAGAGCTTAGAGAGGCTACAAAAATTACTAATGCTATAAAACTGTTATTGTATTGATTTCCAAGTATGGTTGTGTGCTTCGTAATGCTCGTAATTATTAATTAATTCTCAATAAATTGAACCCTTTATTAATTACTAGGTATCCGCCAGCGGCTTCCCCAGTGTGGTCCCTAGGGAACTATTTATTTATATATCGATTCATATCATAATATCATAACATCATCAGCACTTTTACGTCCCCACTGCAGGGGCTCAGGCCTTCCTTATGGATGGTTAAGGAGAATGGGCCATGACCCTCCACGCTGGCCCAATGCGGATTGGAGGGTATTAACGGCTGCAAATGCAGCCGGGACCAACGGCTTAACGTGCCTTCCGAAGCACGGAGTAGCTCGAGATAATAATTTTTTGGTCATCCCGTGACCGACCCTTGCGAAAGATGCTTAACGACAACAATCGCGGGCCGCGGCGCTTATCCACTACGCCACCGAGCTACCCGGCTAATATCATAAAGCTAATATCATAACAAACTTATATAATTACAATGCCAATGATTAGTAAACAATGGTTACTACGGCAATGTTTTGATTCCTCATACAAACTTCCATTCTCTTTTATTATTTGCTGTTCGGGATAAAATATAGCCTATGTGCACCGCATATGATGTAGCTTCCCAAAGGTAAAAAATAATATTACAATACAGCTGCTGACTGGCACAAATATGTTTTTATTTTTTCTCGAAACTTCGATATTTGTCGTCAATTATGTCCACTTCGCCACACACACTACAAACGCTATTATAGTTGTTACACATTCGTGAAATCGGAGTATTAGAACGCAAATTAAGTTATTATTAAAATAATTTATTATCCAATCAATCCATCCATTACTTAAAGTGAAAATTCAATAAAAACGGTAGGGCTTGAACATTTTTTTTTGTCAAAATCTCTTCAAGCCTACTTTGCATTTGATACGGGTTGACAAGGGTAAGACATGTGAATTTAACGTACGTAGCGTACCTATAAATTACTAAACTAAATATAAGTTTAAGTGCTGTGATAACGATATATTTCAGCGCAATGCTGGTAAAAATTAAAATGGATTACAAAAAAAAAGTAAAATGTGTTCTTCGAAAGTCGGGCAGGCATTTTGAGATTACAAGAGGACTTTATTAATTTGTCAACCGCTTTTTTAGTTATTGAATACACTATTATTAGATCCCGAGAATAAAAATGCTAAAAGGCACGGCCCTTAAATAAGTCTATCGCTTCCTTCATATTCATCTTTGGTATTATGTAAACATTCACGCGTCGAAAACAGGGCTGTCAGCATTAGGCTCAATCAACTAAAATCTTTATTATCTTTTCAAGTAGGTAAGTTTCGGTTGTTTGTAACTCTAATGCTGTGACAGTGTGCTCGACGGTGATTATTATTCTTCTTCTTTTTAATTAATGGCGTTGCCCTTGTGGATTTCTTCAGAATCCAGTGTTTCGCTCAGATTACTTACTTCATATTTTAATATTTTAACAGTATAGTTGTTATTCATACGTGCTCGTCGGTTTTATTGCTTTTGACATCCTTCCGATAGCGCAACTTTTACTATAAATTTTAATATTCTATATTGCAAAAGACTTTCAATTTTTTAAAAGAAAAAAATATTAGCGTTCCAAAAACCGTAGAAACACAATCTCATGATTTTTTCAGTATTCCATTCAATTTGAATTCGCAGTGGATTGATAAAGTTAATTGATGTTGTTCCCAGGGTCTCCTGGCACACGATGGTAGTGGAGCGATGACACCCGGCCTGAAGATGGAGTCTAAAGGCACCCAGATTCACCTGCCGCTGATGGGGCGTGGCAGCCGCGGCGAGATCAATGAAAAAGTGCTGTTCTCACAAGTCAAGTCTCCTCCGCCGTGTGCAGAACAACTCAACAATGGCCAGCTAATGGGGTCAGTAAATGAGAAGGCACATCTTAATTTCTACCGTGTTACTATAAAAAGAGGACTAAAGTTGGTAATTGGTTTAAATCATTGGCTGCCTAAAGCAAATTAGCAAAAGAGAGAACGATAGCAAAAGAGTAAACGTCAAGTTGAGACGTCAGAGTTGAATGGCTTAAATCTGGTACTAAAGTTGGTCCTCATTTAAGAAGACGTAATATGGCTACGAGTATATTTAGCCGCTAGAATATCTGAAAGTGCTGTTTGTAACGGCGTTTTTTTAGAAACAAAATTCTTCAATATAAATATCTATATCATTAATTTTAAAACCAAATATTACAAGCTAATATTATAAACACGATATTTAGTTTTTGTAGAACTGAATACTCAACAGACACGTCACTTTTATTTTGCTAAATACGTCATGTCTCAGATCATTGACACATTTGATCTAAATGCATTTGTTGCTTTCATATAAACCAACAAACAAGAAAGTTGTCGCACACACACAGCAATAGAGATTGAATCAAATAAAATCTACTTTATGTTAAAAGGTTAAAAAACAATCTCTAATGATATTGCCGCGTTCGATGCTGTATTTTTATACAATACCAAAGCAGGTCGTACTCAAAACGGTACTTCATTTTCAGCGAGCGTGTCATCAGTTAGCATATTTTGTCCCAGATACATGTTAATACAGCGTTTTGACGTTGTTCCAGGTTCAGAGGTTGTTTGAATATGTTTTTTGGGTTTGTCTGTTAGAAAAATACGAACAATACTTTTTTTTATGAATTTATTCATCGCAATCTTCACTATGTCTAGTGATCATCGGTTTGCAAATGCAAATCTACCATTTTATGCTTAAGAATGCAGGTCAAGTAATGGTCCCTGCTGTATCTGCAATAGTTAATACCTACTTTCCAGCTATTTTCATATGCTTCAGCAGTAGATATTTTAATGGGTTAATAATTATGAAAGATGTAAATTTTAAGATAACATTTTTCTGGAAATATGGAAGGAGGAGGAAGGAGGAATACATATTACGAATCTCTTAGTGAAATCGGGAACAGAACAGACTTAAAAAAATATGTATAAAATCATGAATAAATTACACCAGTTTACATGTTTTAACTAATAATAAACATAGACAAGTAGCTTGGTAGTGTAGAGGATAAGCGCCGCGGCCCGCGATCGTTGTTGTTAAGCAACTTTCGCAAGGGTCGGTCATGGGATGGGTGACCAAAAATTATTATCTCGAGCTACATCGTGCTTCGGAAGGCACGTTAAGCCATTGGTCCCGGCTGCATTTGCAGTCGTTAATACCATCCTCCTTAACCATCCATAAGAAAGGCCTGATCCCTTGCAGTGGGGACGTAAAAGGGCTGGTGACGAAACATAGATAATAACAAAAATACAGTTATTTACGTTTTTTTTATGAAAACATTTGGGGCAATTCTGTTGTACCACTATTTGGAGTAAACAACGTAATTTTCTAGTTTAAATTTATTTTGAGGTTTATTATATTGCGACATGTACTCTAAGAACTATAATTGTAGTCTTGTTTACTCTAATATGTAGTAAGTTCACTTGGTAGTTTTTAGGATTGAAGTTGCAGTTGGGCAGAACTAAATTTAGTAGTTTATGCTATGCCAGCATATAAACGTATTTCTTTTTGAAATACCCGATACGCAAAGACAGACATAACTAGCGATCGACTAGCTTTTATCTCACAAGTTTAAAATAGATTTAAGACTAATTTATGGGAAATCTTAAGACACATTCAGGTGATTAAACGGCTCCTCGTCGCAGGATAAGTAGCTTCAGTACTTTCATATCAGCTGACATACTATGAGATTTCTTTCTCTACTATGATATATCTACTTTTAAGAGCTCATCTTTTATCGATTATTTATCTTATTACGTTTGTCAATAAGTATCTTATTGCATCAGACATGGAAGAAATCGGAAGACACTTATATCCAAAACTAGAGATTGATAGGTTGACAATGATAATGAATGATCGCAGAGCCTGCAAAGGATTAAACAGTGTAATGTGTTAAACCGTTCAAAAGATGTCTTTATTGATTAGTTTTATTAACCTTTTTACTATTTTATTATTGGATAATTATTATTGTTCCGATTACGATAAGTAACTAAATATTATCATAAAAAGACTTGTATACTATTGTGTAATCGCACTACAATTTCGTAGAATTGTATAATCCTATTATTAATATTATAAATGTGAATGTTTCCTTGTTTGGATGTTTCTACGTCAATCACGCCGAAACTACTCAACGAATTTTGATGAAATTTGGTATACAGATAGGGTATTAGCTGACTTAGATAATAGGATACTTTTTATCCCACTAAACATTTCCCAAGGGTCCACTCGGGCGAAAGCTAGTTGCAAATAAAAGTTGAACGGAAAATTCATTAACATACGTCGATCAATATAGTATTATGTGCCTATTTCATGGACGTCAAAGAATATTTCAAACTATTGCCCGCGTCCAATCCAATTATATTCTCTAGTGTAACAGCAAGTGTCAAATATTGGCATATCTAAGGTTTCCTCGTACATAATTTGTGTTATTGGAAATAATATTGAGTTAGTTATGTTACCAATATAAGTATGGCATTCGATAGTTGTGAAAGCTGAATATTTTGTTTTAAATATCTCTTGAAGTTTTGAAATTAAACATTATGAAATTAGCTATGCTATTGAGAGAAGCTATGAATTAAAATCTATATAACCTTTTGAAGTGGGTTTATTTGACTGAAATTCTATGCTATGACAGCATTGCCATCGTAGACGATTTTGAGGCGGTTTTCCATAAGAGAATGGCACTGCTGTATGATGTTTTTTTTTCTGCATCTGAAAGTAATAGAAAAGCATTTAGATCAATCGAGTCAATGATCTCAATGAAACTATGACTGAAATAGATCTCAATGACATTGTGTGAGTTTAATAAAATCAATCGATTGTTGTATATTTCTTCCATTTGACCTCAATTGTTTCAATTGAGATTCCTTGTATTTGTCTTTTGTTCCGAACATAAATTTCAGAGAGTTATACGGATGAAACGTTTGTTTAATATTTTAGATTTTATTGAGTTCCAAGTAGAAACTCTGATGACCTTGGATGTAAATAGGTTAAGTTGGTTCTTCTTATACAAGAGTTGGTTATTTGAATAAATATTCTTGTAAATTATGAAGTATTTTATCTTTAATAAATAACCAAAAAGGTTGGATATAAGTAATTCAAAAAATTAATTTTGATTTAATTTTCAAAAACACAAAGATGAACCTCAAGTTAGCAATAAAGTATATTACAGTGAATCGTCGCATGCGTAAAAGCATATTGATTCATTAGCCTTGAACTTTATTTTTAGCTTCATAAAATATGTGACAGGCTTCAAAACACGTTGATAGATAAATATAGAAATCTTTCAAACTATAGTTCGGTATTTTTAGAAGTAAATGCTTTCTTTAATATTTTTCCTATTGTGTATCCGACATTCTGTTAGCTACTGTACAATGATGAGACGGAAATAGTTGCAATTACACATGATGTGGATTAGATCTTAACATAAATATTTGCCTAGGCCGACTTCGACGAGTACCTAACTTCATATTATCTAGAGGAGGGCTTATTAAAGTAGGGTAGGGGGTTTGCGACAAAATTAACGTGATGATGCCTCGATGACTTGATTGCACAAAGATTTTTTTTTTTTATTTACTTTATAGGATTAAACATAGTTACATTTTTTAAAGTTATTAAAGCATTTATAAATCACGAAGGTCACCACCACCCGTGCACCCTCCACATTGATAAGAAAGAGATATTTCTTTTGGTACTGTATTTGTTAACTTTTTTTTTTAATGAATTACTTATTTTCTAACATGCAATTGTATTATTTATTTACTTCTTAGTTAGTTAGTTATGGTGTTTAATAGAACCATTTACAGCTGAAAAATTCACCTCTCCGAGTATATACAAATATAAAATTCAAATATTGCGAGAGTGGCGGGCTAACCCCGTCAGGGGCCCGGGGCGGCATCGACACGACGCAGAAACGACAAGAGACGCGGGCATACCGCCCCCTCTGCACCCCCTTAGTACGCCACTGCATGTTATGGAATATGTGATGTTATGGAATAAACTAACTACGTATGTACATCCTGTTAATGAGCCTGAAGTGAATTGACCTCTTTTGTCTATCACTTGTTTGAGGGCATATGTTTAAATGTTGTTCATATATTAAGGTGGATCGGTTAATATTCTCTCATAACTATCACGATTTGTATAAGCATATAACCAAAAGCTAGCATGACCTACAATATTTACTCTAACTGGCATCAGATATTCAGCCGATACGTAAACAGCATACCATTATGTTTCGTAACAGCCGCCGCTCCGCTTGGCTTCGCTCCAAAGACTTGTACCTAGCACACAAATTAGAGACATGACTTTCTGGATAGTATAAATTTCTAATTAAACTTCAGGCTGTTCAAGTGATGTTAATACAAATTAATAGTTGATTTGTTTTTTGTAGATTTAAGAATAGAATAATACATGAATTCCGTTCTTTTTTATAGCTTTATTATCTCTAATCTCAGTCGTAACACTCTTGATAGAGTGGTCTTGGTCAACATCCAGTATCTGCTAGAGTGACCGATGTAGCTCGCCTCACGACATCTTATCACCCCTTGTTAATCGACATCTTTGAGTATTCGTGTGGATGCGGGCCTTCATGGACTTTATTTGGTAGGTCCATCGCATCGGTGATAACCTGCGCGTTCAATCTGACTGAAAAATTTAAGAATACTAGTCTATACAAGATTAGATAGACACTGCTTGACTTAATTTCTTTCAGTATGGAGATATTTGTAAGAAGAAGATTTCCCGCCACAGACTATCAAATAACAATATAAAGGATTAGAGTACGGTAAAACATACCAAAGATATTTAAGTGTAAATATAAATTGTACCTAATAGAAATTTCAAAATTGTTTCAGGGGCTCACAAATGAACCTATGCAATGGTGGTGCTGGCACAGCAGCCATGATGGGTTTGGTACCTAAGATTCCCAATGGTTATGGTGACCAGAAGAAGCCTAAAGCAGCACTCACCCATCTTCCTAAACGCCCACCAGTAGACATCGAGTTCACTGATCTCTCCTACTCGGTCAGTGAAGGCAGAAGGAGAGGCTACAAGACACTCTTAAAATGTATTAACGGCACATTCCGATCAGGAGAACTGACCGCCATAATGGGACCTTCTGGTGCTGGCAAAAGTACACTAATGAACTTATTAGCTGGCTACAAGTAAGTGTCATCATATAATTTTTGTATATATTTTTGTTCTTTGACAGTGTACGAGTGACTCGTACGCTGAATGAATTTAAGGATTAAGTTACATACTTTTGGGTCTGAGCAATATATGTGATGTTCTTTAATATCATATTCACTACATACAAAGTTATTGATGGTCTGGGAATATAATTGATTCAACATTAATGGATCACTTAATTTTGATGTTTGACCTGGAAACTTTTCATGATTTCAGAACGTCAAACGTCAGCGGCTCCGTACTTATAAATGGAAAGGCGAGAAATTTAAGAAGATTTAGAAAATTGTCTTGTTACATAATGCAAGACGATTGCCTTCTACCCCATTTGACGGTCAAAGAAGCAATGAACGTAGCAGCGAATCTGAAACTGGGGAAGGATATAACAGTTGCTGCCAAAAAAATTGTAATTGATGAGATATTAGACATGTTGAGTCTCGTCGATGCTAGTGACACTAGGACTATTAATCTGTCTGGTGGTCAGAAGAAGCGTTTGTCTATAGCCCTTGAATTGGTTAACAATCCACCTGTGATGTTTTTTGATGAACCAACTTCAGGTTTGGATAGCTCATCGTGTTTCCAATGTATATCGCTGTTGAAGTCACTGTCTAGAGGCGGCAGGACTATCATATGCACCATCCATCAACCGTCCGCTAGATTGTTTGAGATGTTCGATTTTTTGTATACCCTTGCTGAAGGACAATGTGTATATCAAGGAAAAGTGAGTGGATTGGTGCCATTCCTGTCGTCTATGGGATTACACTGTCCCAGTTATCACAATCCTGCTGATTATAGTAAGTTTTAACGTTACTTACTAAAGATATCATTCTTTTTTACAGTTTTCATTAGCCAAGAGTCATGTATATTTTGTTCTGAATCAATTATGTAATAACCAAAATTAGCTTTACTACATTGTAACAGTTTACTTACATTAATTTTAATCCGGTCTTAAACTAATGAATCATGAAGAACGTTCTTTATGTTCCGTTCATCTTTTATTACTACCAAACTTAGTCACACATTTTTTATAATTGGCTCCCGTTGACCTTTGAGCATCGTTTTATCACTCACTGTTTCCGCTTTGTCTTCGTTTGCTTTGTTATTGTCAGTGCGATCATGTTTCGAAACAAGTTGAGGATTCAATTGGTATGATTGGTCTCATCTGTATGAATGTGTTTACAATAAACAATTTGGTCGCTACACAATTCAGAGAATCCACTACTTTGAATAACTGGTGATTTAGTAACTTTGTATTACTAAATAGTCTGAATAGTTATAATGCGCAGGAAAATTAAATTGACAACTACTACAAAGTATAGCCTCGTTAACTACAAATAAATCTAATTAGTAGTCAAAAACACGTTACTGCCAGCCGTGTGTAGGTTATTTTTGTTTAGATGCTTTTAACTAATTCTCAAAGGTTTATGCTTGTATCCAAATTTTATTGTCTAAACTGTATATGGAAGAATAGAAAAGAAGTGGAGTTATGAAAGAAAGTAAAAAAAAAGCTATTTAAAATTCGATTAAATTTGACATTGTAGTTATGGAAGTGGCGACGGGTGAGCACGGTGACTGGGTTCACAAGCTGGTGATGGCGGTGAACAAAGGCAACTGCGGCCGTGGTCACACCTCTACATCATCCTCCACGTCATCGGTTCCCCAAAACGTCAACTATAATAACGCGATCTGTAAGAACAACACTCAGAAGGCAGAGGCTCTCGAAATTGTAATAGGTATGGATCATCTTTGTTTAGCACTAAGTCTCCAGAACTCCAACAACGATCGGCCCGCGATCGTTGTTGCTAAGCAATATTCGCAACAGTCGGGTGACCAAAAATTATCATCTTGAGCTACTCCGTGCTTCGGAAGGCACGTTAAGCCCTTAGTTCTGGCTGCATTTGCAGTCGTTAATGCCCTCCAACCATTAGAAAAGCGTGCAGGGTTATGACCCATTATCGGTAACCATTCATAAAGAAGGCCTGGGACCCTCCAGTGGGGATGATAACGGACTGATGAGGACGATGAAGAAAATATGTTGATTTCTATCAAAATGCCATTCGGTATAAGTTAAAATAATAAATATTACTCTTCATTCGTTGGCCAGCAAGAAAATAATCAAATATGTACTTCCAACTGTATTGCATATTCGTCGAATCAAAAACTGGTTAAAGTATGAAATTGCCGTTTTATTGTAATAAGTTCTTTGAATTGATATAGAATCTTCATGGTTTGAAGTTTTCGAAAGAAAGTTTTTTTTAATACGATTTCCGGCGTGGAAGTAACACGGCATAAACAGCCCGCAATATCAATGTTGTGTTTGGAGAAGGGTCTGCTAATGCACGCAATTTGCGATGTTGGTTTAAACGCTTTCGTGATGGAAACTTCGACTTGAAGAACGAGCCACGAGGAAGACCGCCCACACAGGTGAATAACGATGAATTAAGAGAGATGGGTGGAAGCCGATCCTAGTCAAACTACCCAGGAATTAGTGGCATGGTTTAACGTTACCTTACCCACAATATTGACTCATTTGCGTCAACTAAATAAAATAAAAATTACGAAAAAAGGGTGCCACATGATTTTCAGAAACAATCAAGAATCTGATCAGCAGAAAGAAACGCGTGTTGAAACTTGTGTTGCCTTGTTGAATCGGTATAAAAATGAAGGAATATTGTATCGCGTTGTGACATGTGATGAAAAGTGGATTCTTTATTTTAATCGTAAAAGAAAAATGCAATGGCTGACCCCAGGTCAAACGCCACAACAGTGTCCTAAAGTTTCCTAAAAAAACATACTTATAACAAAAAAAACTGGTCTCAGAATTGTGTTATTCACTATAGTTTTCTGCGATCTGGTCAATACAGGCAAATATCTATTGTGCCGAACTCCGACCAATGTTGGAAAAACTAGCAGTAAAACGGCCCCGACTCATGAATCGATCTTCACCATTATTGCTCCCCTGACAGACCTTAGTCCAACGGACTACCATTTTTTTCTTGATTTGGACAATTATCTACGTGACAAGAAGTTTTCTTCCCAGGAGACAGAACAAAATGCTTTCACAGTTTGTGCAGTCTAGATCTTTAGAGTTCTATCGCAAAGGCATAATGACCTTCCTATTAGAGGGCAGCAATGTATAGATAATAATGGTAACAATTTTGAATAAATAAATTTGTTACAAATTATAAAATAAACAATTTTGATTTTCATTACAAATCGGCAATTTCATACTTTAACCACTATTGTTTGAAAAATAAAATTTATTTTAGATTTTATCCTTTCTTGTACTAATGTGTTTCAAGTCCTTAATATGCCGACAACTATTATTTCTGCTTCCAGATAAACCAACTTGTACTGTGATAGATATGTCAGAGCCAACACCCAATAAACCTGAGAAGCAAAACGCTCCTAACTCAACGAATTTAGCACCGGTAACATGTACCACGTCTCTCCTGGATTCGAACGAGAGCTTCTCAAAGAAACCAGTCAAAGGTGGTTTCCCAACGTCAGGGTACAAGCAATTCTCTATCTTACTGAGAAGAACATTCCGGAGTATATTGAGAGATCAGACGCTGACGCATTTGCGATTATATTCGCATACCATCGTGGGCTTGCTGATAGGTTTCTTATATTACGGTATTGGCTCCGATGCCGCTAAGGTCATGAGCAACGCTGGCTGTATATTCTTCACTGTGATGTTCACTATGTTTACTGCAATGATGCCCACTATTCTTACATGTAAGTTTTTTCAATTAATTATATAAATTAACAATCATGTCACAATTAAAAATGATTTAGATATTATAGGTATTTAAATTGAAGAGTGAGGTATAATAATAATTTGTCAATTTCAGATTTCAGTACACACGTTAGCTAACCACAATATATCAAATTTGTCCACTTGATTTTAAACTCTACCATCAAAACATTAAGATTTAAAAACGAATGGAAAAATTTGACAGATTTGTAAAATCTGCGGTACTGTTGAAATTTCTCCGGCACTTAGCGCTTTTTCAATTTTTTTCTATAAGAAAAATATTTATATTATGGACGAAGCAATATAATAATGAAAAATAATGTTGACGTACATAATTTTTAAATGAGCCATAGCTCTTTAAAAACAATAAAATATTGAGATAATATACTTACGTACAAAAAAGGATGGCAAAGTTAAGGTTAATATTTTGTATGACTCTGGGTTAATGTTACTGATTTTTAAGCAAGCAACAATTAAATGTTAATGACATGAAATTGAGCCATATTTAAAAGCACTTCAGTGGAACGTTGAACATTTTCCTCTACATAAAGGTGAATTTAGACCGATGACACAAGGAGTGGACGAATTAGTTTTTGTTATGTATGCAAAGTTTTGTTATTATTTCTACCGACGTAAAGTTCAATTTAGTACTAATATTTATTTGGATTTCAATCTCAAATAATCTTGATCCTTAGCTTAAAAGGTATTGAAAGGAAAAAGGAAATATGTGCAATGTAAACCTTCGAAATCAAATCTAAAATTCTGCATAGGTTGTCGATATAAACACTCTTGCTTTATGTAATATGTAAAAATATATATTTACGAGTATTTCATCCTTAATACTGATTAAGTTAAGTTTTCTTAGTGCAGCTACAATGTCTTCACGTTATCCCAAACTGTTATATCTTACTGACCGATATATAGCGTGTTATGGGAATTGAGCTATCTTTAAATTTACTCAGGGTGCAGTACAGGCAATAATTAATTTGTTCGGATGTGTTATTCAGAATAGTATCATTCATGTCAATAGGGATCTGTTCACACGTTTTTTCGACACTAAGCAGTTATGAGTGTGAGAGATAGTTTTAGACAAAATGTTTCTCAAGTTCGCGTGCAGAAGGTTTGTTCACCCATGAAACACTGTCAATCTTTATAGTTCGTCTATACTCCAGACGAAAATCCAGAAAACATCATTTAGTGGAAATTATCAACACTTTTACAGTTGTTGCCTCGCACATTAACGCTTCGCCTCGTCTCGCCGGTCTAAACTCATCTTAATGCGTCTACTCACAGCTAAATGACAAAGACCTTGTCAATTATGATGGTGTTATTATTATCGTATTACAACAGCAGTTCCCTTGGAGTACTTAATTGGAAGAGTGCTATGGAATACCCATATAATTTTATGACTTATAACGTTCTTTTTGTTTTGTTTAACTACTGTAACTTTATTTCATTAGTAGTTTAGTAGTGCTTATATTATGCATATTACGAAAATAAGTTGAAACACATATTGCGGCAAGGCAAATATTATCTAAGATAAGAAAAATACTATTTTTTTAGCTACCCTCTAAGGGATGCAGCTATCCAACAACAAAAATGCTTTAATTTTTTCTATTATCCTAATCTATGGTTCAATTGTTTCAGTCCCAACAGAGATGAGTGTGTTCGTAAGGGAGCATCTGAACTATTGGTACTCCCTAAAAGCATTTTATTTTGCAAAAACTATAGCCGATCTACCATTCCAGGTAATTTATTGAATAATCTCTTGTACTAAAACAATGTATGTCGTATGAAAACCAACATTTCACCTAGACAAGTCGTTCATGGGTGTTACATTGAGTAGTCAGTGATTAAAAAGCCTAGATGTTCCCTAATCTTCATTTACTGTAGCGAACTTTCAAAATTTCATGGATTTAGGTCCGGTTACATTTTTACTCTAGCATATTAATAAAACTTGTCATAAACGTGAAGATTTACGGAATTGCTCACAAGACGATATCATGTTGTCGTCAGCCATTACTGTATCTGTGAATAAAACAATAATAACACTAAAACAATAATCAAAAATACACGTCTAAAATTTTCTAAGTGCACATCAAAATGCATGATGTAAAATTTTGTAAATTCTACGAATGTATAATTAATATATTTTTAAATGTAACCTTCTTAGAATAATAACTACTAATTATATATCCATTAACCACATAAGGCCAATATTATCATGATTAAGAGGAATGATGCATCTGTAGTCGTTAGCACCAACTAATCCGTATTGGGCCATGGTCCTGTGTTTCTTTTTAAAGGCCTGTACCCCAACATTTGGAACATTAATTAACCGATGATAATGAAAATCCTATTTCAGATCGTGTTTAGCGGCTTATACGTGATGATAGTATACTTTATGACGGGCCAACCCCTCCAAGCGGACAGGGTGGCCATGTTTGTCACCATCAACATCCTCACTGCTCTAGTGGCTCAGTCGCTCGGCCTCCTCATCGGTGCCGCCATGAAGATAGAGACGGGCGTCTATCTTGGCCCAGTTACCACTATCCCTGTGGTACTCTTCTCTGGATTCTTCGTTAATTTCAACGCTATACCTGGTTACCTTCGCTGGCTCACGTATCTCAGCTACGTCCGCTACGGTTTTGAAGGCGCCATGCTCTCGGTCTACGGTTTCGATCGTGAAAAACTCAAATGCTCCGAAGTTTACTGCCATTTCAGAAAACCGACCGTGTTCCTAGAAGAGATGACTATGGATAAAGCTAACTTTTGGATCGACATCGGCGCGTTATTAGCTTTCTTTATCTTCATAAGAGTAATCTCGTATTTAGTGCTTAGGTTCAAATTGAAACTGATGAAATAGATAAGTAGCACAAATGCTTTTTGAATGCGTTGTATCCTGTTCGAATTGGGGGTTTGTATGCGTTATCGCGCATTCCGCTTTGCTTATGCGAATTTCCCTGTTCAGATAATAAGTATGGATAGTTATCGAAATAAGTAGCTTTTTAGAAAGCAGTTGGAGTTAGATTGTTTATACGTACCTCTAGTGGGTTAGTTAGTTTAAGGTTTTATAGGAGTTTGGGCCCATGACTTAACGTTAAGTTCCTTTAAAACTAGGTAATATAATAATTGATGGGTTTTTCGTTTTTAGTAGTCCGCTTTTTCTTTGGTAGCAACATAATAAAGATTAAAATTAGCCCGTGCCGTGTGATCAATTTTGTCGAATTGGAATATTGTCTAAAATCATGACCGTCTCGGAGATCATGATTTTATGTAAATAAGTAACGTAATTGTAATATGTGAACGTATCCATGTTGAATATGTTAAATTAGATGGTTGCATATTTATTCAACCATTAATTTACAATAATAAGCGTTCTTGTGAATGCTGGCAATATATACAATATACACATTTGCTCATAAGTAAATAACTAATGATATAATTATGTTTATACTACACTCACTTGGAAAGTTAACTTACAGATACTTAATATTATATTAGTAATCCATCTTCAAAATAAGTTATAATAAAATTTTATGAACATCCACTTTCCTTGTTACTTTTTTATTGCTGAAAGTTTTTGGATTTGTGAAAAGAAGTTTTGCAATTCGAACAATTACAATATTTACCCAATGCTATTGGAAGCGTTTATCATTTGCCAAGTCTCTCGTAAATTTGAGTTTTTGAATGAAATGTAAACTGGCGCGCTTTTTACATTTTCAATTAGCGTGTAAGTAAACTTTTTAGTGATTTTGTATTTTTTTCTCGTGAGTGTAGTATAACGTATTATATCCGCCAAGGATAAGTATAGATCACTCAACTCGTATACTTTAAGTAGTTCTACTTCGTGTCAGGTCTCATATATTTGTAGCCAACAAAACGTCAGTTTAAGCAACTCTGTCAAATTTCTTTAAATTATTGTAAAGCTTAATGCATTGATGGTTGTGTTGAAAATCAATTGCGAAACTTCGACGTATTGTGGTAACCTGGCGTGTTGCGGTGTGTACGTTGAGTTATCAATGCATTATCCTTCTTGGTCAATAAAGGTGAATGTCCATATCACAGAACATACGAAACGGCCGCACGTTAAGCAACGGAATATACTAAAAATTCCTACGTCTAAACTAACAGTCGCATTTTTTATAGAAATATCTATGAAAAATATGAATGCAGTGGACTTACGACACCGACAAATATATGAAATGAGCGAGTGGACGAGCACCTTAAATACCTATTATTAGATATTTTTTCTTACAAATGAATAATGCTCATTAACGGTACATTTAGATATTTTAATGGCTTAAAAAATATACCTAATAAAGCATTACTGTTGCAAATTGTTGTTAAATATGATTACCCTGAGGTTTCTAGAAAATATCACATTTTCAAATTCGATTTTAAATTTAATCGTCAACAGGTTAGAGTAAAAATGTAAAATTGATAAGAGCAATTCAACTGTTTTGTATATGATTTGCAATATTATTGAGGTTCATTTCAACATGTATTTAGTAAACACAGAATATTGAAGGACGTTAGAATTGCCTCAAAAAATAGACGCCAGAAGAGCATTTGGTTCAACTTATGCGCCGTATATAATAAAAGTGAGATAAGATTATCGAAAAACATATGAACATCGAAAAGAAATGTAAATTTTAATTCGAAACATTTCTTGATGGCATTGGACAAATATCAATATAAAACTAACATAATATTATTGATACTCCTTCAATTTATATTTGTCCAAAAGCAGCAAAATTCCCCCAAAAAACGGGATTTCAAGTTACAATGGTTTGAATGATTTCTGATTGATGTCTAAAGAAACTTCTTAGAAAAAGATTCGAAGATTTTTCTGAGGTCTTACAAAATGAGGACAATCGACATTCTAACTTCTTTCCAATTTCTGTGCTGTAACTTTATATCAACACCGAGTGTGAAGTGTGAAACTGTTACCTATTCGGGATCTGATGAGTACGTGTGTCATAAAATATTTATTTAATATTATTATATAGATTTATATTTGTAAACATCACAGCTTATAATTGTGCTGAGCACAAATCTACCCTAATGGGTTATACTAGATTATATAGAAATTAGTTTTAACGAATGGCCTCATCATTCCTATATTTTTTTATAAACAAAAATGTAATGTTTCATTTAATTTATATAATGGGCTTATCTTTATTATATTGTAAAGTTACAAATGTCGTTAAAAGTGGCTACTAAAAAACTTTACTAGTTAAATTGGCTCTAGAAAACAACTCTGTCTTCTACAATATTTATGTGATTATTATACAATACATTGAACACGCAAGTGTAGTGACGTGACGATACCGAAAAATCAGCATAACCGTTTTATGATGCAAATAACAGACACGATAATAGCTAGCATGCTATTTAGCACACTAACATAACACTTGCGTTGCGTTTGATTGAAGCAGATACCGGAGCTCGTAGATATAGATGATACAATCGTTAGACAGATTATACTTATAAATCAGACTAGCTCTTTAATAAACATTGCTTTAATAGCGGCATTATGAGCATTTAAATTGAAATAGGCAAAGAATTACAAATTTTAATTTTTTAAACATACGTGATAATAAAATTCTATAAAAACCAATGATATTTAAACTCGTTAATAAAAACTATTTCTAAATGAAGAAGAGAAAAGACGTACAAAATTGTTTAAACATAATGAGATAAAACGTCGTATGTAAATTGACAAAATTTTGTATAATGTATAAAAGCAATTGACATGAGATGTCATTTAAAAGAGTAAAATGATGACAATGAAAAGCTCTAACAATCACATCCCACCTCCGAATACCTGGGGCTGATACATTTTTTAAGCATTTTTCGTCAAGAATATTTTCCAATATAGATATCATTGTGAATGCAAATCAAATATAATAATACTGACATCCAAATTATATATCAAAGAGTAAATTTTAACTTTTTATGAAATTTGTATTTCTGCAACACTAGACATTGCAGATCTAAACTTTTCAATTGTTTGACGTTCCAACAAATATATTTTTCTTCAAAATTAAACAAATCACTCGGTAAAACTTTGTTTCTTAAACGGCACTAATTTGTCCCCCCACTTTAATAGCGCCACCTTGCGGGTTCAATATCTGGTGTCACTGCCTTTGTCACCGTGTCACATCAATGATAAATAAAAGGTACCGGCACATTAGAGCGTCGTGCGATGATCGGTCGTGCGATTGTACTTAATTAAATTGTATCGTTTGCTCAATTAATCACACGCTCTTTCAATGTTGATGATATGTGAATTGAGTTGCATAATTTATTATATTGACTTTTAGATAAATGAAGACGGAGTTATTATCTATGAGCTGAACTATTTATGAAGCGACATCTAGGCAGATTTAATCGTATCTACTCACTTAAACATTACATTTTATAGATTTTAATTAGATATTCTTGAAGTACCTTTCATTAATACTAAGGATTTTTTGGTAAAATCTCTATACCTACCCTAATTACCAGTATTTATTATTAAATAAACGACTGTGATTTTTATAACTTTGGGTTGTTTTAATTTTTACCCGTGAAGATAAACTTTTTCTCCATTTTTTAATATTAACTGAAAAAAAAAACGGTGATGTCAACAGTGTAGCGAAACCATCTATACTGACTTACGGGGATTCCTCGTATTTTATTATGTGCTTCGATTGTTTATGACCAGAGGTCGGAATTAGGTAGAGCTATTTATGTACTTGCATCGAAATGTTGATATTAATGTGGACCTTCCCTACAAATGTGGCAACATCGCGCGTATTGGTATTTTGCAATTTTGGACATCCGATGTCATTAATGTAAGTTTGGCAACGTCGTGCGTGCAATAGTTTAAATTGTGTAAAAGTAAATAACTTTTTATTTAAAAAATCACGGGATTTTTCTGCTCTTTAAAATTAATCTCGGGATTTAAGGCATATCCACTTTATTCTTTCGCTGTATGAAATCAGTGTAAGTACATGAATAACTCTACCTAATTCCGACCACTGTTTATGACTTATAATCAGCAAGAATGCCTTCAATTACATATATATTAAATTAAACGTCCCTTTAAGATAGTATGTGATGCTTTGACAATTCAAAGAAATTTTGTTTTATTAGTTTTATTCGTGAATCTTCAGTTATTTAGATCAAATTTTTTATATCAAATCTTTTTTTTTTTTTAAAGACAAGCCCTCTCTTTGTGGTAAAGTACACCCCAGACTAAGAACAATTATTTGTTAATCACACGAAAAATTGTCTTTTGTCGGGATCGAACTACAACACTCCGAACTACAATCGAACTATCCGTGGGCAGTGATCCGTGCACGGTTGATTGAGTGGTTTAGTTGCATGGCGACAACTAAACCATTCGATCGACAGTGCATTTCTCACACCTATATTATGCAAAATAATGATGACAGTACTTGCCGAAAAATTCTTTTAAAATTAATGTTTCGTATAATTATATAAAATACCTAATTCAGAGGGGCAGATAAATTATCTTCCACCTCGGGCGGCAGACAACTACGCTACGCCACTGGATGTCAAAAATCAACTGGAAAAGATTTTCGAAGCAGCAAGAAACATACAAACTTTCGCCTTTATAATTTAGTAAGATTTACTCTTGTGTTAACAAATTAAATAATTAATTTGGATATTTATTTATAGCACTACACAGATATAATTACAATGGCAAATTTAATAGTAAACCCCGGTTACTATGGCAACGTGTAATATCCTATGCAAACGTTCACACTAAAAAATTTAGCCTGTGTCCACCGCATATGATGTAGCTTCCCGTAGGCATGGATATTATTGGTCCATGCCGAATTTTTAAAATCGGTTCAGTAGTTTTGGAGCATATTTGTTATAATCAAAGAAAAAATCAAATAATTCCTTTTTTTTTAATATTTGTATAGATAATGTACACTTGGACCTTGGACCCAGTGGCGTAACTACAGGGTGGCAAGTCGGCAAAAAGCCACAGGCCCCCAGCATCCTGGTCAGATGAAACTCCTTACTCCTGACATTTATTATTACGCATTTAGTAAAATAAATTGAATATCCGATGAACCACGAAGCCTCAAACGGTATAGTTACGCTAATGCTTGGACCTATCGATCTACAGCTCTTGGTTGGAAACCTTGGTGGTTGGTAGGTACTTATTTTATGTAAAATATTATGTAAAATAGATTGTGGGATCATGCAGTCAGTGACGCCATCTAGTGAATGTTGCCTCAAGCAAATAATGCCTAGATTTCAGTTGCGTGCTTTTTGTAATGGTTTGCTTTTACTTTATATATTAGTGTTTCATCAAATCTGTCACTAGATAGTGCTAATTCACATAGAAACAGATAAAGTAACATAAAATCGTTCAAGTGAGACTAGAACTCGCGGTCCGAAGGTTCCGTACGAATATATGCGTAACATTTAACAAATTACATACAGATTTACTGTAGGTTTTGATGTGATCTATAGGTATAGAAAGGAATCCTATATGTTTTTGCAAAATTTAGGCCCAGTGTGGCCCAGTATAAAAGTAGAAAGATGGGGTAAAATTTTGATAAATTATTTTTTTAAATTAATATAAACATATATTTGAGATTATTTATTTAAATAAATGAATAGTTTATAATTCCGTCGTACATTTAACTAAAATGAATTTACATTTAAAGATCGTCTAAATATACATTATGAATTATATAATTCAGTATAATTATGTTTGCTTACAATCAAACGACGCTGATTACCACTCCTACTCCTAATTGATTACATTTCATGGATTATTTAAATTAATTAATTACCTATAGCAACATTACTTTCCATATTACCTATAGCAACATTACTATCATACTAGATTATGTGATCCACTAAATTAAATTGTTTAATTTCTAATTAGCCCTATATGAATATTCGAAATTAGGTTTCACCCTGCCAGTAGACAGAAACACATTCCCGAGAGAAATCTCTAGATGACCCAATATGTATAAAGCAGGGTTAGGTCAAACACTCGTTTGCTAATTAATTCGGACATATACGTATAGTCGCCATTACTCCACAAATACCATTACGTCTGAAAAATTGAGTCTTACTGAATTGGAATAAAGAGGATTTTGTATCTTAGTTGCCACAAGTCTGCTGCTGCTGTATTCTGATCGTATTCGGCAAGTGTGAATTTGTGAGCTAATCTGGTGTACGCTCCCAAAGCTTCAACGTTGGGTATGTGTTTGATATTGCCATAGAATAAAAAATAAAACAGTTGGTTAACTACGGGATCAGTTTCTACTTATATTAAGTTTTAGATTCTCAGAATTGTAGAGTAAACTACTCTACTAACTCCTTGGTTCTTACATTGGTACTTGATCTTACATACATTTGCACTTGATTTTGAATGCGTAATAGTAAGTAGTATGAATTTTCATACAGCGGCCACTGTAGTGGTAATTACCAAGAATTAACGCGCTTAGAA